>WUAM01000431.1:128026916-128106772 GCA_024336885.1 Actenoides hombroni | reverse complement strand
CCAGTGCACCCCTGCTCTAACCGCATCTTGAAACCTGCTTGTTGAGGTGTTACCATTGCTCATCCCTTCTGTCCTGCTGTCCACATGGTGGTGGAGGTTTGGTCCTGGCCCTCCTCCAGCATCACGACTGTCTCCCACAGCCCTTGGCCACCCCAAGCCCCACAGCTCAGCCAGGGGGGCAGCACAGCTGACAGCAAATCCCCAGGCCCAGCAGGTGACACCCTGCCCAAAAAAGCCTCCAGCTGCCAAGTCCCGTGGAGCGCTCTATGTTGGTTCAGACAATGGCCTGCAGCCCTCCCATGAGGCACTGGCATTAGGCTAGAGGCCACACGGGCAAGATCACGGAGTGATGGGGGCAGCACCCAAATGTTCAAGCAAGAAGCAGACGGTATCTCAGGAAGCACTGCACGTACCTGGCCAGAGGCCAGAAATTCACTAGCTACAGCACTAACTTAGCAGCAGCAGACAACTTTGCAAACGGCCTGCAAACAAGCTCCTACATAAATCAAAGAGCCTCAGACAGGGTGAGAAACCCCATCCACAAAGCTCATGGCAGCGAGATGTCATTTCCTAAACAAGGCAGGGATGCAGAGAGCAACACCAGGCAGCACACCAGGAGGAAGACATCTCAGAAACCTTCCTGCCACCCCCTTGGCTCCTGTCAGAGATAGACTCTGGTTCCTGAAGTCCAACATTCATAATTTAATTTTGTCTTTTACTTAGGCTGGCCATATTCTGACTTCCCTCATGGAAACACAGCCCTTAAGGTTTGTTCCATCTCCACAGTCTGCTTCCACATCACTAATAACTTCAGAACCCACCGGCAAACCTCAGCTACAGTTAAAGTCTACAAGGCACTGGGTCCAGCTGGTCCTGGGAAAGCAGCAGATGGGTACAATCATCTCACTGCTGTAGCAGAAAGGCTACAAAATAAGCCAAGGCCTTCTTTATCATGCACCACAGGATCTACTGCTACATCTTCAGACAACTCAGTTTCCTTGTCTCCGCAACAGAGAGATCACTTTTTTTAATGATCAAATGGTCCTTTAAAAGGATATGTCATGCAGGGCATTTCTAAATAAAGGGGTTTTCAATAAAAAGCCTTTCTAGTCCTGTAAATGATAATATTATTTGAAATAACTCAGCAAAGTCATTAGTGAACCATTCTCAATCACCGTTTAATGAACAAGAACACAAGAAAACTAGTTATCTGCTGTGGTAGTTTCACATTTTCTTTCATTAGGTAAATGAAAACTAAAGTGACCACAATTATTTGAGATTTTAAGTGGAGTCTTGCAGCCTTTCCACAATTACTTGACTAGATGACACTACAGTTTCCTCTAACTGTCCAGGTGACAAGAGGAGGTGGCCCTGGGTTGCAGTGCCACGTGCATTTTATAAGCAAACAGAAGATAGGCAGTTTTACCTACCACAGAATGTGGATACAGCTGTTTTGGAGGCAGGCTACAGGGCCAGTCTTGTTGTCTTCAGCATCAATAAACTCCAGAGAAATGCCATCAGATCAAACCTGGTGTCAGCCAGATCAAAATCAATATTCACGCTGCAGATAAAAGCCCCGTTTCATTAGGAACATGCAGTCAGTGCCAACCCCCTGGGCTGCAAGAGGGCCCATGCTGGCCTGGAAACACTACAAAGCTCCCCAAAGCACCCAGAGAAGCAAGGTCATCCCCTTCCAGCAGTGTGGGATGATGTTAAGATGGGAAGGGGTCAGTCGCATGTTCAGTCATGGTACCTGTGATGCGACTCGGTGCAGGGGCAAATCTCTGCACAACAAATACATTTTCAATGCTGGGATACTGGTCCTGATTCCTGGATAATCCCAGTGCAGAGCTTTACTTCGACTGGAGCTGCCTCAACAGCAATGTGTCTCTGTAGCGCCCTGTTTAAGAAAGTACCACCTAGAGAAAAGTGACTGCCTCTCATTTTAGTCTAGAGTATCACTCAGATTTATGGGCCATCCATAAACTGACCTCATCACGTTTTAACCTGGGGCTTTCCAGAGAACAATCTGTGCCTAGACCCTTGTTTCTGTGTTCTGTCCTTGCCTTCCTTTCACCATCCTCATAAAAGTAAAAAAAAACAAACTCCAGCCACCACCATCTTCTGCAAATCACCAGAAAGACCTGCTTACGCCAACAAGCAAACTGGTCACAGTACCCTGGAGTCAGGCAAGTTGCTGCCTCCATTGCCCTTGCCATTAAATGTGACCACGCTGACCTCTCCCTGGAGTGCCACCAGGATTATCAAGGCTACTGCTGCAGTGAGGAGGGCATTAAATTGTTCCAGACTTCTGCTCTGTGGTGAAGTCTATAAACCCAGTGACCTGATGCTGTTTGACAGACAGAAGAGTAGACATACAGCATATTGAGGCTATTAGCAACAGCCAGGCAAAACCAAGCAGCATCATGCTATGGAATTAAATTGAAATGCAATAAAAGTCCCAAATGGTAAAATATGCAGATCAACTTGAACTTTGTCACTTTACTGAATTACAGCATGTTTAGTGACAGGGGTTGCTTTTCAACTGGAAAGTAACAGATTTTTCTGTCTGATATTGCTGAGATCTGGACATAAAAAGCAGTTTTCTTGGGAAGTGACAGTGGAAATGCAATAGATGGTCTACAGGACATTACTTCCTTTCATTCAAAGGAATATCTACTTTAAGGAGAATTGAAGTTTTAATCAAAGTTCTTTCTCATGTTTGTCAAAAGCAGGAAAAAAGTGACAACTGCTTGTTGGTCGTTGGCTCGTGCTGCGCCAACCATTTGAATATTATTCTGGTTGATTAAATTTGCATTGCTAATACGGAAGAAGCCATATGCCTCACACACCTGTAGAATACAGCTCTGGGTTTTGAAAGGTTATTAGCACGCTATTATGTTCTGGCAAGGAAGGATTTTTTTTCAGAGCAGGATGAGGAGCTCCTGGGGGTTCAGCAGAATGCATCAGGTCCTCTGCCACCACTCCGCTTCCCACGCGGCGCAGGTCCTCTCTGCCTGGCTCACCCTGCAGTTGGCTACACAAATGATAGCAGCAAACAAGGCAAGAAACCTGCCTCTTCCTCGGCAAAATCCCTTCAGCTTTAGCAGGGAAGTTTCTATCAGGGCAGCAGGAAGTCTCGCTTTAAAAAAATAAAATGGAGCATGCAAGATATTTAAATCCTACAGAGTAGCTGATAGAGATGGAATTGCTGCTCTTTACCTGGCTTCAGCTGAACTTTAAGTGGCTTGGGTAAAAACAAAAGTTTTGTTTTTCCTGTTGTCCGGTTAAGAAATTTGTCCTTGCTAGAGATAGCTAAAATTATTGCTTTCTACTTTAGGTTATATTCAAAAAATTAAACAGACTTCTACTCCCCTTAAGACTTTGTAGAGGGATTTTATCCCGATTAGAGAGTTAAAAATTAATGCCACTCAGACAAGTCCCTTTGGATTCTACAGACTGCAGCTACTGCCTGCCTCCTCCAGGTATTTCAGTCGATGTTATCTGTAATTAACATCATGTGCCTTAGCCACTGGCTTTTTCTCAGAGAATTTTCTGCAGTGCTAAATGAGAGCCAGCCCTGCCTGCTGTGAAAACCAGACTCCAATACCAGGCAGGTCTAGTGTTGTCCCCTTTCTGGCATGCAGTTTTATTAGCAGTGGAGCAAGTGCTATACTGTGAAAATTCAGTGTGCATTTATCTTTCCAGGCTAAGTATCCTGCTTCGGGAATCACCTCTCAACACTTCCTCCCACCCCTGCGATATCCAGACTCAGAGACATCATTTGTTTTTTTCATTTAAAAGCTGTTGCCTGGTAAAAGGACAAAGTGTTCCAGGAAACCCAGTGAAGCTAGATACAGGTGAGAATGTGTTTTGTCTCAGGATGGACAATCTCTGCAATGAAATCCCATAAAATCTGAGATGCCCCATCAGAAGAGCCCTGGACAAGCAGTACTTTTCACCAGTTGCCAACCCCACCAACCCAGCCTCAGCATTTGAGAATTACAAGTTTCACTCTTCTCTGAACTTCCCAAATTTTACTGGGCACTTTTAGGATAACCAGGCAGAGAAGTTCTTCACAGTAATGCCATAGAAAGTGCAAAAGAGAGACAAGAGCTGGTGAGTGTTCACTGGCACATATGTGCGTTCTCCTTACTCCACGGGTATCTGTGGACACGCACAAGGACAAATAAGCCTGCACATGCTCTTCCCCAAAGCATGCTAATAATCCCAACACAGGAAAGAAGATCCAGCAGGACAAGCACCTCTTTTTGTGCAAAAAGCTAAAGGAAACACCTGATGTAATGAGCTCAGGGATGAGTCCAGGCAGCAGCATCCAGAGCAGAGCCAAGCAGTGCCAGAGAACAAGAGCCAGACTGGCTCTCATTGCAGGTCCCAAGAAGGCACCAGTAAGGAGACCTGGGAGGCAAAAGGGACATAGGGAGGGAAGTGCAGTGGCTGCAGGTGACATATCTGGCCCAGGATTTGTGCAAATCAATGCTTTGTTGCAAATTCCTAAGGAAAAACTTTGCACTTGGGATCTTTAAAGACTCGGAAGAAAAGCTGCCCCATTTTCTAGTTATATTAATATATATATATTAAACATGCACTGCTTTGGTACCCCCTGTGCTGGCTGGGGAGAGGCAGCATTGGCTACATCCTCTTCTGACAGACTGTGCCAGTCCCTTTCCACCTGCATCTCTCTCTTGGTTTTAAAAACACATCCGCATCAAGACAGTTACTTCCTATCATGATGTCTGGAATCCTAGGTTGTCTTAAGTACGGGACATTTTTCAGGGCTGGCAAGAACATGGTTACTGCAGTCAGTTTGTCAGGCAGATTCGTTGAGGTTCAATAGCAATTGCCTTTTTCAAGTGCAAAGTCATTTAGACTTTGATAAAACTTGCTGTCACTTTCCCAAAAATGTCTGAGGTGATAATTGCCATTTTAGAAATATTATTCTTGGAAAATTTTATTTCAATTAATTTGTCAAATTATGAGGTGTTTTAAAAACTGCCAAAACATTTTGTTTGGCCATTTCTAAAACAAAAATATCTGGGATGACAGACAGAGTGGGGGAGGCAGTGTTGGGATGAAACCACTTTAAAAACTAAATGTTTTTGACATAACACAAGGCAGGAATGTCAAGCCCTCAACAATATTGGTAGGACCGGGAACAAAACCACCCAAGGGAACTTTGTATTAAGGCCTCAGTGCCCACGCAGAGTTCACTGTAACATCAGCCACAGTCAGTATGATGTTGTTAGCTGCCTAACTTGGTTACTCAAGCAGAGGCGAGCTGCCTCCTCCCACAGCAGCCTCCCCAGCAGCTGGTGTGGCTCAGGAGTCTGGTGTGGATGCACTGGCTATTCCTCTTGTCTTTCCCAGAGCTGTAAAGGTGTCTGTGTGGTTGGAAAAGGCTTGTTATAGAAAAGGGCCACTTGCTCAGTGTGAAGAAGGCACAGAGCATGGGTTCCTACAGCAGGCTTTTTCTAAGCTTTCCCGGAGTTTACTCCTTCCCAGGCAAGAAAACAACCAAGGGAAGCAACAATCGCTACCTAATTGCAATATTCTGAAAATAATAAACTTCCTTTGGTAAAGGAGCATGTCACATACATGTACAGGACTAAAATTGAAATAAGGCTCCAAGGTAATGAAAAATGTGCAAGGACTCTAAAAGAATTCCCTGCAGAATAACGGAGCCTCTCCCAGGCTCAGCACTGACATCCCACCTCTGGCACAGCTCATTAAAAAACACCTTCGGTACCAAGCAACGCCTGGGCATGGGACAGGAGCAAAAAGCTCAGTGGAAGAGAAGAGGTTGGAACATTCTTCAAGGTGAGCCGAGACAACTGATGGAGAAGCCATTGGTATGGCCAACCATAAGAGACAGCTGTCAAAGCACTTTAGGAAAACAAGGCAACCCCTCCTCAGCCATGCCATACAGTAAGCTCAAGGACATGCGATGTTTCAGCACGCAGATCTCTGCTCTCTAAATTGGGAAGGACCCCGAATGCTCTATTTAAATTTAATTTATAGACAAGAAACCCAAAGTTTCTTAAAAGAGCACATCAATAAATCAGCATCAAATTTTGCTGCCTTGTCAAGAATTAGAAGTTTTAATCCATTTCGAGCCTGAATTGGGAATTAGAAAATAGTGCTTAGATAGTAATAACAAGTAGTTCAGCGCATGCCCTTGATTTGCTTAAATTTAAAGGGCTGGTGTGAATTTTTATGCAGAATAGATAAGGTGCTGAGCAGATAGAATAAAATGTCTTTAGCTTTCAGACTAAAGTTGTGTTTTCCTGTTAGTTTCTGCGTCAGATAGTTGTTGGCTCAGCCTGTTAGTACCTGAGGTGTATATCAAGACTAACTCCTTTCAGATCATTTGAGTGAGCAGGACTAACAGCTGTGAAGTGAAGGACCCAGCTGGGCTTCAGCCATGGACTGCATCTTTGACTTTTAACTTTAAACCACTGTATTTGACATCACTCCACTGAATTTACCAGCAGGCTTCCCAGCCTGACTACTGGGACCCTCCTTTTGTAACTAGATCCTTTAAACCCAAAGGCTACAAAGCCATGTGCTCTAGAAGAGGCTGGATATGGTCTATCATGAATACTAAAAGGGACCTACGTTTTAAATTGGATGGTGGATCTTAAACAGACATCATATCAGAGAATTACAGAATGGTAGGGGTTGGAAGGGACCTCTGAAGATCAAGTCCAAACCCCTGCCAGTGCAGGAAAATGATGTGATGGAATATGATGTGAAAATAAGTGTTTTCATCCAAGCAGTGCACCCTGTTTTGTGGAAATGTGCATTTAAGCCTGAACTGTAAGCTCCCGTAAATTCTGCACGTGTTCCTGCTGTTAATGCAGAACGTGTCTGCATGACTCACGGTATACACTATGATGGGGAAGTGAAATCCTACACATAAATCAACTTAAAGGCAGGGAGATAGGTCCAGGGCCTTGGGTTTTGAACACCAAGGCTCACATCTCTCCTCCATAGCCGAATGTGCTCACAGATGAGTCCTGAAGGCTCCCTGTAATCCACTTCTCCCACAGTAAAATGGGGTTGTAGAAATGCCATAGCCCAGTCCAGGGGCTGTTGCAAAAGCAAGCACTTCCCAGACTGGGAAAAAATCAGCTATGAGAATTGAAGAAAGTGATCAAAAAGTCTTCAAATATATATATATATGTTTTTGTTTTGGGGTATTTTGTGTTTTGTTTTTGTTGTTGTTGGTTGGTTGGGGATTTTTGCCATGAGGCAATATACACCCAAGTTCAGTAGATCAATTTTCTCTTAACTTGAGTGGACTTTAGCCTCAGCAGCTTAATTGCTGTGTCTACAGCTCACAGATTACACGTCGATAGTCCCAGTTTGGGATCTCCACACCATCCTTTGTAGAAATTCATAAAATGTGGGTTTCTCCAAGCCACGTCAAAGGAGTCACTTTTTCCATCCCTTTAAAATCCACATCCAATTTCCAATTAAATTTCAATCCAGTACTAAAAGAACCCAACAGTATAAAAGAGGAACTGTGCTGTATGGGCAAGCAACAAAGCTACTAGCAGACTCAACATACTTCTCCATGAGCTGCAGCAAGCCAGCCCTGAATGCCCAGCAGCAATATCCTCCAGTCTCCTCCTGCTCCTCCCTGCCCAGCTGGTTCCTGCCTTCCCACTCCCAGGCACTACAGCAGTCTGTGCTGAGATCCGTGTAGCAAATGTGGCACTGGGGGTCCTGTGAATAAATAAAATAAAATAAAACAACGCAGAGGTTTTCATCCTGATGGCCTGCACGAGGATGAAGCGTGTGCTCACGTGTTGCTCCCAGACCTTTTACAAGCCTGGAATAATTTGCAAAATCACGCTCCTGTTGCAATATCACATCGTACTCCTTATATGCCACCTTAAGCATACCCATCTACACACACATTGGCTGGGGGGAAACTTCTGAGTCTGTATTAATTCACATTTGGTCTGTGCATGAACAGCAAACAAGGCAATGCCAAGATCCAGAGATCTGCCTGAGGTCTTCTACTAAATCTGTCACTGATGCTTGCTCTCTCCAACCACTCACCTCATCTTCCCATCAGCAACCAGTAAAGCAACTGAAGATGTGCTTAAATAATCAGAAGTTACCCATTAGGCTCCATGAGACAGAGTCTCAGGGTCATCCCACAGAGAGGTGCTCACACACCCCTTTACACACTCGCACCCCCTCTTCACACGTGGTACCTGTGCACCTCCAGCCAAGGTGCTGTGCACAAGTGGGGATGAAGGAGATAAGATACACCAAAGGGCTTTTAAACTGACTGTCAGCACTTCAGGGAGAAAATTAACATACCTCAAGTTGTTTGGAGAACACCCACAAAGCCCAATTCCTAGCAAAGTCCCATATATCATTTAATGGGTGTTAATAGGCTGGTGCTTTCAAAGCTTTTCAGCCAGCACAGATGTTTACCCTTTGACAAACCACTTTGATCATTTACGCTACTAATTAATTCAGAAAGTGTCATGTGAATTGTTTGAAATGTGCTGTACAAGGGGGCATGGTATTGCTGATTACATCCCCTAAACTTCTGCAAAACAACTAGCAAAAGTTTGGTCCAGGCACGTAAAAAAGGAAATGCAATTAATATAAATGGAGCTGTGAGTTAAGGTCCCCTTTCTCCTCCCAGATAACAGTAGATGACATTAGGAAAAGTTGTGCAATGAACTTGATAGTGGACTGCAATATTATGGTCATAAATCACAGTGTCTTGACATAACCTCATTTACAACATGCACGTCATTCCCGCTGTCCTTGCCATTACACAGGAAAAGGCAGAGATGCTCCAAAACCAACAACAGATTTCAGAACCAAAGTGAAGATGACAACAACCATGCCCATCCATAGTTGTTTTCCAGTTGCAGAAAACAGTCTTTTTTTTTTCTAGGCAGAATGACAACAGTAGAAATCTCATCATGTCAGACAGTCACTGTACCTTACATCTATAATACAGCCTGTCCAAAGTTTTTCAACAGCTCAGAACATTTGCCCTTTTAAAAAGAACTGCTGTAGTTTACCCGGAGCAAAACAAGTAGGGTGACAAAAAACAAAGCTAAACCAAACAGTTTTGGATTGACCAAAGCTACTGGCACTGGTAATAAGAGCACTTAATTTGATGCAAAGTTAATTTTTGAGAGTTTCCATTTCAGACCAAATAAATAAATAAATAAATAAATAAATAAAATATCAGTGTTGGTAACTCCAGGCAGTTCAACCACCCATCAGCAAAAATAACAACCAATTATTGACACAACTCTACTCATAACCCCTGTCATAGAATGAGACGGGGCAGAGTGTCTCTGGACTGCCCTCGCTTATGACTTTTCCTGACCTGCATTTACTGTGCATCAGAGTGTTTGAGTTCACAGATGGAAACATAACACAAACATAACACACAGGACAAGCTCTCAAGTGATAACATTTTACCTGGGGCTCCTGAAGTCATGACTTTCAGAACACAGCAGGAGATGTGGGTCACGCTGAGTTTGCTAGAGCCACCACAAAGAGTTGCAGCTGACTAGAGAAGCAGGTAAGGAGAGATGCTTAATGCTCCCCCCAAGAAGCAACAGCTTGTTTTGGACATGCACATCCATAGGCAAGAAATCCTGGACAAAGTCCATGACTCCACAGAGCTGGAAAGCAGAGTGGGAACAACGTCTTGTCTCATGTCTTAGGGTGGGTAGAATCATCTAGCATGGCAGGGTGACATTGCCCCTTATCAGACTTGTAGGAAGGCTCCTGTGACATAACCATGCAAAGTGAAACAAATGACTGCCTCAGGTGCTCCATCAGTAGCTCTCGATGTTGGTCGGGAGATGAGCTCCCACCACAGAATGTGCAGGACTGCTGACTGGTCCCAAAGACCACCCAAAGGTTAGGAAATTGCTTTTAAAAAGAAGAGGAGGTATTTTCTTCCCCCATCAGATCAGGTTCCAAATCTTTTTCCAGATAACAAATTGTTCTAAGTAAATTTTTTTGTGATAATTCAGTATTTCTTTTCCTGCTAGAATTAAAGCTATTTAGATTTCCTGTCAACCATTCCATACCAGTTTTTATAGAATACCTTGGGCTAAGACAAACAAAAGTCACAGGAACAGTAAGAAAAAGAAAACGGTTAAGATATTTCTTCCCAGTTTGACCTTATTTTGGGATAGGCTATAACAAAGTGAAAGTAAATCTTTCAAAAATAGAGATTCGGGTTTTAATCACCCTACTTTCAAAATAGCTGTAAACAATCTATTCAAAGGAAACAGCTTGAATGAATGGGGGGGGGGGGGGGTGGGCATCCCATGTCTTCTCTCCCTTTGCAACAGGCCAGATCAGTTTTTTCCACTTCCAAGTTGTTGACTTTATCCCAGAAGTAATCATGTTGCTGTCTAGCCAAGGAAGATTGATGCCTATCTGTGCTGACAGACACGCTGATGCCACTTTTCCTTAGGTTTCCAAGGTTATGGTTTGACAGTCCATTAAAAAGTTCTCTATTCTCTGACAAACTGTTGGGTTTAGATGACATTTTTTTGTCCCCCTTCTTAACTTCTCATAAAACACCTTCACGTTCTCCCATCCATCACAGGGATTTTATTAGCACTCTGGTGCAACAGCCTTTTTAGGATTACTTCTTGCACTTCTGTACCACTGAGGGGCACCATGGCATCCCCAGCAGGGCACCCTCCCCTGCCATCTCCTGCAGAGGTGACAAAGGAATATAAACTTCACAGCCATACACCACAAACTCGCTGGTTCCCTGCTGACTACACCAGCGCTGCCAGAGACAGACTGATGGGAGTCTGTACCCAGAGCACTGCCCTCCCCCTTCCTGCTGCACACAGCAGAGACGATTGTCACTGTAGCAGGACCCAAGAGGTCAAACCTGGACAGCGCAGGAAATGTCGAACTTGCACATTCCCAGCTTCATTCTTCTACCTGTAGATGGCATGGATATACCTTGCTATCTCAAGCAGCTTTCCACCTCTGCTCACTTGCTTGGTAAGCAGTGTTCTATGGCTCAGCACTTTTAAATATAAAGTACTATCATGTGGGTGACATTAACTCCCACCAGATCAAACAAAACACCTATATAAAATATCTACTTGAAACATCAATGCTTTTAAGGGCATTGAAAGCAATACTCCAGTGAGAAACAACGGGAGGAAATATTGCACTTGGCTTCGCAATGAAATCTCTACAATGAAGATTTCCCATGGCAAATAGGGTTGCCCACGGAGCGAGAAACAAAACCCAACAAACTTCCAAAGAAATAAACATTCAGGAGGAAACCATCCGAGTGACATTCAAACTGCATGAGGTGTAGGACTACACCTGTGAACTCCACTCACTGAGGCATTTCTCAACAAATAATGCCACCGAGACAAGATGTAGGAGGCTGTTCTTCAGAGAAGCAGCTTATCTGGCTAAATTTGCAACCATGCCCATGTATCTTTGGGCTGGTTCTGAAAAAAAATATTTAATTGCCTCAAGGTTCAGAGAAGCAGTTAGTGAGAATGACGGGAAAAGACAAAAACCCTGGCAAGCATGACTGCAAGGAGAATGAGGTACCTTTGCATTTCTGTAACTCCCAGTAACCATCCCTCCATCACTTTAACTAGCTAAACACCTTCGTAAATCAGATCCACTGCATATTTATTTAGGTACTCCTGAAAAGTTTACCCTTAACCTTAAATAGAAAACGTGCATATTTTCCCAGAAGTCTGCATTTGATGAAAGTGAGACATTTACTCCATGCAGAAAACAAATCTCAATACAGAACTTCTTTAATACTTTGAAAGAAGAACCGTCCAAATGTGACTGTATCTGCGGGAAGCTGGAGGTCAGCTGTAAAACCCTGCCTGCTGTAATGCCTCTCCTCTGCAGAAAAATGACAATGAAATTCATTTGGGGCACTCCATTAAGCTGCAGTGTTCAGAAGCAAAGGCTTCTCCCACAACACCGCTAGCACCTACTTGCAATGCAGCAAATTAAGCGTGTAGGCAGTACTGCAGAGAAGTGAAGTCAAAATAATTCATATGTGCAGCTACCTAGGACACTGCTTAAAAGACACAACAGAGCTCCTGAACATGCCTTATTGCTTCTCACAGCCAGACACCAAAATTTTCACTATTCTTACAGCACCAAACAGCTTCAGTTCCTCTCAACTCCTTACTTGGACAAGTAACATCACCTTAGAGCAATGGTTATTTGCTGAGAGTAGCCTTATTTTACCTCTCCCCCTAGCTGGGGGCAGCTCTGACAGTCATTACAGAATATATAAATCACACACCCTTTTGGAAAGGATAACGAATTCAAAATCTGGGCAGACTTCATACTGTGGACATGCCAAAAGCTAGAAGAATTAAATTGAAGAACGAATAAGCATTAAGCCATGCATACATTAGGGACAAGGGTTCACTGTCAAAGAAGAACTGCTCTGCTAATTTTATTTTCTGCTTCTTTTTGTAGTTGAGGAAGGGGTCAAAAATGGTAGATTAAAAAAAAGTAACGTAACAGAGAATGATATTTTAATAGTGGCTCTGTATTTTGAGTTTTGAAAACACACCCATACCCTTCAGTGAGTTTGAGATACACTAACCTCTGCTCTTAAGTGAGAAGATATCTTAGTCACATTCATAAAAATCCTGATTTACTCTGCAGCACGAGCCATAATTAACTGGCCTTACCCTTTAAGAAAGGTGAAATAAAGCAACTAGAAATGCAATTAAGTTCTTCTTAATGCATACGAAAATACATAGGCAATTTCCCTAATTTTGCAGGGCTGCTACCCATATTTAGTACTCTGCACCAAAATTCCTCCTTTAGATAGGAAGCCACGGGGGAAAATGGGACTGGAAGCACAATGCTCTCTTACAGACCTGTGAAACATTCAGGGCTGTGTTTCAGCCAACTACGATGTTTCAGCTCAGATCAGAATGTTAACAGCACAATGCCAAAAGCACTGAGTTGGTTCCCTTTGGTCTTGTACACCTAGACTTCATCTTGATTTAATCAAGATAAATTGGCACTGCCTCATGATTTCCTATATTCAAGGATTCCATAAACATCTCTAGCTAGTCCTATGCTATGCAAATTATTAAATAAATGTAGAATATAGAAATGGAGACAAGCATCTCCAAGATAGTCTAAGTACTCAAATTAATAACTCAAGTTGATCTTAGCTCTGTATTTTTGGTGCTTGATTTCTCAATTTTTAATACCAAAATCATTTTTTCCCTCTTACTTATAAAAAATAAAAGTTCTCCAATTCTGTCCCTCTCTTAGATACAATTAGAAATTAGGAAGAAGGTCTTTACTGTGAGAGTGGTGAGACACTGGAACAGGTATTCCAGGGAAGTTGTAAACGTCCCCTCCCTGGAAGTGTTCAAGACCAGGTAGGATGGTTTTGAGCTCTAGTGGGAGGTATCTCTGCCCATGACAGGGGTGTTAGAACTAACCCAAACCATTCCATGATTCTTCTTCCCATGGGATGCGAAGGCATCTCACAGTGCTTACACCAAGTGTTCATTTGGATATTGGATATACTGCAGCTGGAAACAACATTTCTTCTCTCCCTCCAGTACCATCCCAAAACTCACATTCTAAATACATCTGGGCAAGTTGTCCTATCATTCTCCTAGCGCAACTGCAAAAGTTGGTGACTTTTTTTTTTTTTTTAAATGACATTATTTTTAATAAGGTACAGAGAGTTCTTGGGGTTCAGCCATTCTCCATCTCTGCAGTCTCCACTCTCAATTCAGTTCTAACAAAACAACACAAGTGCTAAGGGCAGAGAAGGTCTTGACTACTTGGGATGAGCCAAGCTATAACCGATTTGCTGCTGGGGCACATCCAGTTCTCACGCTTTGCGATGTTTATAGCTGTACAGGCAGGGCTGGCCTGGGGTTTTTGAAGAGTTTGATCAGTATGGCCAAGTCAGCTATTTACAAATGGCCTACAGAAGGGAGGTGGTTCATTCCTGCTGTCTCTTCCACTATGCTCTGGGCTTTTAATGTCACAGAGGCGCCCCTCATTACGGTCAAATTGTATGCCAGAATCTCAGCCTACTAAAGTTGTGGGCAGTCAAATGGCAGTAATTGTCTCCTTGACCTTCAGCTGAGTTGAAGTCTTCCCTGGAATTAATGGTCTACAAATCTCCTAAACTTAGCTACTGGCTGCTGGAAGAAATAATATTGATCTTCAGGGAGTCATTAATGGAAAATAAGTGTCAAATTTGGAACACAAGCACCCTTACGAAGTTGTTAAGCTAGAGTTGTCATAAAAATGAAGGCTTAGAAAAACTGCCTAGAGAAAGCTGGTATCATCATTGATCATTAATGCCCCAAATGAAGGGACAGCTTTGAAGTCCATGAGCCTCCAACAATCTTTCTTGCACAATTAGAATGAGACTTTACTAACAGTGCTTTTCACTGCATCTCATCATTTCTGGGTCTCACAGCACAATAATTTGGCTGAAGAGAGATATTTGCATCAGAATAATTCTATTTCCCCAACACCAATTAATATCCATTAGTGCTGACTTCTGACAAAGCTTGGAATGCTATGGGTGTTCCAGAGGGCTGGAAAGAAATAAATAGATGACCAGGATAAGCAGATGGCCAAGAAGCCATTATCTGGCATGAAGCCCAAGCAAAACCACAGAAAAGTTAATATGGTACACAAACATGAAAGAATTAAAAATGAGTGCCCTATCAAGAGACCTCTTTCTTTGTTTTCAAATTATCTGTTCTGGCTGACAGAGATCACTGTGTTGGTTCAACATGTTTCAGTAAGGTTTTTCACTTAAGTGAGTTTATGACTCCTGGTGTTGCAGGATGTTACAGAGTAAAGACACAGCTATAGATAAGTCAATGTAGATAAAAGTTAATTAAAAGATCATTAACTGATAAATCTCAAGACGTAATTGTAGGGTCATCCATCATAAACCCTTTCACACTGCAAGCTGAGTTCGGGCAAGTCATTTTGATTTCCCATAGAGATGAGAAGGCTTACACAGGAGTGGATACCACCAGTCAGCTAGCATTAGGTCTGAGAGATCCAGCCAAAGCTGCAATTGCATACCAGATCTAAAATTAAAATACCATGTCTACATAGCTTGGTACCTGATCTGATCTTTCTGCAGAGCAATGGACACTCATCCATCTCTCCCAGCTGCCAATGGAGCGTTACCTGACTGGCTTCTCTTCCTAGAGATGTACTGGACAAAGTGCTGTATAGGCTCTCTCCTTGCCAAGTCTGCTTAGATACCTGTTTTCCTTTTATCTGAAGGGACAAAGGCCCACTGGAACTGTCGCCCCTCTAAGTGGTCATAATCTGTCTTTTTATGCCTTTCCTGGGTTCTCATAATTAAAGTGTACTTGAATCCTGCAAACTCTTTCAGCATAACCTCATTCAATGCACATACTCTCCTCTGCCTCCACCTAACCAAATTCTCATCCAGGTATTTTTTTCACGTCTGGATCACTGACACGCTGGCATTGACTTCCTTTTAACTTGGAAAACATGGTCTTGACCTGCATGCTTCTGCAGAATATGATTCCATGCTTTAGCAATTGCAGTTTCCCCTCCTCCCCTACTAATTCCTTGTGTTTGGGAGAAGCTGCTTCTACACATCCACAAAACACATTGCCCTCCTTCAGACCCTGTCTTGCAAAAAGCCTTTTCTGCACTACCACCAAACTTACAAATCACAGTCCTCACCATTATCAGTTTCTCCTTCCATATTTCCTGTTCTACCCCACCTGAGTTCACTTCTTTCACTTGGACTAGGAAGTTTTGGGTACTGAAGGCCATGTCTTACCTCAGTGCAGTAATGTACAGTTCAATAAGGTTCCAGTTCCTAACCAAAGGTGCCGAGAAATACACACATTCCTACTAGAGTCTCATTTCCAGGTTTATAAACTAGAAAAAAAAAAATCAGTAAGCAATTTCCCAGCCATATCCAGATGTCTGAACTGCTACTTTCACAGTAATTTCTTGATCCACTAGGACTGTATTTGCTACTCATATGAGTGTCAACACAGCAGGAATGACAAGTCTGTCCTTACCAACACTGCTGCTTCTCATTTGCACAGGGGCTGATGGACAGAACTGAACATGCCTCCAGACTGCCAGAGCTGTGTGACACATCATTCTTCCAGCTTTCAGAGAAACCCTTATTAAAGATCTATTCATCCAGCAGAAGTTGTAACAAATCAGAATTGCCCAACACTGTAGCATCAATGCACTGTGTTTTACTGACTCTCATGTTGCAGCTAATGCATCCCTCCTCAAGTGATGGGCAGTCTTCCTCCTTGTATCCCAGGACATGCAGATGCAAACGACTGAACAAAAAAGCATAGCTCAGTGGTTCTCAAAGCCTGTCACCTGTTGGAAAACTTCTCTCCTAGTCAATGAAATGTTGAATTTAATTATCTCTATGGCTGCTTTGTGTGGAACCAACCAAGAGCAAGTCCAGATTTTAGACCATACACAGTGTAAAAGCTCATCTGTCTGTAAGGTTTTAGAGCACAGGTCAGACGTGCTCCTCACACACAAGCATGCTCACACACCCAACGTGACAGGCGGGACAAGGCAGTAAGGCAGCCTGCAGAGATGGTTCTGATATCCCCAGGAAGAGGCACTGTGCAGATTGCAGGACCAGATCTGTTAAGAATAGATTCAAACTTTAGGGGCACACAGTTTTACTGGGGGAAAACATCTCAGGCAAGTAAAGGCTCTGATTATATCTCACTGCTGTCTTCCTTTCCTAGCTTAAGTCTTGCCCACATTAAAATCACTGGAAGCTGAGAGTAAATTCACGTTACCCTCGGGGAAGAAACAGTTTTACTAAAAGAAGACCCGTTATATCTAGTTAAAATTAAGGGAAGGGGAAGGAAAAAGGAGCAGTTTTATTCCTGGCCTGGAGGCTCACATCCTTACTCACAGCAGGACAGCACAACGGTATTTTTGAAAATGCAGGGAAACATGTAATCCTGCCTCAGCAGGGAGCAAAGATGAGCCATGGAAATACAATCCCTTGGACAGCAACTGATACTCCACACACATCTGTCCAGATGCAGCCTGGGTCCTCCCTTCCCTGTCCCCACCCCCACCTTCATCAGGCTACTGGCCTTTTCCAAGAGGTCCAGAGGGGGCCTGGTGGCTCTGCAGCTGCAGATCTGCGCTGCCAAAAAAATCTACAAGACCTTTTTTTTTTGTGTGTGTGTGTGGTTCTGTTAGAAACAAACCCCATTTTATTTACCAACAGCAATCAAAGAGGCAGGACTCAGAGTTACTGCTGTGGAAGAGAGCAACATCAGCACACAACTTCCAGTTACTTGGGTTAGACAGCCTATTTCCATTACTGTTAATGGGCTTTATGCATCCATTCTGCCGAGAATGTTACGGAAAGTCTGTGCCTCATTATGGCCCCAGAATTTTTTCTTCCCCAGTACAGCTTTAAAAAAAAAAAACAAAACCATAAAATGCAAACAAAACAAATGCTGCATTAATCACTGCCTTAGCTTTGGGCCATCTGTAATGCCTCTGCCTCTCTGGAGTTAGGTATTTTATTTTGAATAGATGTCTCTCCCCACTCCTGTGGTGCAGCAGTTGTCTGAGGTAGTATGTCCACTCTGGGTTTATATGTTGCCTGTATTGGGAAGTTCCTCTTTCATACCTCTTCCTGGATACCTGGTTTGAGCTCCTTGGCTTTCCTAGGCATCTTCAGGACCTTGATCTTTCATTCCTGTTCTTCATTTAATACTCCACGGGTAATCTCTTCCCTCAGCTGTTTCACACATGGAAAGCACAGGTTTGGATAAGCACTCACCCCCAAGAAATGCTGGGCAAGAATGTCTGCTTGATAACACTGTGCTGTCACTCATGTTCAAAAAGCCCACGACCGTATCTTAGGGTGCTAATAAACAGTTAAAAGTTTAAATGCAACAATGAAAATGAGAATGTCAACGCCTCTTTGTCTCTTGGATGATTTCCAGAGGAGCTCTGTTTATTAAACGAGGAACCATGACATGGCCACCTGTTTAGCAAAGTCTCTGCAAGCCTCTTGCTAACCTTCGCCTTTCATTTTTCTTCAACTGTTTATACACACAGGAGGGCTCAATCCTAATGGGAGCCTTAGGGCTTCCTAGTCATTTTAATAAAAAGGTCAAACTGAGAAAGGAGTGTTTGTCTGCTGAATGAGGCGGGCAAAGCTCACAAGAGCAGTGCTCCTGCACAGGCTGCAGCTCGGAGCGATGCCGTCAAGGAAACTCCAGAAATTTGGCTCTTATTCTTGAGTTCGGTCATGTTTTAACACCAAGGAATCTGTGAAGCAAATACTCCAGTAATGGTGCATGATAAGATGTTTGGAACTATAAGTTGGATAGAATGGTTACAGGTGAAATCGTGCGGAACAACAGGTCTCTGCAAGAATCCCCCATGAAGCTGAACTCCCACCTCCCAGCCACTGGAAGGAAAATGGCTTCTAAAAAACACCATCCTCTCTCTCTACTTTGACTTGTGTTTCTTACACTCAGCCTCTTCCCTCTTTCTAGCCAGTTTAGTCACTCCAAGAGTATTCTGACACCTTACAGTCCAGCCCCCACGCATCCCCCTGCAGAATGACTCTGTGGGGAACAGCTGGGCAAAGGGAAGAAGAGGGCAGGAGCCTGGCCCCTGGGATTATCCACACTGTCATCACCTCGGAGGAAGAACCAGACCCCAGCATCCTGGATTCACAACTGAGCCTGCAAAACTGGTACTGAAAAGGATGGAAATAGGGTCTTTGCACCTGTAGCATTGACATTTCTGTGGAAAGAGTCTGAAAATTACCTAATCCTCTTTTTAAAAAGAAAGAAAAGGCTTACCAGTAGTCTGGTCATGTCTGAGGAGAGTACCACGCTTTCAGACACATCATTCATAGCTATTCCTGGTTTTCTGCCACCAGCTCTCAGCTTACCTGAATGGGCACAAAGACACTGTACAGGGAAGGTGACACCACAGTCAGACATGATGGTCTGCAGGAGCTCCTACTTCCTTTACAGGCTTCACTAGAAGAGAAACACTGCTGCTGCACCACAGCCTCGTCTGGTGTTTCCTTCTCAGTTACAAATTTGTGCCTCGTTCAGAAAATTTCAGTGATGTTATAAAGCCAGAAGAGTAATCAAGGCCTCTTCATTTGCTGTTCCCCATGAGGAAGCACTGCAAACTCAGAGGTGTGATTTCAACAGGCAGTTTGTCATTCTAGAGCAGGAAAGAGCAACTGCCACCGATCCCTTGAGGAATGGGGATAATCAGCATCTGTCTGCCACCCTCCCCTCGAGACCCGTGGTGCCTGGCAAGAATGCTGCGGGATCACTGGTGGCCCTTTCTCCAGGACAAGGAAGGAATCCACAAAGCAAAGACTCCAGCTATCACTCAACCAGGTGCTAAGTGTCTTCTGGTGAGATGTACGAATTAAAGAAATTAACAGCGTTTCTATTTCTCATCCAGGGCCCGGTGTGGCAGTTCAACATCTTCAAAAAGCTGGAGCCATGTTCTGCAGGAGGGGCTTGGGACACTTGGTGTGACTCTGCAGATCACCCAAGCTCTCCACAGAGAACATCGCCTCCAGATCCAGGGCTTTTGCTTGGAGACCTGGTCTCAGGCAGTTCACATGCAGGTCCTCTCTGTATTCCTACAGCCCCGGTGAGAACATAGAAAGTGCAGGCATCTGTCATAATTCAGGATGAGTTTGGGAGACATGAGGGACTGTTGGGCTTTTGCTGTTACTAGTTTCATGCAAATGTTGGAGATTCCTCCAAATCAGACACTGTGCAGATCAGCTTCAAAAGCCCTCAGTCCTCCTCACACTCACGTCCTTTAGGACACAGAAATCACTTTCAAGTCAGCAAGGAAAAAAAGCCCTGCTGTCTTCCAGCAACCAAATGGGGCATACCCTAGTGCTGACAGCAAGATTGACTGTAGCCTCTGTGCTCTGCGAGATGATAAAACCCTTACTGGCACAGATTACCAACCCGATTGCTTGCCTACAGATTAATGCAACAGCGTGAGTCCTCTGGGTGACTGCAGAGCCGGAAAAGCAGGAGGGGAGAATTTATTTGTTCAAATGCTTTTTGTATTTATCCATCAATCACCAAGGGAAAAAACCATTTCACGAGCTTAATTCCAAAAATATCTTTGTATACAGAGAACAGAGAGCTGTGAAAAGTACCCACATTAAAACAGGAAAGGGAGCAGCCCCGGGGTTCATAGATGCAAGCCTGAAGTTGATGCCAACTGCTGAGGGTCAGCACCACACCTGAGGTCTCCCCTCCAGCCGTGGGATTTCCTAACCCACCTCACTTGAGCAGCGCGCAGGAAGAATGCAAAGGGCACGACTTGAAAGAGGAGATGTAACACATGAAGCAATTCATTCATCTTCTTGAGAGCCTTAGCAAATTATCTCCATTTCCATTTTTAATTCACCACCAAATATGGTGAAATAAAGAGAAGCTGAGAAACTTCTCTTATGTCAGGGAAGATGAAGGAACAGCCCCATAACATTTTTAATTAACTCTACATTGAATGATGACAATTGATAGCTTACCACCCCTGTTTCATGCTCCTTATCCAGTCACAGTCTTGCTGGCTGCAAGCAGCCATGGGTGGCACCCCAGGGAGGGGTCCATCCTCCCTAGCCCACCGCCCACCAAACGTCAGTGATGCTGCTACCACTCATGCACATCCATTGTACTGCCAAGTGGAGCCAAGACTCAGCCCCACAACAAGCTGCACCCATAACGAAGGGCCACCACCGACAAGTCTTGGGCTGCTTCCAGGAACCCTGCAAGGAGTTGACCCAGGACCCTGGAAGGTTTCTCCTCCTCCAAGAGGTTGCCAGGAATCGGGGACCTATTGCTGAACCAACCAACCCAATTTAAAGAGCTAAGATACTGTTCTGATGCTTGCAAGCAGGTAGGTGCCTGGCTAGCACCCAAGTCATTCTGGGGTGCTGTGCCTGGCCTGCCTGATGCCAACATGTTGTGGCAGCTGGATTTATTAGCTTGGCACCCCTGGGAAACAGTCCCCCCACATTTGAAAATTGGCCTCAAACATAAAAATGATTTAGAAGATAGACACACACTGTGCTAAACTATGAAGGCAGCACATTCTTTTTTTTTTCCTTTTCCTTTTTTTTTTTAATTTTCCTGAGCTCAGCTATCCCTGAAATATTTTACTAATTAAATTACTTGAGCAAATTTCTCAGGAGACAATAAACACCACAGACTCATTTGGCATAAGGGAATTCTTCTAAGCTGAATTGACTCTCTAACATTAAAATTGAGATCTGCTGCTAAATACTTTTTCTCCCCCAAAGATCAGACTATAAATCCAATAATAATCACAATGATATATTTACCAAGGAACTAGAGGGAAAAAATAATTGAAATACTCTGTTCCTAAATATATTCCAGTGCTGGGAAAACAGAATCTGCTTCCATTTCTCATGTAAACACTTTTTCCCAGTCCTAGTATCCTTTAGGGACCACTTTAGCACGTGGTGGAAGAGGAAAAAAAAAAAAAAAAAAAAAAAAAGAGTAGCACCCTGCAAGTGCCAAAGCTGTGGGTGCTCCTCACCAGCTCTTCTGCATGTGCAAGGAGAGGCAGCTCCCCAGCAGAGCACCCAGAGCCAGCAGGAAAGCTGGCACTGGTCACTGGGCAGGCTCATCCCAGGGACCAGGATGCCTCACATGCAGGTGCTGGAGCGCTTTGCACCACTTCCCAGCTAACTCCCCACTTCTCGCCTGCTTGCCTTTGCTATATACTGGCTGAGCTGCTCTCATCTTTATTACCCTTTCATGCTTGGACACCAGCAAATGAAGGGAATGAACTGGATTTTCATCAGCTGTTGTAGAGTCACTGGGCACCCCCAAGCCTCCATAAATCCAGAGTCATGCAGCAGCTTGCACAGCCTGTATTTTGCCCAGTTCCATGTGGATAACTCATTGTTTCAGTTTTCTGAACACAAGGAGAGCAATAACAATAAAAAATAGAAAAAAAAATAATTGAAAAATCACAGCCATCAGCACAAAAAACATTCCAGCCATCAACTTGACTAATTTTTGTTGATTATGCATGGGACTACAGAGAGTAT
Source organism: Actenoides hombroni (assembly GCA_024336885.1). Taxonomy (NCBI): domain Eukaryota; kingdom Metazoa; phylum Chordata; class Aves; order Coraciiformes; family Alcedinidae; genus Actenoides; species Actenoides hombroni. The sequence goes on along the minus strand of WUAM01000431.1, from coordinate 128,084,586 downwards.
TTGTTTTCTGTCTTTCTACAGATACTTTTGTGTGGGCCATAAAAGTGACTTAACATGGACAAAAAGAAAATATTATCTAAGAAATGTTGCTGAAAAAGCAAAAAAATAAGAAAAAAAAAAGTCTTCCAATGTAACTTCAAAAGATTTGGGTTCAGGCAACAGGGCACCACTTGAAGTAATTTAAGTTAAAAAGAAAACATAACATCACCATAATAGCACTATCTGGGCACAAGCCAGTTATGTGGATTTCATTCAGGACTTGAATAGAAAACCAGTGGAAAACTTAAAAGAGAAAGTCAGTATTGACTTGCAGTATTTACAGTTATTTTACTGATTAATTTTTTTAAAGTTACACATCAAGGACTGGTTAGCACAACCTAATGGGGCTACACCAGCACCCCACACACAGTGACTTGCAGCAAAAGCTGGGGCTCACATCTTTCTGAGAGCATCCAACCATCCACACTGATCCCTACCAGGGTGTAGTGGGTTGACTCTGGCTGGACACCAGGTGCCCACAAAAGCCACAAAGCCACTTTATCACTCCCCTCCTCAACTGGACAAGGGAGAGAAAATATAACAAAAGACTCCTGGGTCGAGGTAAGAACAAGAAGAAATCATTCAGCAATTACTACCATGGGCAAAATGGACTTCACTTGAGGAAATTAGTTTAATTTAATACCAGTCTAAATCACAGTAGGGCAATGAGAAATAAAATCAAATCTTAAAACACCTTCCCCCCACCCCTCCCTTCTTCCCAGGCTTAACTTGACTCCCAATTTCTCCTCCCCACCAGCAGCACAGGGGGATGGGGAATGGTGGTTGTAGTCAATTCATCACACATCATCTCTTCCACTTCTCTCTCTTCACATCCTTCCTCTGCTCCAGCATGGAGTCCCTCCCATGGGATACAGTCCTCCACAAATTTCTCCAGTGCAGGTCCATCCCATGGGCTGCAGTTCTTCATGACCTGCTCCAGCATGGGTCCCTTCCATGGGGTGTAGTCCTTGAGAAACTGTCCTGCCAAGCAGACCTGGCTCCAGTCTGGGCTCCTCTCTCCACAGGTCCTGCCAGTAGCCTGTTCCAGCATGGGCTTCCCACACCGTCATAGCCTCCTACAGGCATATTCACCTGCTCCAGCATGGAGTCCTCCATGGACTGCAGGTAGATATCTGCTCCTCCATGGACATCCACGGCCTGCAGGGGGAGGGGACAGCCTTCCTCACCATAGTCTTCACCACAGGCTATAGGGGAATCTCTGCTCCAGTGCCTGAAACACCTCCTCCCCCTCTTTCTTCACCGACCTTCATGTCTGCAGAGTTGTTTCTCTCAAGTATTCTCACTCCTCCCTTCAGCTGCAGTTGCTGTTGCACAGAGGTTCCCCCCACCTGCTTCTTAAATATACTATTATCCCAGAGGCACTGCCATCACTGCTGATGGGCTCTGCCTCATCCAGCAGCAGATCCATCTTGGAGCCAGAAGAAATTGGCTCTATTGAACACAGGAGAAGCTTCTGGTGTCTTCTCACAGCAGCCACCCCTAAAGGGCCCTGCTACCAAAACCTTGCCACACGAACCCAATACACAAGGAGACAGGTCAGGAGATTGGTACCAAATAAAAATAGGATGAAAGAAAGTAGGAGCAGTAACAGGGCTGTACCTGAGCATTTGGGCAAAATAAAGGGACGATTTCCTTCCCTGAAGTTCCTCTCCTCTCCCAGGAGCATAGGGGAAGTAGTAATTTGTCTGAGGGTAGCATTGCAGCTCCTCCAGTCCTGCTTAGCTGGAGGAGACAGCAAGGGAGCTGCCAAGGGCAAGATTAAGAAAGGAAAGCAGAGCTTCAGCTGGAAGTCAGGTGCAGAGCCCTGTGCAGTCAGTCAGGATTTTCTCATTGCTTACACAGTCCTCAGGAAGCTCTTTCCTGGCTATTGCCCCTGGTGACCTGATGCTTGATAGTGCTGTAAGGGGAGAACCAGACCCCTGCTGAGGAGAGCTCAGGGAGGAGACAAGGAAGACAGAGAAAGCTGCAGGCACACAGCAAGTCTCTTCTAACCCAAGGACAAACTACAGCCACTTGGTCTATGAGATAAGAATTAAAAGGCTACTTAAAGTGTTTTAAAGGAAGAAAATTAGGGCATGATGCTGCTTCTGCCCCACAGTCCATGCTGGATACAGCGGTCCTGCATTTGTGGGCTGGAACAAAGCTGCTGGGATGCTGCACAGACCTTCACTGGAGCCAGAGCACATAAGAGCAGGATGATAAAGGGGGACAATCTGTTTGGAAGGACTCACACAGACCTGCCACACTCCTGAGCACTGTCCCTGCTACTGCACACAGCCAGGCCATGCGCTTTCATAACAGCAGGAAAGCTCTTTGATTTCCAAGAAAGTAACAAATTATTCCACGCTAACAGCAAACTGGTGCCTAATGCAGTGTCTGCGTAGTACAGCAAAGCATGATGAGGGTGGGAAGAGAGTCCTCTCGTGGAAGGGTAACCCCACGACCTATGCCTTTATGATCTGCACACCCCAACTGATACATGAAAAAGCATGAACAGAAGACAGGATGTGTCAAAAGCACACCAGGTTCCCTGACAGTTTTGTTGAATTCAGGGAATCTGTTTCCTTCTCTTGCTCTAAATTTTCCTTAAAAACCATAACCCTTAGGAATATGTGCATCCAGTTTAACACGCCAAGTGTGTCCCTAAAAGCTGCATTCATTTTTACAGACAGTAAGTCGACCTAATTAGTGATATGCTTCTCCTATGAATTTTTGAGTTTCCAGACATAAACCCCGAGTGTCACCGTAGCTCTCCCTGGTCCCTCTCCGCAGCTGCGGGCAGAGGTCAGCCCTTGAGTTCTCTACAACCACACGCTGCTGTTTGCCAGTGGCAGGAGCAAGCAGGAGCAAGCAGGGCACTCGGAGATTTCACAAGCCGCAAGCGAATCCATTAATGCCAGATCAAAGGTTTCCAGCCCTTGCAATGCACTGGAGCACTAGAAGCACACCCGTGAAGGCTGCCACGGACCTCTCTAATCTGAAGATGACATTTCAGGCAAATTTACTTGGTCCGTGTCCTGTGCTGGCAGCAGACAGGGCAGCTTCTGCTCATGGTCACTTATTTGCTTACACCGTATTTCCATGAGTGTCTTAAGCTGACACAAAGCACCACTTAAAGGAAAGAGCTAATTCTTCTTCATTTCCATCCACCTCTCCTGCACTCCAAGAAAAACAGTATCGAAGGACTGATTTGAATCAAAACTGATTTTTTTCTTACCCGCAGGTTGATTTTCACATAGACTGTTAGCCCAGTTCTGCCCCCTGCACAGCTTCACGAACACCCTTGCCAGTGCCAAGGGGAGACTGGGGCTGATAGGGCAGGGATAGGGATGAGCATCACGGGCAGTTCAGGAAGGACTCTGCTGGAGCAGGTGTCCTGGTGGTTTGCCCCCACATCCCAGTCCGTGTTTCTTCACTGTCTTTGTGGCAGCACTAGACTAACTGGAAAATAAAATTTCTGAACAAAATGCTTTTCCTTCTTTTTATCTTTTGTCCAGGTCTTTACCCCCAACTCAAGTGGTAATTACAACACAGCATTGGGCTCAATGATCAAATACATTATTTCAGCTGAGCTGCTGTAAGTCTAAAGGCTCGAAGTACCTCAGGGTACAGTCCAACACCAAGTTTGCCTCGTGGCACTAATGACAGTGAGTGTAATACACCATCAGGGGTGGAGCATCCCTCAGTGCCCACTGCGTTTGCTGCTTGCTAAATTCTCCCATTTAAGCTGAATTACTTCATCATTAATGAATCCTTCATTTCATTTACTGTTCTCTCTCACAAAAAGCCTTGGCCACCAGCACTCTGCAAGCAGGGAGTGAGCTCAGGTTTTGGGGCTGAAGCAAGCCAGCAGCCCAAGGTGTCAGCAAGAGCAGAGCTCACATAGTTCAGGGCCTTTCAGCATTGCATAGGTCGTATCTACACTCTCAGAGAAGCCAAAAAAGAAATGTGCTAGCCTTGGCCAACTTCGTCAAAGAGCATCAATAAAATCTTACAGAAAAAGCTTTCCAATTCATGCTATTTTGGCGAACACCACAATGTTATCAGCAGAGAGACACCCAACAGGCATGCTGCCAGCAGATGTACTGGCGCAGTGTGGAAGTGCCCTGGTAGCACACCTTGCACCCCAAGTGGACGAGGACAACCATCACACACTTGTCGTGACACAAAAGCCCAGAGACTTTGTAACAGCAAGCAAAGAGCAGTCTGAATATAATCTATTTGGAACAATACCGAGGTGGCTGTGGTTAATTAGCCAGAAGGAAAGCAAATTGATTAAGGAAACCCAAATAAAAGTAACAAGGCTGTGACAGCTCACACATCACACTTTACTAAGTAGTTCAAGACAACCTCCTCCAGTTTCTGCATACCAAAAAACAGTGTAGAAGGAGATGATGTGTGTAAATACCTATGTAATTATCTGTTCTGTCACAGACATCGTGTGATCCCAGTGGCACCCCTAAGTGGGCAAGGGAGCTCAACTATGACAGCAGAGGGAGGGGAACTGCCTCTGCCCAGCCCTGGTCTGGGAGGAACAGTCTCAGAGGAAGGGATGAAAATGCAGCAAAATTAAAGAGTAAAGTTCTGGTTTAATATACAGTTTCATTTTTTTTCCTATTGGCAAAAGACGTTTTGCACATTTTTTTGTGTTTGTTCCCGACAAGATAATTTCTGCTTTGAGAAACGTTCTTCAAAAATTGACTTTTAGGGTCTGTCTAGACTCAGAAACATTTCTCACTTGTTTTACAGCCAGTTCTGCCTAAATGATTTCTAAATTGGTTAAAGTCATCATATAGATTTCAGATAATCTAAAGCAAGAAGGCTTTTTTTTTTTTATGCACTGAATTCAAGGTAACTTTGAAAAGTCCATTAAAGCTAATACAATAAAAATGTTCAGATCATTTGTATTCCTGTATAACCTGTGCTGGTTTGGGCTGGGGTAGAGATAATTTTCTTCACAGTAGCTGGTGTGGGGTTGTGGTAGAGATAATTTTCTTCACAGTAGCTGGTGTGGGGCTGTGGTTTGGATGTGTGCTGGCAACAGTGTTGATAAGACAGGGATGTTTCCATTACTGCTGAGCAGAGCTTATACAGAGTCAAGGCCTTTTGTGCTCCTTACCCCACCAGCCAGCAGGCTGGGGGTGCAGAAGAAGCTTGGAGGGGACATAGCTTGGATAGCTGATGCCAGAGCATATGACATCATGCTCAGCAATATAAAGCTGGGGGAAGGAGGAGGAGCAACTGCTAGAGGTGCTGGAGCCCTGGTGTCCTGGGGATGGCTGAACTCCTGCCTGCCGAGGGGAAGCGGTGACTGAAGTCCTTGTTCGCTTTGCTTGTGCCGTGGCTTTTGCTTTACCTATTAAACTGTCTCAACACAGGAGTTCTCACTTGTACTCTTCCAGTTCTCTCCCACATACAACCAGGGGGAGTGAGTGAGCGAACAAGAAATTGCACAGTGCTTAGCTGCTGGCTGGGGTTCAAGCACAACAACTCATTAATCATTGTTTGATTCTTTGTCTTAGAGTGAGTTTGTCTTTCTTGACTCCAAATTTCTTGGCCTTTGCCAGTTTATTTAAGTGTGAAGAGGAAGGGGCACAAGTCTGCTCCACTAACAAATACAGTATCGAATTGATATTACTTTTCTCTAGCTGAACTTAAGTGTTTGGTTTTTGTAAGCATTCTGCAGTTTCCCACAGCCCCTGTTGTTTTTGCAATCCTACATCTCAATCCTGGTTCACAAAGTTAGGAGAGCAGTTGTATTTGTTTTTCTTTTGCCTAAATGGATGTAGAAGTCATTGAAATAAACAAGATAAGCAATAGGCAGTCAGGAAGGAAGGAAGGGCTTCTTGCTGGTTCCAAGAGTATCTCACAATAAGCCTTCATAATTTCAGGAAAACTTAAGTAAATCTTCACATGAAGTTTGATAGTTGGAGCATGAAAGTCTGAATGTCACTGAGAAAGGCACAGAAATCCCATAGGCCATAAAATTACTGAAAACTGGGAAATTACTTGACAGGAGGTCATTACTCTCTATTTTTTAAACCATCCACAAAAGAGGTCACATGCTCATCATTAATATCTCCAGCTGTAGGAAGCATTTAAAGATCTGCTTTGCACAGAGTCTCAGAGAGCCCAGGAGGATCTCAGTGTTTGCATAAAGACTACCCTGAGGTGAGATTACCTGGTTGCTCACAGTAAACAATGTGTTTGCCTTTGGCTAAATCTGAGGCCTGCGACGCCATGTTCTAGGACATCAGGCTTGGTTACTGTCCACACTGTCCCTGTTAGAGCATCAGTCCCTGGCCCGAGCAGACACAGACACATGCTCCTGGAAGGTGCTGCCTCTGCTTTGTGTTTAGCAGATATCCGAGTTCAGCTCGGCTTAACTGCAAGCTCAAGTGAAAAGGTTCCATGGAAGACAGAGGCATAATGGGACACAAAAAGGTCCAGATTCTCTAGGTGTTGAATCTGGGATGTCAAACCACTGATGCTCAGACTTCCCACAAACACTCAAGCATGCACAAGCTATCCTGTGCAGAGCAAAGATCTAGGTAAGAATTTATGAAATGGCTTTAGAGTTTAGCAAGGCTACTCAAGTCACAGCAAAACCCATTATACAGGCTTGGGTGACCTGCCCCCTTTCATTTCTGCATTTTGCTTTAACTCCACTAAGCCTAAAAAAGCATTTCACTGACCTTATCAGAAATACCAGCCCATCCTAACATTCTGATACTCTCTGGCCACACCTCGCTAAAGATATGTTCAGTACAGTCCTGACTGGCTATTGTTCAAAACAAAGGGATTAATCTGCTGGAAAGCCAAGACACAAAAAGTGAACTGAAAGTAAACGTCATCTTCTCATCTACACAGTTGAGCCTCTTTATAATCTGTGTGCTTCATAAATCCTATTATGCATCAGAGAATCTGCAACTGCATTCATTCTTGAGATTTAAGTCCAGATGAAAGCATACTTCACACGCCCCAAACACAGCAAGTAAAATTATAATTGTCACTGAACACTGACTTCATGACATTTAGAGAGTCTCCATCAAACAGAAGAGACAGAAACCTTATCTTTATTATACAATGTGGAAATACATTCAGCATTTTGCCTAGACTTCACAAAAGGGCTGAATTCAGCTTGATCAGTCCTACTCAGACTCAAACAAAGTGCTTCAGGTCAAGCTGCTCTTGCCCGATCGTGCAGCAGCCTGCTTACAAGTACAGATTGCTGCTCGTGAACTGATAGGTCCTTTATCTCGCACAACCCTGCAAGATGCTCAGAGTTACAGAGCTCAGGGATGTAATGAATGCAGACACATCTTACTAAGTTAGCTATATAAACATAGGATACAGCCCAGAGAGCCACATGGCCATGACCTAGACCGTAACCTCTCAGTCCCAAAGACATCATCTGAAGCCACAGACAACTTCAGCACTTGCAATTAAGCATGAGTTTCTGGAACAACACTTCCTGCAGCTCAGTACTCAGTGGGCTGAAGCTCTGGGGGAAGACAGACTACACGTAGGCTTTGGCTCCTTCAGCCTGCAAGCAAGACCTCCACGGCTCCTACAAGCTAAGCACTTGTGGCACTTCAATAACTGTATGGGAACTCTTTGATAAAGCCATGGAAGCCCTGATAGGCGAACAGCTACAAGAGATCTGAGATTGCTGCAAGTTTCTTTTAAGTCTATTGAGATGTAGGACATCACAAGGAAGCATCGCAGCCTGAGCTTGACCTCGAAATCCTCCAGCAAACGTTCTGCAGATCTCAGTTAAATGTATCAAAGCTCTTCCCAAAGACACCACTATCCCCTTCTTTACAGCCTGAGCACTGAGACACAGAAGAGTGGAAAGCAGTAACTGAGGCACCAGGTGGTGACAGAGTGGCTAAAGCTTCCCATTGCTGTCATCAGGGAGAACCACAGCACTTCTGCCCCTGCCGTGTGTAATGATCTCCGCTTGAGAATCTTCCTTAGAAGAGGCCCAGCCCTCACCACAAGTCCTTCCAATCAACTTGTGGAGCAGTGCTCTCCATCGGGACAACACTTGCTGTTGTAGCTAATGGCACTGATTGATTTGACACAGCTAATATTTTTCTCCTAATTTCTCCCTTTTTACTCTTTCTGGGGTTTATTGGTACAGCATGCGCTTGTAAGGGATAATAAACAATTTTCCATTAAGGCACAGAGAGAAGGCTGCTGCTGGCTTGTTTTCTACACAGTTTGAGGGGTTTTCTCCTTTTTAAAGAAAATTGGATAACTGGCAATAGTCATCTCAGATTCAGTTCCTTTTTCACACAAGCCTGCTTTTCTCCCTCCGATACTGTCGAACAGCATACATACCCCATGCTAAGTCCCAGGAGACTTCATTCCTCTATCACCCAAGGTGCTGCATTGGTTCGCGTGCCCTTCATCTGAGATTTGGTCATGTTTCAAGCTGAGGTCAGAATTCTGAGGTGTGAAACACCACAGCTCAGATGGGACTGAAGTACTTAAAATCTCCTCAACCACGATCAGGAAAAGGAGCCCACTGTGGGGAAGCAGATGGCCTAGGAGGACATTTCACAGTAGTCAAATGCAAGAGCGAGCTCTTCAAAGCTGTTCCTTTCAGACACCCCCTTCTCCACTACAGTCATGCAGAACTATGCATTGCAGGGGGTCTTGCCTAACAAATCTTGACATTCACAACACAGACATTTTCTTCAGTAATTCAAGATCATTCCTCAAGCCACCTGATAAGTTCTGCTTTTACAGTGTTTAAATGTCACAAGTATCTTTGGGAGCACATCAAATGAACAGCTTTGCTGTGCTGCACAGGCTGTTAAAGATCTCCTTTCAAAATACAGTGTGTTTTAGTAGCAGTGCAATATATTTTAGTACCATATAAATCCCACCAATATGTTTTTTCTTTAACAAAGCAGCTTCAACCTTCTGTTCCAGAACCAGCTCTTGCAGCCACCTGAGTTAACTCATCATATCGTACAAACAGGGGTGCTGGCGGCAAGGCACATAACACAGAGCCTCCCTCCACACTTCAGCTCTTCTCTACATTTACTGCATTTGAGGTAAACCACAGTCATCATTTTACTACTGCAGAAAGGAGAAAAAAGCTGTCCATCAAGATGAGGTCCACCAGCAGAGACTCCGTGCCCAGAAACTTGCCTCATTGCAAGTGGCAGAGATCTACTTTGAGCAGGATTATTACAAAAGCCAAGGAAGATGGAGTAAAAAACAGACAAGGCTGTTTTGGATTACAAAACTCAACCCAAAAATTGTCTTTCCTTTTCCACATTCCTGAATTAATGCAAAAACCCTTCCCAGTTCACATTCGTGGTATGAATGTAGTATCCCAAGGTATCAGGCACCAGATTAACTAGAGGCAGAGCAGATACACAAAGTCTGGGAATGCAGGATTCCCTCACTGTCGGAAATACTGCTGATATTCTAGAGGTAAACATGCTCTTTATGCTGCTCTCAAACCTCCATTCCCTTCCTTATTGGCTACTTTATTTGTAGTCTGTGCTGGTTTTAGCTTCTCATGAGCCGCATCAAATGCTTCCCTATTGACTTCAGCAGATGTGGAAGCAGCTGCTGGGCTGGCCAAAGACTCCATCTTAGTTAAGGAGTAGCCTCTAGTCCTAATGGAATTGCAGGTGCTCCAAAATTTGCAGTCTCAAAACCTAACAGTCTCGTACAGCACTCACTGTACTTACAGACCAGCTGATATCGCTCCCTCCAACTTCTGCATTTTAACTTAAAATTTAAGTATCATCAATAGTGTAGATTCAAACACCTGAGTTGTCCAAACCCACAGCCTACAAAGGTTGAGTTCATTTCTAACTAGCACATTTGCTCACTATCTTTTCAGCCACAGTTCTGCAAAACAGAACTTAAGATCTCAACTGTAAGTAAATGCTATTCTGCATAATTGAAAGCATTTCAGTAACTCACTTTGTTTATCCCTCCCAAAACATCCATTTTCTAGTATGCTTCAATAAAATGGAACTGCAAACATGATGGGGGATGATAAAGATATACCCAGCTCTGTCAGGAAAATCTGTAATGTTTTTACGCCTTGGCAAGATATATTTGTGTCTAGGGCACCCACTAGACACCCACAGTATGTCTTTTAATTGTTACAGGCCACTTCATGCTAGTATCTAAAGAGTCTTCAAACATTCTGGATTAAGAGAGAGCTAAGTGTTTTCTGAAGACCCAAAGTGCCATAGAATATTTTAGTTCAAATAAAAACAGATTGTGATAGCTCACTCCAATGTGTCAAAACTACTTATGGTCTTACTTCCCTATTAGCGGGTGGAATTCATGAATATTCAATGTTATTAGCTATTATGTTCTCAGGGCAGACATATCTAGTCCTTTATAAATTATACATGGGCTCTTTCCAGACAGCTGAGAAAGCCAATTAGCCAAGTGGAATTTGCATATCAGTTGGAGAGAGCATCCCATGTTCAGCTACCATAGAATAAGCATCTTAGACTCACATTCTACGTCTGTAGGATGGTTTTGATTTTGTAAACCTTCCCCCGCAGTTATTATCTTTAACTAGAGCTGTTTAACTAATAGCACATTTGGGAGATGCCCAGGGAGGCATCCCAGCACCCATCTGAGCAGCACAAAGCCCAGGCCACCGACACAGGCTGCACTTGCTTTCAGAGCCCAGGAACATGGCTGCAGCAGGAAGGGTTTGGGGCTGCTCTGCCTGGAGCTCCTGGCTGCCAGACAACATACCCCTGCCAGAAGCACTGTAGGCACCCAGTGATCCAGGCAGACTCTGCAAGGTGAGCCTGCAGATGTGGCACAGAGGGACCCAGCAATTCCCAAGCCTGGCCTGAAGTGTGACCTCATGTTCACAGCAGAGGGGGAAGAACATCTGCAGAAAGCACAACAGCCTGTAAGCCAGGTCAGGAGGTTCAGCAGTCACGAAAAGGAGCCATAAAACACATGGAACATCCCAACAGGTCAAAGCTGAACCAGCGGTATCTCCGAGACCAGCCACAGCTGCTTCCCAAAAGCAGGTGTGAAGCTGCACCCTTCTCTGTCCATCTCTTCCAGTAGTTGCTACTCAATTTTTCAGCCCACATTCATCTGCACTTGTAATTCATCTCACCACGTTATGATCTCTGGTCTCGTGGTTCCAGCCAACACGTGCCGACATTTCCTGCTAACTCCCGATTCCCACTCTGCAAACCTCATCAGTCAGGAGGAGCTGGGACCAGCTCCGAGTTGTATTTACTAGCTCAGCAACCAGCTCCTGTGGTTGCTCCACGTGGGCTGACATAAAGCTATATTTAGGGTATGAAATCCCTGTCTTACCTCTAGAAAAGCTTTCAATGACTCATCACGGGGAAACTGGCAGCACTGCACAACCATGAAAACTGAGGGAAGGATACTTTTGGGAAAACTGCCAACACCTTTTCTCTCCAATGGGAGTTTTAATTGGCACTAGCATTTTTGTTCATATTGATCCACACTCTTCTACACTCAACACCAGTATTTAAGCACTAGAAGGCGTAGAAAGAGTACGGATGAGGCAGGCAACTGAAAGATACCTGGGAAAATACCGATCCCTTCTCTTTCTTCTGTCAGCCTCTTTTTATCGCAGTGTCTCTGTTTGCAACTCAAGGTTTATAGAAACTCAGCAAAGGGGGCATTTGCAGTCAGCCAGGAGCACACAGATGGCCAGCTGCTACATCTCAGCCAATGGACAGTAACACCCACCCACACTCTGATGCTGTAGTTTGGAACACGGCTGGACAAGGTCCTGTTCGAAATGCCATACCCAGGGCTGCAGGCAGATGTCTACTCAAGCACCAATACCGTCAGGGGACAGACATCCTCTACAAGACACAAAAAAGTCTGGTCCTTGCTGGAGGACAGCATCACCCACAGCCTCAGGATCCATCAGCCACACCAGGAGAAGCCGCTTGCTGGAACATGCAAAGCCTTTCTCTGCAGCTCTTAACTGAGCAGAAGCTGTAGGCACCATCAACCTCTGCTGTTCCAAAGCTTTAGTGAGCGTGGTTTTTGCTGGAGAACGTGTAAAGAATAGGGAAATACAAGGAAAACGAGCCTGTCAATAGCGGTGGGTGATTGTATTCATGACTGGAATCAGTTTTGACAGCCAAAAGACATTTCGCAAGCAAATAGCCTATTTTGCAGTCCAGCACATTTTGCTGTTTTCCAAAAGAAGAAACTGCACTGAAACATAAAGTCGCAGTGCGTGAACTGTCTGTTCTGCTCACCCAGGAAACAACCGAGGTGAAAGTTCACGTGCAGTTTGATTAAATGCCCATTTAAGGATTACAGCCCCTACAATCTGCTGAATATATAAAAGTGAGGGTTTTGCTGTTTTTCTTAAGTGTTCTTGTGCTCTACCTCTGTATTCCCCTGCCTTGTCAAGCTGGGTGCAAGGAGAGGACAGCAGGAGCTTGTTCCCTCACCTGCTCTGTAAGGTTGGTTGTCCCTCTTCTAGGATGTATTTACCACCCTTCCTGCCCTCTCCAAGTGTCCCCCAAGAAGGGCTGCCAGTCTGGTGCCCTGGCCAGGCCATGTCCTACCCGTGGATACCAGCGAGGTCAACATGTAGCCTGGCCTCATAGTCCCAGACATAAGGTGCTCCCCCAAAGTCCTACAGTGATTAGGTTCAGGCCCTACAAGAAGACAAAAGGCTAATCACATTGCCTAATTTCTCCTCTGCATTCCAGCAAAACAAGGCAGGACTTGGTGGAGCACAGACAGAGGCCTCTGAGGCCCAGAAAGTAAAAAAGACAACCACAGAGCAGGGGCACAACAGTCCCACCACAACCAGTGGGACAGATGACCATTGCCCCAGGGACTCCTCTCCTGAAGCTCTGGAAAGGTCTCAGCCTTAAAAAAATACTTGTAGGGGGATGGGAGCAGTGGTGGAGTAAGTTTTGGGGAAACTACAGATTGGTGCCATTCAGTTTTTGTAAGGTGGGAATTAAATTGGCATCTCAGAGGGAAACTCAGGTTTGTCAGGGTTCACTTCTCCTTTTGTAAAAAAACAACTTAAACCAATCTCATTGTTACTGTCCATTGCTGATCAATTAAAGCAGGAATCAGGACTCAAAAAATGCACAAGTAAATTCTGTAATACTCATCTTTCTGTAAAAAAATTTAAAAAAAAAAAAACCCTGAACATGATAACATGGTTGGAATAGTTATTTCTGCATTTTCTGATCGTTTTGCCCTACGTAACTTGCTGTGACTATCAGGGCTCTTGTGGTGGGGGTAACACCATCCAGTTTAATGCTGTGAGCCTTAGAAGCTTCGTGCAGAAGATGCAGTCACCTGTATTTCTGCCTAGCAGGGCTGACAGAGAAAAGAAAGCTGGCTGGCCATAGTTAACTTGCACTCAGAGGGTGAAGGCACCAAGCACAAAATACAGACATTGCAATTCTAGCTTCCAACGGCACCAGTGCCCATGTGAGCCAAGGCAAGAGCGGGGGCTGCAGCTGCTCCAGCTTTGCCAAGCTGTCTTGCAAGTAACAGACCTGTCAAAGCAAGCAGTGCATTTCCTCCAAAACAGGAGTCCTCAGCCAGACTGGTATCAGGGAGATAAGGCAGGAGTCTGAGCTGCTGGTTCCTAACACTATCACAAACGGGGCTGGATGTGATCAGCTCCTGGCTCTGCAGAAAAGCAATCCCAGACCCTGCCAGGAGTGCTGTGCAGAGGCTACAGCACCTTCAGGCATTGCCAGTTTGGGTGGCCACAAGGGTCACCACTGAGCTGGTGGTCAGTGAAGGTCCTGGCAGGCAGAGGTGGGAAGGCAGATGATGCTGCCCACAGAAAAGGAAGGTTGTTTAACACCTCTGCAGGAAGAGCAGACCCTCGATTAGGCCTGAATTCAAGCTTGCACTAAACTGTGTCATCAACAAGGATAACTTATTGTAGAAACCATGCAAAGTAGGTATTTAGAGGGTCAAGATGAAAGTCTAACAAGATCTATACTACTTTCTACCACAGACGTATTGAGGATTTGCTTTCATCAAAGAGCACATCATGTATCCAGGGACGGCTAAGGAAGCACCTCCTACCCCCCAGTGCAGCAGGACACGGACCCCAGCAGCCAGACAATGAGCCACTGTGGTTGGCACTATGGAGGGCACAGGGTTGCTGGCAGCAGCACGGTCACACCAGCGTGTGAGCAGCACAGCTTGTACCGCACACAGCTCCCCTCCTCACCCCAGTGTGGGAGATGGTTACACTCCACACACCGCCGCACCGTCACTCTTGTTAATTTATTTTGCAAGATGGGAATCTAATTCAGCAGCTTTACTGCAAGACCGATGCCACACCAGGGCTGCTGCCACTACAGGGTGCGTTCAGAGGAAGCTGTATCATCCCTAGCAGATCTACACGTGGCCCCTGATGGGTAAATACTACACAAAGCAATGCAGCAGCCCTGCACTGTAAAAGCCAAAGTGCATGGCTTCTGTGGTCAATGGGCCCCATCAGCATGGGACACGCTGGCTGCCATGGGGCAAGTAGGCAGCATTGATAAAGAGGAAGGACAGATCTTCCCCAGATCTTCCTTTTACCCCTCAGGTTCTCAGATCTAACTGCAAGGGATTGGCTGGGTCCCATACAACCACCCTAAAAAACTCAGTGATAAAAGCTTTAGTGTCCTGAAACATCTAAAGTCTCCAGAGATAGCCAAGTTTGCAGCTTGCTTTAGTTGGAAACGTGATGGGAGAACACTTTGCCCTGCACTAACAGCTGCAGTACCACGTACCAGGGGAGCCACTCCCCTGGGCTACGATCCATGCCAGCAGTCTGGGTTGAGACTGAGGAAAGCAGCAGCTCAGGAGATGGGGAGTTTCAGGTCCCAACAATTACCCCGCTAATATTGCTGATAAGAGCAAGCAGACACGGACAATTAGCAACTGAAGAAAAGCCCTATAGTTTCATTCCGCCCTTGTGGAGTAAGAACCCTATGGTGAGAAAGTCTCTCAAACACAGCTGAGGCAATTTGTGTTTGGATTTTGTTTCCTAGTGTGCAGAACTTAACGAATTAAATACCGCTGTAAATCGGGCTGTGAGAAGAGCCCCCACAGCCCTTTGGTCATGCCAATCATCTGATTGCCTTCAGCAAGAGCATCTCCATGAGTGAGGACTTTTGGCAGGAGTAAAGGCTTGAAAGATGAAGCACTTGCACATAACAGATTCATGGAATAGCATGAATATTTATACACCCTGGCACGGGAGCGCTAAGCTTCCCATACAATTATTTACGCACCGTGTTCAGACGTGCCCGTCACCTCGGCTACTTTCAATCGAGCAGCTTTGTGCCTCGCAGAGGCAGGCAACACGCACTCAGCCATGCTTCGCTCCATTTTGCAGCGGCGCCGGTTCAATGCCGCGGCTTCTGCAGAAGGGTGCCAAGGCAGGGAAGGCGGATTTCACCCCAGCGGAACCGCGAGGACCAGAGCGCTAACGCTGCCCTCACCACGAGCTTCGCGCTCTCGTACCCACGGCTCTGCTTCCCCTTTTGATTTTGCATGAAGCCAGGAGGGTGGGGTTTTTTACCCCATACCGGCATCTCTGAAGGACTCCCCAAGGCTGATGCCCCAGAGGCAGAGCTTGAGAGCACTGTACTCTCTCTACAGTGTCGTCCATGTGGCAAACACCTTTTTTTTGGTGCCAAAGCAGCACTTTCAAGAGAGTGAGGTCAGTGGCAGAGAGGCAAGCAGTTAGACACAGACACTGTAGACCTGGTGTGCCCGCTTGCTACAAGGAGATTTTGCTATTGTTACTTTTCAGTCAACACTGGCAGGAGGAGCCAATCCCCAAAATCCAGCATGAAATAGTGGAATAAAAATGTTGCAGGGAAAAACTATGAGACATCTCATGGGGAAAAGGATGCGAGCAGGAGGCACAGCATGGAAAAGGTGAGGACCTCCTCCCCAAGAAAACCAGCCCGGGAGAGGCATCCACCATGGTAAGGTAAGAAACCTTACAGATGTACTTATGGTATTTACTGAGGTTTTATCCTACCTGGAGTATTTTTCTTTACAGACGGAAATCAGCAGACAAATACTCCTGAGTCCCAGAGATTCGCATCCTGCCAGAGCTGAACTGGGAACTTCTAAGCCCAGAGTGTTAGAAAAAGATGTTCCCAGGAAAGACTGCTTTCTAGCAGAACTTACCTTCCTCCACCCCTACCTCCTCCCCCCCTCCCCATAAACACAAATAGTACTGCATCCACAGGCTGCCAGCAGCAATAGTGTAAGAGACTTGGGAAGGGGATGCAGAGCCTGCCCCACTTGTACAACACCTTCCCTGTTAACTCTCCCATCTTGCACAATCAATACTAATTATAGTAACTGTCATTCTGCTAGTGAGGAGTAAAATGGTGATGATAATGATGATGGGGTAATAGAAACATTCACCCCATGCACAGCTGTAATCTGAATTCACTCATGTGCTCTGAAGGCATTCGGATGGATGTGCTCTGAATCCAGAGAGCTTCAGACCAGACTACAGAATAGCTGTGCCAATCATTCTGACCATAACCCCTAAAAGTTAATGAAAACATCAAGTGTTTCCAAACCAGTGCCCCGTAAAAAAGTATTTTTCATAGGCACTCTCATTTATGAAAGCTTGCAAGACAGGCTGCATCAGTAACAGGGAGACATCTGTATAGCACAGTGTTAAACAAGGCAATGTTACAACCTTTCTTGGACCAGGGGGTTTCAAGGAATGAGAGTTTCCAGACATTTCCCAATCCTGTTTTCGGCTGGGCTCAGTGTGACAGCTCAGAAACCCACCAATTTGCCATCCCTTGAGGAGGAACAAGCTCAGGCTCCGGCTCCTTCAGTGCCAAATGCTAGAGAGTGGCTTGGGAATGCCAGATCCAGCACAAGCAGCTCTGCAGTGGTACTCACCACCAGAAGCTCCTTCTGCATAACCTCACACTCAGCACTGTCCAAGAAGCCAATTGCAGTGGGCAGAGGAGGTTTTCCTACCAGAGAGTGATCTAAACAGTCACCATGGGCAGACCATGCCCAGGGAGTGACTGATATCATGAGAGAACAGTTTATCCCTGACTCTCAGAATACCTTCCTAGCGATACAGCATGATACCCTGAGCCTTGCAAATCACACTCACGCACGCAGTCGTCTGTCTCTGAATCATGCATGCCCCAAAACAAAACACAAGCTTTCATGAGCATTTAAGTGTCAGACTTCACGGTGCAAAGCTCATTTAAGTCACAAAATTCAGACACATCACGACTGCTTTGTTTTCCTCAATGCTACACATGCCAAACTCAGATGCTAAACCACAAGCAATTAGCATCACGCTCAGCAGTATCTTCTGTCGACAGACTAAATGTGTCAGCACAAGCCTACCTATGGACGCTGCACAATTTGGTGAAACACCCAGTGAAAGCTGGTCTGTGTGGCCAGCTAGGTCTGGCTCTCAAAACATGGCATTTAACCAAGCAAAGAAAACAGAGACCAAAAAACTGTGCTGCATGAGAGCCCCAGTATCCCCCAGATCCATTGCTTTCTGCTGCATGCCAAAATTCAATTTATTGCCTTCCCCCCTCACCAGGGGAGAGGATTTATGCAAGACCCAAGCAGGCCTGTGTCAAATCCAAAGGCATTAAACATACAGAAGGGTGCTTCACTTATCACAATGCAAATTATATCAGCTGTAAGCCATAAAAAAAGCTAATTTCAAACAACGGTAATTTAACAGAGTTATTCCAAGGAGAACTAGTGGCTATATTTGTTTTCTTTCTAATATTGCAATAGCAAACCATGCATGAAGTTTATTAAGACATGTTAATTGTCTTTCTGTTCTAGTACATTTTAGCCATATGGAGAATCTGGCTGGTGCTCAACAGACAAAATTGTTATTTGGGGAAAAATATCCTGAAAAGCTTCGACTGCTTCAAATGTTAATTTCTTCAACAGCGTGAATAATACATAATCAAAACGTCAACCTGGATGTGGTACAACATGTTGGAATCTATCAGAGAAAGGTAATTTGCAGACCCTGAGGAGATAAACATAGGAAAACAGCTGAGTTCATGTAAAAACATTTGCCATTAACCTGAGGAGTTGATGCTCACCAGGGAGAGCAGATGACTGTGCTGGGTACAACACCCATCCAGAAGCACCGTGTTACAGAAAATATCCTTACCAGAGCAGTCAGGTCTCCAAGTCAAAGGCTGGAGATACTAAATCCGTGAGAAGAAATCGGGGTCATGCTCAGATCCCCAAGTGTACTTTTCACCATGACGATGAGAGAAGCCCCAGAAAGCACACAGCCCATCCAGGGAGACAACCCCTGCCCAGGGCATTGAGCACTGAATGGATTCAAAGAGAAGAAGGTTGGTGCTGGGAGTACTGAGACCACTTCCATGGGTCACCTATTCAGAAAGTTTACATGCAGAAAGAAAAGCCTAGAAGAAGCCTTCTCAGCATAGAGAACTTTCCAGATGCTTTCAGCTGTACAACAAATGAGTATTAATACACAAGAGTAAGATTTCATGATCACTTGCATGCCTTGTTTAATTATTTTTTATTTAGACATGTGATGTTTATTTCATTGAGAGATGACACAATGTCAATAAATTACTTCCAAGAAATATTTCACATGCCGTGGGTTTTTCCATCCTCGGTGCACTTTGTTCTTGTGCTGCTGTAATTCATATCACCATGTGAAAGAGCAACTTTCAGTAAGTTTAGCCATAAAACCAGTAATTGTTGATAGTCTTATGATACAATCCAGTTATTTATGGAAAAGTATATTTTTTTTATCATTCCCTTCTATCCTAAACCTAAAATGTAATGACTTGCTGCTGAGAAGGAATATACAAGACAACATATAGGATTCTGTTAATATGAATAATACAGTAGATTTTTATTTTTAAATCTTTAAAGTAATACTGATTGTAGATTAACAGATTTTATGGTCGCACAATTCTCAGCTTTTTTCACTACGTGGCTCTGAACCCCCATATTGGTGGAATAATTGTTGTATTATGTATTTCTTCAGAACTTACGGTTTACATAAGGGGAATACTGAGAACAAGCTAATATGTACAAAACACCCTAAAGCACTGTCACCTGCAAGGCTTGAGGAAAATCCACATGCGGGTACAGTGCTATTCCCAACTGTTTTAACTGCTTCTTTGAGAAAGATAATTAAAAAAAAAAAATCATCTCAGAAACGGAGGGCAGGCTGTGTCATGGACTTCATCCAGGTTACCCAAGGGGATGTTTTTGGACTAGCACCACAGCCTTGCCTGGAAGCACGTCCTTCCTCCACCAGAGCTCATCAGAGCCTGGACGAAAAGCAGATTCTTTTGTACAAACGCAACGCGTTGCAAACCAGAAAGGACGGGCAGGCAAGGCCAGTCTCCCACACCTCCGCACAAACAGCTCATGCCAGCTCCTCATCAAGCATGTCCCACTCTGCAGCTTCTGTCCTGCCCAGCTGCTGGAAACCCACTGTCCTGAAAGGTGGGGCTGGAAGGCCTTGAAAAGTGGCTTGTTGCAACTTCATCCACGTGAGCTAAAGCAAACCAGGCCTGCTTTACACCAAGAGGCTGCCATAAATTGCAATGCACGACTTGAGGAATACAAATGGACTGGGACAATTGGGGATTACACAAGACTCCGGCATGAATAGTTGTTAGGTTTTGGTTTTTACTTAAGCAGTCAAATCAAAGAAGGAGAAACGAAGACCAAATCTTTTGTTGTTTCTCACTGTTTACATGCCTTATTGTATGTAAGAATAAGGGTTTCAGATGACTTTTAACACAAAAATTCATGCACTGCTACTGGACTAAGCACAGTTGGTCCTGGATATAATTACACCCCAAAGAAGTTTGGAAACCCACCTTTCTCCTGCCTGACCAAGCTTCCTTCCAAATGCAAACTGCTCAAGGCAATTCTTCTATGGAGCTCGAGTGATTCTCACGAAAAAAACAGATGGTATGAACAATTTCCCAGGAAAAGACAGCATTTGCTATGCAGTGAGAAATGTTAGAGGGCAAACAAGCCCCCCCGCCTCTGCCTGACACATCTTCTCCACATCAAAACAAACCCTTGACTTTGCCTGCTGAAAACCAGCAGGAGAAAATAAAAAAATAATTAAAAAAAAAATTAAAATCAGATGTCATCATGTAGCCTCTCCTGCTTAAGCTACATGGGAAGCTCCTATGATTCTCTTCAGTCATGCAGCAGAGGAATGAGTGAAGCTGCAGTGAAGAAGGGTAACTTTCATGACGACTTTTTATTCCATTTTCAGCATCAAGAGGAAATCATTCTTTCCACAGTACTCATACGTAGGCAGGCACTGCAACCCAGATGGAGACAAGCCCCACGCCATTTCAACACCTTTGTAAATGCATGAGAACACCCAGAACCTTCACAGGGGCTTGCTAAACAAGGGGAACAGCCTTACATGGTTCTCATCCCCATCTAGCAGTTTGGGAAAGCCAGATTTGTAGACCAAGTTTTGCAAGACCTCAGGAAAAGCTGGCTTCAGAACCGACCTCCGTGGAGGTCTCCAGGAGTTAGCCCTCCTTTCACTGAGCTAATTCATCTACAAAGCAATCCAGCATCTAGATAGGGAAAGGACTTCCAGCCCAACCCGCTAGGCATGCACAGGAGGTGCCTGGGCAGCCTCCTGCTATCTTGCCTCATTTCAGCTGATTGCAGTAATTCTGCTGCTTTTCCTCATTTCTGCCATTCCCCGAGCCCTCTCTCACATCCCAGGCACCACGCTCCACCTCATGCCCGTGTGTGTCCATCAAGATGAGGGGCTGCCCCCGGGCTGCTCCTCTCCTCTCTCTGCCCTTCCATCTATTCTTTGATAACACATTTGCATCAGAGCTGGGCTTACAGGCCTGGGTTTTTGCAAATGGGAAAGGTAAGCTCTAATGAGGGAGAAGCAAGGATATTTTTGCATCAAACAGCAATTACTGAACATGTTGCCTTCTGAAGATTAAAAGGGTTTTAAAAAAATAAAAAAAAAGTAATGAATACACCTGGGCTTGTGCATTCAATTGAGTCTTAAAACTCCAAGAATCTGAATTAGCCTCATTTCCTCGGGGAAGATAATTTTTTGTAAGTGTAGTTTATACATTCTAGAGACTTAATCTGTCACCTGCAATGCTGTGAACCAATTCCAGGAACTTGCACATGAAAGGCTGGAGCGGGTGGAGGAGGGGGGCAGGAAATCTAAGTGAAACATCCTTTCAATACATATTTCTAGTTGATAGGCCTTGGAAAAAGTAAAAGCAGAAAGTAAAGCAGAGCAAGAAGGAAAGGAAAAAAAAAAGAATTCATGTGTCCACCCTCACTAGTGGCACATAACACCATTTCCTCACCTGTACAGCCTTCATTGCTATTTGAATTTAATTAGTTTTGCATGGTTAATTGCACAGTCAGTGAGACACAGAACTCTGTAGCATCCTGACTGACAGGGATGTTAACCCCAGGTTTATCTGAGAATATAGGTACTGAAAAAATAAATTCACCTAACAGCACTGCCATAAAACCTGCAGAGAGACTTCATCTGATGCAAGGGGTTTGTTCCTTCGCACTTAAATCTAGAACTAGAGGGACACCCTGTGCTGTGCCACACAGAGGGGTCCCACATGTCCCTTGGCCTCAAATGGCCTTTTCCTCTTAAAGAGATGTGCACAAAGCAAGACACCGTGTGCCAGCAACCCCCCTGCCTGTCCTCGGCTCCTGTGCCAGCTGGCCTGGTATTTAGGATGCCACAAATTCCATAGCAAGGACATTACTATTTGCTGTTACTTGCTTTCTTCACTTCAGTTCCCCTTTTGCAAACTGCAGACTTTCTGACATGGTGGCCCTGGGCCACCTACACACCTCCAAAGGAGTTTCCTTCTTTACTGCTCTGGGCTTCCCCAAGCTCCACCTGCGGGACTCAGTTCTGGTTCTGCCCCATCCTTATGAGCGGCACATTTTTTGGGAAGATCAAGTTATCCTCCAGGACACTTGGCTGTGTCACAAGTACATAGGCCGTCACTGCCATCTGCACTCTGAGCTTCAAGTAGTCCTAAGTATATAGCATATATAAGCCACAGACCCCAGGAAGTTCCTTCAACCCATGTAAAATGTCCAGTTCTACACCCAAGCCTGCTTGTAATCCTCCCTCCCATCAGGACACTGTTTATTATTAGCTCAAACTTGAAAACCGATAGCGAAAAATAAGTCATTGCTTTCCTGTCCAGCCTCCCCCCAAAACTGCCTTCTCTGCTCCAGACCCCACCACAGATGAGCTTTCCCAACTTTTCCCCAAGTCATGTTGCTTCCCAAAGCAGGTCCCACAACCAAGAGATAAGGCAGCACCCACTTGCTCAGGAAGAGCCCCAACCCCTCAGCTCAAGCTTGCTGGTTCAGGACAGGCTGGTGGAGTGAGCAGAGCACACTCACAACAGCCTGTGCACCTGACGAAACCCATGGCATTGTATCAGGGTCAGCTGCTGTGCCCTTGCAGGCAGCAGAGACAGCATGAAGAGCAGAGCCACACCACTGCTTGCCAAGATGCGTCTGGGGGTCTGGCAGGAGGCAGTGCCGGGGAGCAGCCCTTGACTGGATTTGGTGCTGCTACAGGTCACACGTACTGAAACTCCCTAAACACCTAACTCGACAGGAAACCAGAGGAGACAGAAAAGACACTTAAACTATTCAACAGCCACAGCTTAAGTTGCATTTTCCTTTGACGAGTTTAATACAGCTCTGCCAGTTCGTTGTTTCAGTGGCTGAAAAAGCCTCAGAAACAGAAGCATCATCTGGTCTGTCACAATACCTAGCTCCTGTAATTACTGTGGCATGAGTAGACAGAGGACTTCAGGTTCAAAAGAGGCCTTGAAAGTGCTGCAGAACACCACCACCACCAGATTTACAAAACCTACTTGGAGTCAGTGCTCCGACAGAGCCATTTCCCTACTGTACAGGCACCTATACAAGTCGAGAAATGTTTTTTTTGTCCTGTGACGGAGAGAGATACGAGAGTTTGCGCTCCTAGCACAGCTTTCCCAATGAAATGGTGTTTTAGTTTAAGGACTATGTTTCTTCGTCCCACAAGCCTACATGTTGCGCCGAGACAATTAACATTGGGAACCTCATGTAATAAAGGGACCCTACTCTAGGTTACAGCACAGGAGAGCCGTGTGGCCACCACAGCTCTGTCCACAGGACTGGGCACACACACACACACGCGTTTCTTGCTCCCCTTATTGCTGGGTGCAACTTCAGGGAAGAAGGCAACTTTTGAGAGGGCCCACTGGATGCTCTGTGGTTACGCTACATAAGCTCTGTATTTTTTTGATTTGCTTTGATTCAAACAGAGCTGAATTACCCCAATGCAAGCTGAGCTGTGTAAGTGCGTGCGCTTCTCCTACTCCAAAAGATACGTGAAAAGAATAGGCTTTTAAGTCACTGCGTTGGAGAGAATTCCTTGCAGATCCATGCCAGGATGAGATGCGGAAGCTGTAGCAAAGCTACAAGCTAATGCCAGATCTCAGGTTAGACATTAGGAAGAAGTTCTTCCCCATGAGGGTGGTGAGACACTGGAACAGGTCACCCAGAGAGGTGGTGGAGGCCCCATCCTTGGAAGTTTTTAAGACCAGGCTGGATGGGGCTCTGAGCAACCTGATCTAGTGGGACATGTCCCTGCCATTGGCAAGGGGAGTGGAACTAGATGATCTTTAAGGTCCCTTCCACCCCTGACAATTCTATGATTCTATGTATCTTCCCCCTTCTCTCGTTCCTGAAGGGAGGATTCAAATCCATTTGAGGGTCTGTTGTAGCTTTGTATAGTAATGAGTGATTTCAACCCAAGCATAAATTACATTCATCAAGGTCAAAACTTGAAAACTCACGATGCTGCTGTCCACAGACTGGGTAAAAAGAACTCCCGTGGTAGTGTACGACAGCACCATCTGCTGACCTCTTCCAAGGCTGTAGTTCTTGTTTTGGTTACTTCAGTATGAGCTCACACTTCTAAATGAGACCTTCTAAAACTTGACACGGTTACATTGAAAAGTCCAAAGAATAGAAAGTCCTCTGAGCTGAAGAAACAGGAAGGTCCCTACATATTTGGAGCAAAACTCTGGAGCAGGAACAGGAGCCTTCACAGTGCAAGGCAGGACCTAGGCAGAGAGAGAACAGCTTTGGTTTTCTGCACTGTTCAGACTGCCTCCCATCACCACAGCTCTCACATGTGGCATCTTCTGAATAAGTGCTGAGGCAAACACCCTGGCAAATGTCCTCGTACTGTGGAGGAACAGCCACTAAATCTAGAGAAATTGTCCCCAGTGATCTGTGGTGAGCTACTGGTCGAAGAAGCTATGGTCTTGCTGACACCCACTGAACTCCCACAGAAACACTGTTCCCTCCACTTTTGTTTCGTGCGCAGTGTCCCTCAGACACCCATCCAAATTAATTCGCATCTGTCAGTCTGGAGTTTGACTATGTTTATATTCAAATATGCTCCATTGAAACAACTATGGGCCAGCTCAGCTTCTGTTGTGCTGTTATCCACTGTGATCTGGTCCTTTGTCTAGCAATTCATAGCAACTCTGGTTTCGGATTGTGTTCATTGCATTGTGGCCATTTAACTAAGACCCTTTCTGTTTGGTTTTATCCATGAAAATAGATAGGTGAGACCACTACTGGGGCACTGCCCTCCTGCTCTGAGGGGAAGGCAGAGCCTCTGTTAAACCAGCCCTTGTTAATCATCACAGAAACCACTTGGAAGTGAAATCTTTGAAGACCAAGCTCAGTTAGTCCTCTTACTTTAAGAGATGCCTGTTATTTTAAATCAGTCACAACTGAGATTTTTAGTGAGCAGAGCAAAGCTGTATTTTATTTTAAAAGCAGGTTTCCCAGTAGCTTTTACAAGGTTCACATGTAATGCTGTGTGGCTCTGAGAGGTGGAATCACCCATGCTTGGTTTCATGAAGCAGTACATTTTTCACTAGGTCTGGTAGACTGCTGAACTCATTTCTGGAGCCAAGATTAGATTTCTTTAGATGGTGAGTTCTACAGCTGCAGTTTTTCTCTGCCAAACAAACACATTATTAAGGAAAACAGATGATCAGATGCTCTCTTCCTGCAGCTGCCATGTTCCTGCTGTGTGCTGTGAAGGTGCCAGAGGCCGTTTCTGACATGCTGATGTCCGAATTTCATCACCCAGAGACAGTGCAAAGACTGAATGCCATTCTCAAATTTCACACGCTCTGGAGATTTAGGTATCAAGTCTGGCCAAGGATGGAAGAGGGAGCACAGCAGATCTTTAAGGTAGATAGGACATGTGAAACACAATGTTGGTGTTTACAGCTTGCCTTGTGGGATGGGTGTGTAATGACACGCTGACGTGAAATTGCCTAAAAATGGCTTTAGAGAAAAAAAATGGTTGAATAAGTCACACTAGCAGGGAGTAGAACTCCTGTGTAAAACGGGGAGAGTATAATTGGGGAGCAGGTCAGGAAAAACTTCAGAGAAATAACGAAATGTGTGTTATACATGGTGTCATGAGATACGGAGTTGGGAAAAAATTGCAGAAGTAATTCATGTCTTGGGTATTTGTGTTCATGTTTAATTAGCAGCACGGACATTAATAATAGACAGCTGTAACAAAATGTCTTTCATGTTTTTGTTTAGATCCCTCCTCCAAGTATAAACTTCACTCTGCCTTCTCCAGTCCTGGGAATGCCATCTGTGCCAATGTTTGACCCGCCCTGGGTCCCCCAGTGTAGTGGGAGCGTGCAAGATCCCATCAATGAAGATCAGTCGGTAAGTAGACATCATGAGATGTAAGCACTGTTTTTTCTCTGTAGTGGCATGGGGCAAGTTAAGCCAGAAGTTGTGGACTAAAGTCTTTGAGTTTCTTGTCTTCCTCAGCTGGGAAAAATCTAGTACACAGTCCATGTAGGGCACACAGAATTTTCTACACGGGCATAAGGCATTTCTGTTTGTTCACTGAGGTACTGTACTGCCTATCTCATCTGTATGAAAGACAGTAACTCGGATCTTAGTAGCAGACTGCTGTTCTTTCTCCAGGAGAAGATTAATTCACTTGAACTGCCTGACACACCATTTTCTCTGCACCGGTTTATATGGTGTCTCCTGGGAGAAGTCTGCATCAAAGCTTCTTGTAGACATAGGTCCAAGAGGAGTCTTCTGCTGCATCTCTGTTCAGAAAGTGCTAGTCTGATGTGTATTTAGAAACTGAGTTGCTGGATCTCTCTGAGGTTTCTGAGCAGAAAATGCAGGATGTGTGCATCTCAACTAACAGCTTCAGGCTTTGTTTCTCCTCTTTTCTTCCTGACAGAAATCATTTTCAGCCAGAGCTGTGTCACGTTCCCATCAGCGAGCAGAGCACATCCTGAAGAATCTGCAGCAGGAGGAAGAGAAGAAACGCCTGGGCCGGGAAGCCAGTCTCATCACTGCCATCCCCATCACACAGGAGGCCTGCTATGAGCCAACCTGCACACCAAACTCAGAGCAGGAGGAAGAAGGTGTGCTCCAGGGCCAGGAACTGCATTCCAGGAACCTGAAAGCACTTACCACCAACATAGAGCACTACTATGGGGTGTAATGTCCAGGAACATTGATTGTTAGTGTTAGGAAAGTCACAACCACATCCATTTCTTGAAGAGTCCAAGTCATTGAGAAAAAGCGTAACTAAAAATCAATGAAAAAAACCCAAAACACTGTATGACTTGGAGCCCCTTACCCCTCTCCCCCAACAGCAGTGAAACTTGTCAGCATTAAAAATCTCAAAGCTCCCAGCATCTTTCAGGATTTAACGCAATGAGAATATGTGACACTAGGAATGCAATTTGCCTTCCTAGCTGTAACCCTTCAATAATAAAAGGGTAGGAGGAATCACACTTTGGCAGTATCAATCTTAAGACACATAGCTTAAGATAGGCTGAATTACCTGTGGAGTTTCTACCTTTATGGTGATGAGTGGGGAGCCTAGATGACTGGCTAAACCTCACTACCAAACTTTCAGACAGTCAATGTTACATGACATGTGCCATGAAAAGCTTAGTCTTTGGGTGAAGATTTTCATTGGTCCAGGCTAACAGAGGACAAAAATGTCATTAAAGGCATTCCAAGGTATGTGCCATTAGGTGAGTACAGTGATGTTTGAGTCTGAACATACATTGGGAAATCTGTGAGTAGAAATCACAATTCTTAGGAAAAATTAAACACCAGCAACCATGATGGTTACCAAGATGCAGATGAAGTATAGAGCCAACTCAGCTACAGTGTGACTCACCAAAGCACTGAACACTCTTAGGGAACAATGCTCTGCTGGTTCTCAAAGCAAGAGCAAATTACCCAGCTGACTGATCCTTATAGATTTGAAATTGTGCCTTTTGATCATTACCTTACTTGAATTTTCAATGTTCCAATTTATTTGTAAGTGCTGCCCTTCAGAAAGTTCCCTAAAGTCTGTCAAGTTGGATCTGGACTGACATTTCCCATTCTCTTTGTCAGTAGAAGAAGTTGCCAACCTGGCCTCCCGCCGCCTCTCTGTGAGTCCTTCCTGCACCTCCAGTACATCTCATAGGAACTATTCTTTCCGCCGTGGCTCTGTCTGGTCGGTGCGGTCAGCAGTCAGTGCAGAAGGTGGGTTGACTTCACTTTGGAGTATCCTTTCCTAGGATTTCATTCACTGGAAGCCTTTGCTGTTGAGCCATAAAGCTGGTGGCATTTCCTCTTGCTGAATGTATTCCCAAGCTGAAGCCACTTTATAATAAATTAGTATCCTGCATTATTTTATTCACCCCTGTCACCACAATGTCTTCCCTTGCGTCTCATGTTTCATTTAGAGAATAGTGCCATGGAGAGCACTCTAGCTGAAAAATAGTAATGAATGGGATTTCATCAAGAAGAAAATGGTTCCCTACAAGAAAAGAAATTTAAATCAAAAAAATACATCTTTACAATGAAAATTCTTGATCAAGATATTGCCTGGAGGCTCAGCTTCTTCTTGGAGACAGCAGTAAACCTGCCATGCTTGCACAGTGATCAGGCAGCCTATCATTGTGTTCTCTTTGTAGAGCACCTAACATAAATGTTTACCTCACTTTCCTGGAGAATACCACAGCCTATCCACTAACACTCACTTTCTCCTCTCCTTATTGCTCCAGATGAAGAACACACAACAGAGCATACTCCAAACCATCATGTGCCACAGCCACCTCAAGCTGTGTTTCCAGCATGCATCTGTGCAGCAGTGCTCCCCATTGTCCATTTGATGGAAGATGGAGAAGTCCGGGAGGATGGAGTGGCTGGTACTAACCTAGATTAAACTTCGAGGGGTTTTTGCTCAAGGGTGGCAGAGCCTGATAGCACTTGGAACAATGCCTGACATTTGTTAGGTGCCATAACTAAAATAGAGAACAGATGTAACACTACCTTGTGTTTACTCAGTTCATGTTTCCTAGAAGTATTACGTGCTATATATAGTTATGAGTATATATATTTGCTAAGAAGTTAATGAATAATCTATTAAATCCTCACAAATTATTTGAAAGTAGACTCACAGCAGGAATGTGACTTTGTAGGGGTTTTTCTTATTATTCTCCATAATTTGTGTTGGTTTTAAGGGTGTTTTTTTTTCTCTTTTGGGGCCCTGAAACAGCCCCAAATTCAAGAAAGATATTGAGAAGCTGAAAAGGGTGTAGTGGGGGGATACAAAGATGGTAAGAGATGTGTGTTCTGTGAGGTGTTCTGTGAGGAGTGACTGCAGAAGCTGGGCTTGTCTGATGTAACAAAAAGGAAACAAAGAGTGAGAGGAACTCTGACTTAAAGGTTACAACTTGGGAAGTTCATGTTAGAAATTTGGATGGAACTTCATGACCAGGAGTATGGTGCAGTTTCCACTGACTCATCATCCACAGTGGTTATCAAGCCTTGGCTAGTCAGAGCCATGGTTGCTATAACTGGATGTAGGTGACAGTCCTGTTCCAAGTAGGGCTTGGACTTAGAGACCGCCAGAGGTCTATTCCCACCAATGTTTCTTTGGTACAATGACAAACAGAAAGCCACCTATACACAGCTTGAACATTTTGTTTATGTTCTCTGATGTATTTGTCAAGTAATAATGCATT
The DNA here is from genome assembly GCA_024336885.1 of Actenoides hombroni. Taxonomy (NCBI): domain Eukaryota; kingdom Metazoa; phylum Chordata; class Aves; order Coraciiformes; family Alcedinidae; genus Actenoides; species Actenoides hombroni. The sequence continues at coordinate 128,055,355 of WUAM01000431.1, read as the reverse complement.
TTTATGTATATGTTTCTCTAAAATGTTTGTAGATGGTGGACTGTTTCCCTTCTTTCCTTTCTCATCACTCATCACATTAGCTGATTGCACATTTAACTTTCTGTTACATTTTGTGTTCAGTTTTAGATGGATGCCAAAATAACGTACCAGCCACATAAATAATGTACGTGTCATTTTGTGATCAGGAACAGTGTACTGAAAACAAAATAATGATGATTTCTCTGTTGTTAGTAATCTTCAGAGGGCTGCAATTAATTACACTTCAGGGAGTTGATCATCAACACGATTCCCTGCTGACTGTCTAATACTGTTCACCAATATCAGATGAAATCACTCAATGAATCACTGTGAAATTGAACTACCATCAATGGAAAAAAGTACACAAATTTGGTTTTTAGTTACCACATTTGTCCATCTGGAGTTGTGAATCTGACAAATTATTTCTTTATTATCCCCATGAGAACAGTGGTGAAGTGCTTCGTGTCATATGACCAGTAGTTACGAAGGTTTACATATTAGACCTGTCATTATTGTTTGAGATGACTGCACTGGTGACCAGGAATCCCAGTACATCAAAGAGGCTCCTGTGTGTTTCAGTACAAAACGTAACAGTTGTGGTAGAAGGTTAGGAACATTTGTGTCTAAGCGTACCAGCGCAAGGGAGACGGTTCTGACCGTGGCTTTTTTCTCTTTTACAGTAAGCGCCGTTGCTCAGCAGGTCCTGTGGAACTGCTTAATTGAAGACCCCTCTACAGTCCTGCGCCATTTCCTTGAGAAGCTCACAATCAGCAACCGACAGGTAAATTCTGCCTCTCCCCAGTGGGTGTATGTATTGCTTAGAGCACGGGAGCACAGCTGCAAGCAGAATCACTCTCTGGCCATCACTGGAGAAGAACATTTGCTATTATAATGTAGCTTTAAAGTCTTTTAGTCCATATTATCAGTTGGCTTCAATCTTTGTCCACTGGTGTGTTCACTATCTTCATCTTCCAAGCCACTGACTGCAAAATGAATCTTAAACCTTGAGAACGGCCAGGAAAGGATGCTTTTCAGTTCCTTGATTAATTGGTTCTTGGTGGCCTTACTATTCCTGAGACTTTTCAGCCATAGTCTCCAGAGCTTCTGTTTAAGTTCAGAGGGTCACTTCTGTTTGCTAAGTATCTTTGAGAAGAAAGTTATACACTGCCCAACCTCAGAGGCCTCTGAGCTATCCTAGTCTGCTATTTTACCATTTCTTCATAGGCCTACTACAACCATGAGTACAGAACACAGAGAACAGGTGTATTTCCTTGAAAGCTTTCAGCAGATGCATTGTTGGCATGGGTTGTCCTGTGCATATTCATGCTTATAACACTAGCTCAAATCTGCTGTGGGTTAAGAGGATGAGGGCCATACAAGAAATTTATGGTACAGTCTGTCTGTCCTTAGGTGACAGTGAGATTCCTTCCCTTCTACACCTCCCTCCCACCATAAGAAATGTATTAGTCTACATTTAAAGCAGGCAGCCTCTAAAGGAAGTTTAGTTAGATTCTGCCCACATCTCCTACGCAGCAGCTGCAGCAGTTGAGTTGAGATGAACTAGCTTTCACAGATCATCTAGGTAGTCACTTGCTGTGATAAGCAGCAGCACAGGGATTATCACAGGAAGAGGAGTGCAAAATCAGGATGCTGCAGTCAGTTCAAATTGTAATGGGAAGAGGTATTGGCCACTCTGAGATAAAAAAAGAAAGACATTGACCTGAATGCTGTGCCCTGGGCCTTATTTTAGTAAATGTGGGAGCAGTCACAAGCATATAGTTCTACTTCATGTACTGAGAGACAAAAATGAACAGGGGAATATGGGAAAATGGAAAGAAACAAAGCCAGAGAGAACAAATGGGAGAAATCCATTCTCCATTTTGTGATGGAAATTTAAAACATTTGATCTTCTTCCAGGATGAGCTGATGTATATGTTAAGGAAGCTTTTGTTGAACATTGGAGACTTCCCTGCCCAGACATCTCATATCCTCTTTAACTACTTGGTGAGTAGCTTCTGGCTCTGCTGTGCAGCCTGGAATCCCACCTTGGTCTGCTTGTGTCCTAAAAAGTTAATGTCACAATCTGCAAGGAAATAAATGCTCTTAATGTTTCCTATGTAGCTCACATCTGCTTCTGGCTGTGGGTGCAAGTCACTAGGCTTACACCTGCATTTCAGTCCTTCTAGGGAGAGGAAAAGGAACCTTTACCTTTTTATTAAACCCCTGAGCAGCCTGTCATGAATTTCAGAATTGAACCACAGACAATGAGTTGTAGACTAACAGAAGGGTTCCAGTGCCAGAAACCTTTGATTATTTCACTTAATTTTGATTCAGGAAGCGCTTTGGTTTTGGGCTGTCCTATTGGAGCAAATCCAGCAGCTTCTTTCAGGATTGTGGAAAACGTATTTACTGCAGTTAGAACTACATGTTATGCTATTCCAAGAGCCCACTGTTGTTTGTGAATTGTCTGTGGCAGCACACCAGAGCAGAAGGCGTAGGAAGTCTCTCACTGCAGAGTTTCTCCCTTTTCCTTATCTACAATTGCTTGAAGGCTGGGCTGCAACAGTACTTCTTGCCCCCAACCCTCACCCTCTCTAGAAAAAAAATATTGTACAGGCAGATTGGTTTGTAGTACGTATAAACTTTTGGGATGTACATTTAATGAGTTTGTCCCTCTGAGTAAAGAAAGGTAGAAGAACAATACTCTTGTTCTGTGTTAATACAATGCTCTGCACGATTAAAAGAGTTTGTGTATAACCTGATACTCCTTTTGCTTATTACCTGCAGGTAGGACTGATCATGTATTTTGTACGCACTCCATGTGAGTGGGGCATGGATGCCATTTCAGCCACACTTACTTTCCTTTGGGAAGTGGTGGGTTATGTAGAAGGACTCTTCTTCAAGGATCTCAAACAGACTATGAAGAAGGAACAATGTGAAGTGAAGCTGCTGGTGACTGCCTCAATGCCAGGTATAAGAAATGAGTCTTTAAATTTCCTTCATTTCCAAATTCATGACCCACTCTACCTAAAAAGAGATCCATCAGAATTGGATCAGAAAAAGACTTGCAACAAATGGCTGCCTATTCTAAGACAGCTTTCCTTGAGTTGAGGATTCAGTCAGGAAGCTCCACCTCTAATTCCCTGAGATTCAGAAAGCCACATTAAGAGCTCTAAAAGAAGCAAACAGAAAGTGAATTAGAACAGTCTTTTCAATCCAGAGCTTTGTGCCAGCTGGGCTGTGAAAGGCTGGCAGGACAATCACTGTAAGACTGTACCATTCAGACTCATTCTGATTTGAGGCAACCTCTCATTTCAGTCTTGAGAGAGCCCAAGAAGAGTGTACTGTGAGCCTGGGACATCATGAGTCAGGCAAGAGATATCTTGCTGAAAAACAGACCTCTTAGGTTTGTTCCTTCCTCAGAGGGACAATCGCTGCTAAAGCCAGTTCATCCTTTAAGAAAGATTGATTTCTCATTACCTGGGGAAGTGTGAGACTATGTTAAGGCTAATAATGGATTCCAGACAGGACTGGCATCGTCTGCCTGCCCAGGAATGGATTTTAACTTTTCCTCCACAGGCAGTCTCTTGAAATTGAGTTAGCTAAGGAGTCCAGGGAGAATGCAACTGCTTTTCTTCTTTTAGGCACAAAAACCCTTGTTGTGCATGGACAGAATGAGTGTGACATCCCAACTCAGTTACCAGTCCATGAGGACACACAGTTTGAGGCTCTTCTGAAGGTAGGAGTGAGTTTCTGAACTGGACAGACTGCTTAATAGCGCATTTACATTCTGCCTGATCATCCTGTTTCAGTTTGGGAGGGAAGTTTTTCTGACAGGCATTTCTGTCTCCCTGTGAGGAGAGCTTAGTTGCAAGAAATAAAATCCCATTTTAAAGGATAGTAGAAATGTCCTGACTTCACAGACAGCCAAAACCCCACAAATGCAGCTACACTTGAAGGCACTGCAGGTTTTTGGATATTTGCTGTATACTATCCTTTGGATAAATACATAAATCATTTAAATGTTGGTTTTATCAACACTAAACAGAATAATCAAGATCAGAGTGGAAATGATGGTTCAGTAGCCATAATGTTACCTTGGGATCTAGGAGATGTGAGGTCAGTTCCCCCTTCTGCCGAAGATTTCCTGGATGGCCTTAACTGAGCCACATAGGAAACAGATTTGTAAAAGCCTTCAGTTTGTCCAACTATGTTAAATTTTAATGTGAATCACACATCTCAGTACTTTGAAGGATCAGAAGCTTTGGTGCCTCTGTAGACCACCAATCACTAAAGCTTGATAAATACGTAGTGTGGGAATGGAAGCTGCAATACCACTGTGGCTTACATAGACAGACAAATATATGCAATATGAGGACATCAAAATAAGTACATCAGTATTTAGGACTGTGATATCAGCATACCTTGATTATCACAAGCATATTCATGTGCTTTATGATTAAAAAAAAAATAATTAAGAATTAATGCTAGAACAGTGTACCAGCCTGACTGAGGCATGCAGGCTTGTGCCTTTATACATGATTAGCAGGACATTCTTTTTATTTTCCTTCATGGTCTTTGTATAAGATAGCTAATAAGTGACAGGATGTTTTTCTTTCTTCCTTTTCAGGAGTGTTTGGAGTTTTTTAACATACCTGAAACACAGTCTTCTCATTACTTTTTAATGGATAAGCGATGGAATCTTATTCATTACAACAAGGTAAGGCAAAGGTCAGGTCCAGATAACTTTGTTCTTACCGTCTTGTCCCTTTTTAAATACTAGGGTTCTCTAAAGGAGAACAAGCAGCCCATAGACAAAGTTCTGTCTTGTGAACACCACATCTTGGGTGTGTAGTGTGTGGTAAAAGACTGGAGTTGTACAGAAGAGGGAAGAGGTAGAAGTGGAGCCCTTTGCTCCTAAGACATTAATGTCTAGCTTTTTTAGAAAAGAGCAAATTTCTCTTCTGTATTATGCTCTTCCATGATGCCTGACACTGTCTGATAGCCTCTACACAAAACCTTCAGAAAAGGCTAAAGGGACTTTCATTCAGTTCTGTTGAGTGATGCTGTTATGCTTACATTTGTTTAAAATACACTTGTTTCCTTTCCTGGCAGACCTATGTCCGTGACATTTATCCGTTCCGGAGGTCAGTTTCTCCCCAGCTCAACCTGGTGCAGATGCATCCAGAGAAGGGTCAAGAGCTCATTCAGAAGCAGGTATCTTACTGTTACCAAACACCTCTGCCCAGAAACAAACCCATAAATAAACCTTTCTTTTCTCTTTAAAGGTCTCATGCTGCACGTAGATAGAGTGAGAATGGAGAATTAGAAGTTGGCATGAAATCTGCCCTGGTGCAATTTGACAAGTGTATATTATTTTAAGAAGAGCCAAAGAATACAATATGAATTATGTCCTGCTCTCTCCAGCCACCTTCTTTCAGATAGGTCATTTTGCATTCTCCTACACTTGGCCAGAAGAGTTTAGTTTGCCTCAACTTCAAAAGTTGCTTATTCCTTTCTTTAACATGCAGGGGTAGGAAAATATCATCAGTAATGGTTACAAAAAGCAGCTGTAAAGCTGCTTAAGAGGTACTAGCAGCTAAAATAATGGAGAATATAGTTAATGCCATCTCATATGTGTAAGGTACAGAATAGGGAAATATTTTGAGTGCTGCATCTGTCAGTAGAAAGTCTATAAAAATCTGAAATTACTTGGGATCATTTTAGTTGGTTCTCTGACAGAAATTATTCTAACTCTTGTTCTAGGAGATGTGTCCCACCTATCAAACAAATGAGTCTTATGCCCTACATGACCCAAAAGGATTAAAATGGCCTGTCCAATTTTCAGGGCATAATTTTGTGTTCCGCATTTTTCTATTTAGAGTGCCTAGAGGCCAAAATATTTCTCAGGTAAAACATAAATCAAGCACCTACCAGCCTCTCTGTAATCATGTAAGAAGCTGCTGGACAACACCCAGCTTCAGCAAAGAAAGCAGCACTTTGGAGTCTACTCACAGAGCAGCAATCCACAGAAGACTACTTTCTTTACTGTTGACTGATCAGTTGAGAGCCCCGTTCTAAGCTGAGTGCACTTCAGAGCAAGGTCATAGCAACTGCAGGATGTGGAAAGCTGAGCAAGTTTTGGCTTCATCCCAGTAGCTAAGAGCTGTCTCAAAACTGCTTCCAAAGACGGTTACTCCTAGTACTGAGCATCACTTTGCTTTATGGTTACTTTTATCATCAAAAGAAAACAGCTAGTCTGACTAGTCCTACCAGCCAGAAGTTCAAAGGAGGCTGGTAGAATGGAACTCAGTTTCCCAGTTGGTGTAAATCAGGAGTGATAATCTGAAGTCAGCAGGACTTTTATGGTCATTTGCAGTAACTTGGAATCTGATCTGCTTTGTTTTCTTGACTACTTTTCTTTAGAACTATGCATACACTTCCTATGGCCAGACATGAGCCATCCTCAACCCAGAAGGTAGATAACGATTCCAACCTCATGTTGACTGTAGTCTAAGCCCTTGCAGAGAGCGACTGCAAGTGTGTGGCTTTCAGTTTGGAGTTGGTTTGCCTCTGACTACCTTGGGGCTCACAGTGGCAAAGCTTTTATGAATCTAGAAAAGACTGCATGGCACAGTTGGAAAGTGTTTGACAACCACTCAGGGTCCTTCACAAGACTGAAGCAGGAAGTGTTGTTAAAACCTCTTTTACAAACAGGATCCATCTTGGAAGAGCTGGGATGAAGAACAGTGGTCACAAAAAATCTAGCAAAAGGGTGCAGCACTCGCACTGTGAATGTCAACAGGATCTTCTGAGCCCTGAGTGCAGCATCCTTCCCACCAGAGAAAGCCATGGAAGCTAACATAGAAAAGCATATACATTGTAAAGAACTCTTTGACCGGACTGATTCTAAACCTTGTTTCTTTTTCTCTCTCTCAGGTGTTCACCCGCAAGCTAGAAGAGGTGGGGAGGGTGTTGTTCCTCATATCACTGACACAGAAAATCCCTGCTGCTCACAAGCAGTCCCACGTATCTATGCTCCAGGAGGACCTCCTCCGCCTGCCTTCATTTCCCCGAAGTGCCATTGATGCCGAGTTCTCACTCTTCAGCGATCCCCAAGGTATGGCCTTTTGACAGCTTGTTCTGGTGGTTGTACAGGGCCCAGAAGGTTTCTGTGAGGCACTTCGTTTGCTGTAGAAACACACAGATGCTTGTAGAATTAATGAAAGCTGATAAATCTCTTCCTAGGGAAAATGATACATTGCTGTTGGTTTGCAAGTACAACGACAGAAAGGGCTCTGCTGTTAGACATCCCCAGACAAAGCTATTCTTGAGAATGATAATAAGTTACAATTATGTATTAAAATTATGCATTAGACTACAGCTGTGTCCAGTGGCACAACTGCACCTAAAATGATTGCTCAGAGTCCTTTGCCATCCACTGTGAGGAGACAATGGGCTTCCAAAGAAGACTGGGTAAACTCTGCTGCAGGGATATAGAAACAGCCCTCTTTTTAGAAACTTTGCTCTGAAAGTCAGATAGGGTTTTCAGCCTGATTTAGGGATTAAGCAGGCCACTGTTGCAGGATGGTAAGCAAGTTTTTAAATGGAGAATTTCCAACTAATGGGGAGCAGATTTAAGGACTTGTGTGATATTCATCATTCCTTGCCTTCATGCGTGTTGCTTTCAGTCAAGGTTGCTCAGGCTCTGGGGCACTTACAGAAGTACAGGATGGGTGAAATCATTTTAAAAAGGCAGAATGATGGTCAGTGTCGTGGGGTAATTCTTTGGAGAGGCCTTTGGCTTCTGGAAATGATGTGAAGCTGGCTGTGGTGGACAGAGTTGATTGCTGTTGCCTCTTCTCCCCTGCAGCTGGGAAAGAACTCTTTGGTCTGGACACCCTTCAGAAAAGCTTGTGGATTAAGCTGCTGGAGGAGATGTTCCTTGGCATGCCCAGTGAGTTTCCCTGGGGGGATGAAATCATGCTGTTCCTGAACGTCTTCAATGGTGCCCTGATCCTGCACCCTGAGGACAGTGCCTTGTTGAGGCAGTATGCTGCCACAGTCATCAACACAGCTGTGCACTTTAACCACCTCTTCTCCCTCAGCGGCTACCAGTGGGTCCTCCCTAGCATGCTGCAGGTGAGCCATCTCCATGAACAATAGGAAGGAAGGCTTCCAAGCCAGCATTTTGTTATAGAACTGACTATTAATGGAGGAACTTTAAACTGCTGAGTCCTGGTAAGATCACGGATTTAGGGGCCCCAAGAGGACAACAGATTGGGGTGGGATGGCCCAAATCAGCATTCCTGAAACTACACTCCCTTTTCTGCTCGAGTAAAAGACTACATGTCCTTTTCTTCTTTATTTTAAGTAAATGAATGTCTGTTTCCCTTACTATGTAATTCCATGGATAAATGATGAGTTTCTGGAAAATTTTTGGACCTTGGGTCTTCCTCAGTATTATTTCCTCCAGGGATGACTGAAATTTGAGGAATATTTGAAATATCTGTATTTGCTGATTGCTAATGGAAACTAAATTATATTCACTTCTTTAACTACAATAATTGTATTATCTGAAGTTTAAATAGTGAGAGAAAATAACACTAAATGTTATATTGGAAGTGTTAGAGGTGGAGTTTCTCTTCACTTTGAGGTATCCAAGTATACCTTTTTTCCTGTTAACATTAGAGAAAAGTCAGATACTGAAAATTAAAAAGAACACAATACAGTTCTTTTGCAGAAAGAAACATTATTTCTGCAGGGCTTGAAGACAGTATCTAAACAGAGATCTAGTATTATAATGTAAATACAGAAAAGCTACTGTTTCTGTAAAAGAAATGATGCCCGTGACATCCCTATGTATGTTCATTTTAACATCGTTAACACAGGATAATAATTAGGCCCAGTGAGTAACTTAGTTATCCAAACAAATCTTTAGGAAGTGCAAACTCTAATATCATGCCTTACATGAGTATGTATCGATCCAGGTCCACAGTGCATGGGTTTGTTCATTAGGAACAATATATTTTGAAATAAAACAATGTCATAACTTAATTTGAGGTACTTGGCAGTAACCATTCAGCCCTGTGAAGGACTGTCTCTTCATTGTCATTTTTCATACTGACAGAAATTAGTTTTGCAATTCTTTCCTATCCACTCCCCCTTACCAATTATAGTCAACTATTGAAGTAAGAAAATACCACTCTTGGGAGGCAAAAAAGCAATTCCAAATGAAAACCCAAGTGTTGCTGAGCTTATTTGTTTTTGCAGACCTTGACATCTCTGCTCCTGGCACCCAAGCTCAGATAGTTTGTTTGTGGTTATCACAAACAAATTGTTCTAGCACTTCTGGGCTTGAACCAGCCCCTAAGAGCTTAATCCCTGATGCATACATGCATGTACCCCTGTGGGACAATTCTTGTTGCAGGTTTTTCTGCTTTCCTTGGTTTAACGTGTATACAGTTAATTATTTCCCTTTTTCTCAGTTAAATGAGATATTGCAAGTATAACAGGCCACAGTGATTGACTGTCCTCATAAGCGTGCTGGAAGCTTCTCCTTGTATTAAAGACATATTAATCTCTTCAGCCTACTAGCCTACTGAGAAGTGAATACATCTCTGCAGAGGTCTTGCACCCTAGTAATTTTTCAGAAGCCTTCAAGAGTCATGTGCTGTAATGTGAATTTTGCAGTACCACAAAGTCTCAGCATTACCTGTTGCCAACAAATAGCAGGAAAATCCTGCCTACCCCCACCTCAGACGTCCTACAGACTCGCACCAGCAGAGAAGTGCAGACAGGCAGTTGAGATGGACAGGAGGAAGAAGCACAGTGAAGTTGTTCCTAGCAGTTTATACTGTTTACATAACTGAGAAACAAGTCCCACATTTTTGGCAACACATTGGCTGCATGTCCAGCCCAGAAGGAAATGCCATTCTAAAAACCTTAAAATATCTTAAAAGTGGGTGGAACTGTCAGTATGTTGTGGGACAGGCTAGGAGTTAAATTATCTTGACACATTAGAGATGCAGTCTGAAAAAGGGGAAAAAACCCAACAGATTATGTTGATCAGATTGGACAAGCATAGGCCCTTCTTCATGAATAATCAGCCACCTAAATATGGAAAGGAAAGTAGCTGATTCAGTAGCACTTCAGCAGGACAGAATATTGGAGTTGTTATAGATCTGAAGCTAAACATGAATCAACCCTGTCCTTCTACTGAATGATAAAAAAGAAAATATTACAAATGTCATTCTGGGATGATTATACAGATTTGTATCTTGTGTAAGAATATGGAATAATTCTGCCACTCCAATCCGCAGCACTCCTGCCTTGAAGTGCTGGCTCTGTCCAGCTGTAGGCACTGCACAAAATCCATCGGTTAACTGAAGGGACTGCAGACTGGAATAGAGATGTACATCTAGAAAACATGTCATGTGAGAAAGGACTGAAAGAGCTGGGATTTGATTAACTGAGGCAGATGAAGATTGAGGAAGAAAGCACTAACTGGTTTTAAACAAGTAAAGTGCTTCTAGGAAGGAGGGGGAAGGAACCTACCTCTGATACACAGAATGAAAAATAATGGACTAAAGCTGTGACAAAGAAAGTCTAAGCATGAGAAGCAAAATTTTTCTAAGGATACTTTGTCCCTGAAATGCATTGCCAGGGAGGATGGTCAAGTCTGCATCCTGAAAAGCACGTAAGGCAAATATATCAGGAATGACAAGGCTGCAGCTGATTCAGTGTGGGGTCAGACGATGAAGGTCCCTTCCACTGGAGCCATGCTTTAATGTCCTGTTTCACTTGCTCAGGTATACTCTGACTATGAAAGCAACCCGCAGTTGCGCCAAGCGATTGAGTTTGCGTGCCGCCAGTTCTACATTCTGCATCGCAAGCCCTTTATTCTGCAACTCTTCGCGAGTGTGGCCCCTCTCCTGGAGTTCCCTGTGAGTAAAAGCTGTTCCCTCTTCTCAGCATGGGGAAGCCTGTGTGTACAGCCAGCCCCCCCATCAGAGATCACAAAGAGCAAACAGCTGGAGCAGCAGCAGAGTGCTTACTGAACATCTGCTTACTGCACATCTGCTTACTGCACTTGGTGCTGCACAGAACCGTTTCTTGATCCTATTTCTGCATGCTTCTGCTCATCAGTTGATTGGGCAGGATGCTGAGATAATGGGCCACTGGTATCCAGGCTAGTAAATCTGGTCTCACTTTAAATTTCTGTATATGAATAGGTTGTAAAAGGACAAGAATGATTTGTAACTCTTTAAATGCAAATCCTTAGAATCCAGCAATAGGAACTAAAAGCTTAATGCCAAGTTGTAGTACATGTGAACTATAACACTGGATTAGCCATGTTTTGAAATATTTACTAATTACTTTTTAACATGTTAGTGAGTTAAAACAAGTCAATGGAATTTTAATTTGAAGTAGCATTGCCAAATCTAAATGCGCATACACTGACTGTAAGCACACACATCCTTCTCCTTTGCAGGGGTAAGTAAAGCTGAGTGCAGTTCTCAGATCATGCCTCCACTGTGGCATCCATCTGTTGAGTCAGGCAAGGCTTGTTGTTTGACAGCAGTTAGCTCTTGAACTCCATGCCGACCCTTTGGCAGAAAAAAAAAAAAAAAAAAGGTTGCCTACACCTCCAGATAAAGATTCTTGGGATCCACCCAGGCCCTCAGAAAACCAACCATGAATGTCTGTTGTTGAAACAGGATGCTACAAACAATGGAACCAGCAAAGGAGTGTCAGCTCAGTGCCTGTTTGACCTGCTGCAGTCTTTAGAGGGAGATACTCCAGACATTTTGGACATCTTAGAGCTGGTGAAAGCAGAAAAGCCTCTCAAATCATTAGGTAACAGCAAAGCACTCTTTATTCAGTAATTCTGGTTTGTTTATTGATTCAACATGCATTTGATGCAGGATGATTCGTTCAGGGTCCTTTTCTTCTCCCGGAATGCAGTCATATCTGTTTCTTACACCTCATGAGGCTTTTAAGGTTGACTTTATCACCATCACCCTTTTGATATTTTCTGCAAGGGAGAATTATTAACTTATTTTATTCCACAGCTGCTTTTTCTGTATCGAGCCTGCTAGTCTGAGACTTGCCCCTGGCATTCTGAATTCTGTCATGTGTGGGTGAAGAATAAAGACACCTAGTAAATTGTATCATGTTGACAAGATCAGTGTCATACTCTCCTCTGCTCCATGTGGGCAATAAAAAAAAGCATGCTCTCCCGTGGGCAGACTATGACTAGCAAATGATGGATGCCATTCAGACATTCAACAGTGCTGAGTTCAGGAAGGGGGGGCCAGGAAATGTTGATTTATCACAAAGCAGAATGTATACATCTGTATGATGTATCTAGGGCACTCTGTCTCTTGGTAGTTATCCATGCAAGGTAGCATTTAGGAATTCAGCTGCTCTGTGATTTGCAGGGAAGTAATTTTTGCTGACTTTTTATGAGGATCTTCAGCTTATTTTCCAAATTTGTTCTTCCATCAAATAGTACTTACTCTGATGAACTGTGAAGCCTGTCTAGCCTTAGAGTTAAAGCTTTGCTATATACTGAGATTTTATGATGCTGCACAATTACATCACAAGTTGCAATATAAAATGGTACAGAAATGGAAGATATTTCTTCCTCTTTGAGAATTGTAGTAAACATTTATATAAAATCATTGAGTTTTCTGTAGTGGGTTATTGAAAGGCATCTCTGAACCTTTCCAAGTGTGAGACTGTAGACGAGTATGCTGTGTGCCTGGTATTTCCCATATGAAGATCAGAATTATCTAAAACATCTGACTTCCAAGTTCCGTTGTTCAAAGTGATTTACATGCTCTGGGACCTTAACTTTGACTTAGGCTCCTGTAAACCAAAGTCACTCCTGAAAGCAGGACCATAGTTGTATTACAAATATTATTCTCTCAATACTGCAGTTTCTTGGTGCCTGGCACCAATTATCCCTGAAGTAATATTTGTAGTATGGGACTTAAATGTTTTTGAAAACTTTTTCTCAAATCACTAGCTAACCAGACTCACTTTTGTGCTGGTGCCCATGTGGCTACCAGTACTGAAGGGGCTTGATTTTTTAGAAGTAAAACTTATCTTCTGCCATCAGTGATGTATCAGTGTCATTTTTAGTGTGATGGAAACGTCTCAGGAAAAGCAGAGGGAGCATAGAAATTTCCATTAAGTTGACGTGTGTCCTTGTCATGTATGAGCTTAAGATTTTGCTTGTGATGGGTGATGTTTTGAAACAGGGCTCCAGTAGCAGCTATAGCCCTTAGACTCAACAATGATTTGACCTACTGAAAACTGTTTCACACCTACTGAGTTCTTGGATGGTAGGGTGCAAGTGGGAGTGCAGTGTTTCCCTTATATGGATGGATATTTGTCAAAAATCAAGAGTCTATCTGGGATTGTTAACATGGGAAGCAAGAAATTAAGAGTGGAAAAAGAAAGGCGTGTGCTAGCTCCTTTCATATTCAGTATGCTTGCGTGATGTTCTTCTCATACTGCTTTTCTCCCTCAGACTTCTGCTATGGGAATGAAGACTTGACCTTTTCCATCAGTGAAGCCATCAAGCTGTGTGTGACAGTGGTGGCCTATGCTCCTGAATCATTCCGAAGGTACTAATCTATTTTCTTGGTTTGTGCATAAAAGCTGCATACGGCCTGGGAAACAAGGCTGACAAATGGAGGCAGATGACAGAAATGCATTCCAAGCACGGGGCTTCTCTATGAGGCCAAGCCTCTGCCTGTTGATACCTTTTCTAAGGCACCAGCTCCAAATCCTGCTGGCTGCAGCAGTAAACTGAATAGCACTCTGAGTAGCAACACCTAAGCTATATTTCAAAGTGGGGATTACACTTTGTCCTGCAGGTTTCTGTTGTCTCCTCTGGAGGTGGAGTAACATAGAGCTGGAAAGAACAGGAAGATACAGAGAGAGGGAGAGTAAGCTGCTGTTGGTTTCCAAGAGGGAATCAGAGAAAAAAGTAGTCTTTGGAAGGGAAAATTAATGCCTGCAAATGGATGTCATAATCAGAAGGTATCCAGAAGTTCAGGTTGTTTTTATTATTATTGTTTCATGCATCAGCTAATTTCCCCCCTGAAGTCCCTGATCCAAGAGTTTCTTTGGCCCAGGACTGGTTATCTCCTGGGAAGCAATGAAATTACAAGGCTAGTGACAGGTCCAGGAATCTTCAGATAGAAACTTAAGCCTCTGTCTGATGTGAGTTTCAAAACTGACAAAATAAAACAGAACAAATATTGGTTATTTTTCCAGCCTCCAGATGCTGATGGTCTTGGAAGCGCTGGTTCCCTGTTACTTGCAGAAGCTGAAGCGACAGACCTCTCAAGTGGAGACTGTGACAGCAGCTCGGGAGGAGATCGCTGCTATGGCTGCTCTTGCCACCTCTTTGCAGGCCCTCTTGTACAGTGTAGAAGTTCTTACCAGGTAACCCACGTGGTTCAAAGGTCTGAGCCTGTGTTCAGCTGCCAGTGTGGGGAGAGGGAATGCACAGGAGGTCACAATATGCAGCTTGGCTTGAATAATGATTGAGTTTTAGACATGGTAAATTTAGAATTTCACCAGATAACAAGCAGAATTTCAGTGCCCTTGTTAGATTTAGTCTTTAGTGTGATAATCACCTTCTCTTTGCCAGGCCTATGACAGCCCCACAGATGAGTCGATGTGACCAAGGCCATAAAGGGACCACAACAGCAAACCACACCATGTCAGCAGGTGTGAACACCAGGTAAGTCAGGGGACTTTTCTTTCATATTTTTCTGAACAACTGTTTGGGGTTATTTTTGAGTAAGGTAACATCTCGTACTCGGAGTGCTTGGAGCACCTCCTCAGCTCTCTGAGGAAGTGCTCCAGGTAAGGTGAGAGAAAACAGTCAGATAAAAAGAGCACATAGCCCAGGACTGCATTTCTGACAGTAACCAAAATCCCAAAGACTGAATAGGAGACCAGGATAATAAAATGGTGGACACCCGTCCTAAATGTCTTTTGCTTTCTTTCCCTTTTCCCACTCTAGAAGTATACTGACAAAACAACTATGTCCCTCAGCTCTCTGTTTTGCTTTCTTCTGAGTCCACTATCAAAGCAACCACTGGGCAGAGCACACTTGCTAGCAGAAGGGTTGGATCCTTCTGGCCTTGTTCTTAGAGAATGAACAGCAGTATGAGTTCAAACTGCATGACAGTTGAGATTCACAGAGACTGGCAGCTCCTCTAGTTTTCTTTTCTTCCTTTTTCTGTTTCCTTTTCCCAAGGTATCTTTCTATCATCTTTACCTCCACATTGGTCTGGGGGTTTTTGTAGTTACACATAGCAAAGGAGTGGGTGGCAGGGAATTTGCGAGAAAGGGAAGAATGACTGGGAATATTTTTGTCCTTCTTAAAACAAAACCAATCAAAAACCACAAAAAAAACTTCACATGGAAATAAGGAAGGAGTTGGCACCATCAGACTGTAATACTGTTCCTTGGACACATTGGCCATTCCAGTTAGGCTGCTGCAAATTACACAAAGGCCACTGGACAATTTACTCAGTCATAGAGACTTCAAGAAATCTCATTAGAAAATCCACCCACGAGCATTTGGGTTTATGAAGGTTTTCTTTGCAATACTGGTTACTCTGCTGGGCAGCCCTGCTGTCTCCTGGCTAGGCTATGCCTTGCAGTGCTTCACATCTGAATATTTGTGATGACTTGGAAAAGGAATTCTTCCCTAGCAAAAGCTGGAGTAGCTGTTTGCCAGAGCAGAGTTTTTCCTCTGTATTTCTCCTTTGTCTGTAACAGCTGACAGTGGGTCTGTGTGCAGCCCATAGCCTAATAAAATAACATGGGCTGTGTAGGACTGTAAATCAGGAACACCATTCCGGCAAGACATGCTTTCCAAGTTATTCCCTCTCCCTTGTTTTTATTGAACAGAGGTAGAAATCACTCTCTGCGTGGATCATCAAAGGGCTATTATGTCAATTTATAATGTATGGTGTGCACATCTTGGTTGTTAACTCCTGCGATCAGTGTGTTATTCTTTAAGACCAATTGAGGCATGGATGAAACACAGCTTTGACTTTCAATCCTGGATCTGAGAAACAGATAAGCCCCTTCATGCTCAAGTCTGAAGTGGATCCATGTCATTTACTTCCATTGCATGATTGCCTGGTTAAGGAAAATAAGGTGTGATGGGAAGCAGTGCTTTATTATTTGTCTGCTGATTTTGGAGAGTGGTTAATATGTATATGCTGACCAGCAATGTCAAGACTCCTGATGCTGTGTGACTCAGACATCTTGATTTACATTTTCTCCTGATTATCAAATGTTCATTCTCTGATCCAAAATATTTTTGCACTGCTCCAGGTTTCCTGCCCTTGTTTCTTCTATTGTGTTATCATGTAACAGACATCTGCTAGCAACAGCAGGAGTCTAATGATGGTACAGGTATCGCCATTCCAGCCTTGGACTTGTAAGACAAGTGCTGCAGGGTTTGTTAATGCTTTCTCAACAAGAAGTGGCAAGAGAAAATTACAATAAAACAAAAAAAACTACGCTGAGGTATTTTTTCCACTAGGTGAGCTCTGGCTACATGAAACAGACTGAGCACTGAGGTGAAAATCAGTAAGAGAAATTGCTTGAAAGAGTGCAAAGGTTTTTCAGCCTGAATTTTTCCTTTCATAGCAAGGAAACTATAGGAATCTGTTGTTTGCTGCCAGTTGGGAGGGAAAGGCTGTTCAATATGGTCACTAACTATGCATAGCTGTTGTTCCAGTGACACAAGATACCATCCTGCCCACAGCGAGTCTATCTCTGGGCTAGAACAGTCTCACCCTCTTTCAGAAAGGCGCAGTTTAGGCACTGCTATGTTACTGTTCGCAACCACACTGTTTCTGTTTCTCCAGGTACCCAGAACAGGGAGCCAAACTACACTTTATCAGGTACAGTAAATCTCCACCCAATCTTCCCTGACAGGTGATGAACTGTTCGCCCAGGTTCCCTGGGTCGCGCTCACTGTAGCCGTGAAAGGCAGCCTTTATTTCAGGGGAGGGTAGCAAAGGAAAATTGATATAGAAATTATTTACATTTTGACTAGACTTTGAAGATTATAATTTCCTTCTTTTATTTATTTATTTTTAAATTTTTATTGCAGATGCAACTATCTTTCTTTACAATTGCAGCAGAAAGCATCTGTTGTAAAAATAAGCTGGAGAGATTGTTGTACCGTATCCCTGCTGTTCCACTGCATATAACACTTCCTATTTTTCTCATTTTGTATACCCTAGGGAGAACCTTCACTTACTGGAGGAGGGCCAGGGTCTTCCCCGAGAGGAGCTGGATGAACGAATTGCCAGAGAGGAGTTCAGGAGACCACGGGAGTCATTGCTGAATATCTGCACAGAGTTTTATAAGCACTGCGGTCCGAGGCTGAAGATTTTGCAGAATCTGGCTGGTGAGCCACGAGTGACTTCTCTGGAGCTGCTGGATGTGAAATCTCATATGAGGTATTCCACAGGCATTGTGCTTTACTTATTCATTTCAGGGAGATTCCATTCTTATAGCTCTCTAACTTTTTGTAATAACAGACAGAATGACTTTTTGGTAGGGTAGTTGCATGTTGCTGTCTGAAACATGCAGAGCTTGTTTTTGATGTTCCTTAGATTGTACCTGATACTGCCTGTGTATAAGAAAGATTTCATATGCTCTCCTCTGGTCTCATTCAGACCCCCAATTCCATTGGTTGAAATAGCTTCGTGGAAGCCCATCTTTTACATCAGAGTAAGTTGCAGCAAGGAGCAGAGCAGATAAGGCTTCCTCTGCAGAGGTGTGGAAGCTGCCTGGCCAACCGAATATAACCTTTATCTCCTCTTGAGACACTGTGCATCAGAACCAGCTGCTAACAAGCAAGAATGGCAGAGCAACCACTTCATTGTGTTGCATAAATGCCTGTAATGCAGGGGAGGATGGGGCAGAAGGCATGTACAGGACCACCACCTCAGTGTGTGATACAGCAGGTACAGCAGATTTTAAAGAGAATAGGAATATGTGCCATTAGTTGAATGCATTTCAGAAGAAGCCCCCACAATATGGATAGCATTGTACTGTAACTGTGCGCTATGAAGTCTGTTGGTGGTTCAGGAAGTATATAGGTTTCTATCCCTTTTATTAGTTAGCTTTAGATGTAGCTTTATTACTTGTCTTTGTCTACTGCAAATATTCAAGTACTTCAATATGTTTTTGTCAAACTGCAAGGTAAATGTTGCCATGGTATTTCACAGTCAATATGGAAAATTACATTGGCGAGGCCATCTGGGAAGGTTAAAAGAAGCAACAGTAACACAACCTGTAGAGGTGTTAGGAGAAACAAATCAAAACTGCAGGGAGCAACGATATAAAGTATATGTTGTGTAAACCTATGGGATAGCACATTATTTTTAAAATTTAACATCTGAAAATTGTGTGGTGAGACCTCTTAAAGTGGTGACACTCAAAACCAAACACAAAGCCAAACTAAATCACTCATTAACTGACATACAGGTGATGTCAGGTCTGTGGTGCATTTCATATCAATGTAAAATATTCTGTAGGCCATTCAGAAGTACATAAATGTAAACAGTGATTCCAACAAAAGAATCTTAACAGACCAGGAACTGTGGCATTGGGTGTAGGAGCTTAAATAACAACACATTTAACTTTTTAAACTTTTTTATTTTTACCAGGCTACTGAAGATTTATCCATTAGTTCATTGGCATGTGTGGAGAAATGCAAGTTGTATTTGCTTTTCCTCTTAAAAAATCTCTGGGTTTAGATTGGCAGAAATCGCACATTCCCTGCTGAAACTGGCACCTTATGACACGCAGACGATGGAAAGCCGAGGCCTCCGGCGCTACATCATGGAGATGCTGCCCATCACTGACTGGACAGCTGAGGCGGTGAGACCTGCCCTTATCCTCATCTTAAAGAGATTGGATCGTATGTTCAATAAAATTCACAAGATGCCTACTTTGAGGTGAGCAGGTATAATGGAAACCCTCTGGGGTCCGTTTCTGATGTTGCAAGCCTTGAAGTGTGGGTATGTCACCTAACTAAAACCGTCGTGTTGCAGTGAACCTTGATAACAGATCAGAAAATGAACAGATGTTTTTATCTCTCAGTGTGCGTTTATGTTGACGTTTCTGTTGTGTCTTCAAGAAATACACGGTTATAAACAACTACAGAGAGAACTTCCAGAAAGCTCATTTTTCCTTCTCCAAAATAAGTCTTCAGATTTGTACCATCTCACTACCCTCTTTCTTTATTTTAGCTGTGAGTTGAGGTGAATACTGTTACATTCTCCATAAATGTCACAGTAGTCTGGAGCTATGCAGTAGCTTTTGAGTGCTCCTTAGTAAAGGGAAAGGAACTGCAGTGATTACATCTAGTCAGTGACTGAATGCCTGGTGCATCACAGAGTAGCATTCTAGTGTGGGCATTTACGACTAATATGGAGCATTCTTATCTCAGAGCCAGTCATACAAGTTCAGTCTGTGTAGTGGAAAATCTCTCATCTCTATGGATTTTCCAGTGATGCAAGTAAATATATTCATTAGTCTCAGTCACCCTCATGGGCATATGTCTTCAACAGCTTGAATCAGTCACTTTGTTGGTAGTCTCAGCTAAGAAGGCAAATGATGTTAGAGAACATCAAAATCTAGGTCTCAGACACAAAACTTTAGGTTCCAGTGGGAATCATATGTATGCAGATGGAGGAAATAGTAGGGAGGTGATCTCTTCTTTCTGGCATCAGTATCTATCATTTTTCTTTGGCTAATAATCTGCTTTAAGAAACTCCTGCCCTTGTAGGGAATTTAGAGGCAGATATTTTGATGCTTCTCCTTCCTGTTAGTCTGATTCTTGGCCATGTCTTGCCTGCTTCTTGCTCATTCTTTCTTTTCTTGCTCATAGTTTGTTCTGCCTCCAAGGCAGTTTAGGGATCTTCCTGTTCCCAAAGATCTTTTCTCTTTGTCTAAGCTAAATGAATGCTCATAAATTAAAATTCTCTTCATATTCTCTCTGTCTGTGTCTGTTCCTATATCTGGCTGAAATTACTCTTCTGTACATAAATGGACAGTGACCCGAAGCCAGTGGACCAAATGCAGCAACATTTAAGATCAGTGGGCCAAGAAGTCTCTTAGAGATGGGGCTGGATGCCAGACCCCAGAAGCCAACGATGAGGTGTATGTTGGTGTGCATAAGAACTTTTGTAGTGAACACTTGATCCTCCATGTGTCTCTAAGAAGTCCTCCAAAGAGTTAGGCTAGGATATTGTTAAATCTTGACCCAACAAGTTATGCGAGTCCTTCTGTCCCAAAAAATGCACAGTCAGATGTTAGCTTTAGAACTGTACTTATTCCAAAGAGTCAGGCCCTAAGATGAAGGTGTGAACCACTTTGGTGTTACCTATGCTGTGTCTGCTTCTGATTAGGAAGGACTCCATTCAGCATCTGTCACAAGCCCTAAAAGTTGTTTTGCTGGAAAAAAGCAGTGTCAGGGAAGAAAGGATCCTGGAATGAAGGATGTTGGCACTGGAAGGGAATGAATCAGCCCTCCTGTACAGGGTGAGGAAGGTAAAGGTTGTACTGCTGGGCCAGTTTATATTTAGGGCAGACTGTGTCTAGGAGTCACCCTCACAGAGAAGACTAGACTGCAAAGTAGCTTACAGAGGTGCTTGTTCCATTCCGTGAGAACATCCACAAGAGCTGGAGGAGTCACTCTCAGTTGGAAGCATGGCCCAGCAGACCTTCTCCCCGCATAGGCACACCCGAGACCACTGTCTGGTGTCTCCCTTTCATTCATCGTCTGTCGGAGGGAAGTGTCAGGGAGTGAAACACAGCTCATCCACCACTGCTATTGTGAGGGGGGCTTGTGTCGCTAGCACAGACCCCTCTGCTACGTTTCTCATCTCTCTCAAATGGCCAGTCTGCTCTGTGGCTCTGTGCTTTCCTGAGCAACGTGGGTAAAACCTTTTCTCTGTTGCACACTTTGTGCTCATCTTGGACATCGTCGCTGTCTGAAACGTATCCTCTGTGGGCGTCACTGTGTGTCGGTTGCTGTGTTTGCAAGCGTCTGGTGGGGGGCAGGAGGCCCGGGGCTAATGGCACCTACTGTTGTATTGCAGGCGCCAGGTTGAGTGGGAGCCTGCCAGCAGTTTGATTGAAGGGGTTTGTTTGACACTTCAGAGGCAGCCAATCATATCCTTCCTGCCTCACCTTAGGTCTCTGATCAATGTGTGTGTCAATCTGGTGAGTAGCCGAGCGGCAACCCCCGAACCTTTGCTAAACCTCCCCCTGCTGTTGACTTCTCTGGACTGAAGATACAGTTCATTCCTATTCCTGTCATTTTACCTGTCCCCTTACCCCTTGCAAGGGGACTTCGCAAGTGACACTAGAGATAGCAAGGTTCATTTTTAAAGTGGTGCATGGGGAGATACAGTGACCAATAGCAGTGGTCAAGTGATTTATCTCTATTGCTTCCCACGCACCACTTTGAAGATCCGCCTTTGCCAGACTGAGCTGAGAGTTGAGGGCTGCAAGTTGGAGAGTGGGGTGGTGGAGACTGCAGACACCTGGTAGAGACGGGGAGAGGGTGGCACTGGGGATACCTACCGTCTCCAGTGGGGAAGGACCCTGATGGCTCTCTCAGAGGCTGTTGGGTGTCTCCTAGTTAGAAGGGCTTACATGGGTGGATTCACTCCACTGTTTGCAATGTCCCTGGCTTGATCTAGTACAGGTTTGCACTGTACAATGTTCAGATCCCACTCTTGGTAGAATTTACGCTCCTAAGTGTGTTACAACAGAGACACGATACAGACGGAGTCTGCCTGGTCATTCAGTGATAGGTTGCAGTGTTTCTGCTGCTGTTACACTGTGGGCAAACCCTCAATGTGCTATCAGTGTAACTCCAGCAATTTGGACAAACACGCTTTCATTCCATGTGAAAAAAAATAAAGGTGGAAAAGCTTCACAAGTTTTTTTATTGTTACTGGCGTTTATAACTTTTTCTACTTAGAACATAGATGTAACTTTTTCTGGCAGTTACAAAAAATTTCTTAGGGTTCACCAGTGCTCTGAGAGGCTTTAAAAACAATGATCATGAGCTAAAGTGCAGTATCAGTTTTTGCCAGGTTCCTGTCCTTCAAGTCCATTCAGCACTCATTGCTGCAAGGACAGGGAAGCTCCAACCTGTCAGAGTCAGTAAGACTTATTCCTTGTTCAAGCAGTAGCTACTTGGAGGTACTGCAAATCTGGGCCTCAGACTACGTAGGCTTACTACATGGGGAGATTGCTATAGGGTTAGCTCTAACCCCAGTTTAAAATGGACTTGCAGTTTGGCAAGCAGGCACGGCAGAGTGAGTCATGCCAGCAAACTCTCCAAGGGGGCTGCATCAAGAATTAGCCAGTGCTCTAAAAATAGCAGAAAGCTCTGCAGTGTTGAAGTGCACTCATCATGCTTACATTCAGCTGGCTGGGAACATCAGGGAGAGCTACCAGGAAAAGATGTGCTTTACTGTCAAGAGTATTTTACCTTCAGCTGTCAGAACCGTGGCCACTGTGAGCTGTGGGAGCACCCTGGACTGCATGCTGTCATGTGAAGACCAGTTGCACCATGAAGCCCAAAAAGACATCAGCCAGGAAGGCAGGGAAATGTGTAAATTATACTCCCTAGTGATATAAAGAAAGGGTTCTGTCTCTTTCCCCTTCTAAATTGCCCTTTGATTTTCTGGCAGAAAACTGGTTACTGCCTTTTGCCCCAGGCTGAATTTGGAAAAAAAAGAGTGCAATCATCTCCCCTAAGCTTAGGCATCTGCCTGTTCCTGTCATCTAGATGTGTCTAGTCATGGAGAGAAAGAGGCATATGCAGGCCTGTGATTTAATTCCTCCTGAGGGACACATCCAAACCACTTGAAATAACTCTCCCCTAGAAGTGCTATTTTCTTGGGCTGATATTTCAAGGAGTTCCAGACAACCAGATCACACACAGGTGACTCTGCTTCAGACATCTGGTGTCAGGTGAGATGAAGCATACTTACAGTTCCTAGACTGGGTTTGAGAGGAATCTGAACATTGTACAAAACCCGGCTTGGGTCAGACTTAGGACATTATTTTTCAAGTAGATCAGCAAGAGAAGGGAAAAGATGTCCAGTTTCAATACAGACTTTTTACTTTGATGACATATTTTTATTTGTTACAGTCGTTACATGACATATCCTCCAACTCTAACTGTTCCACCGGTCCAGTGCTGGTCATTCAAGTCTGGTACTGGGTACATTTATAAATGTACCAGGTTACATGTGCACTCCTCATATCCTTGCTGGCTCCCTCTCCCCTCCCTTTCCCTGCTAGAGCTCCTTCTCCTCACTGGCCCCAGCTTCCACAAGGACCACTGGGGGGGATGGTTCTCCTGGATCCACCCCAACTCAGTGCTCGATGGAAGATGCCTCCATTTCACTGATGTTGGAGGATATGGCATGG
The DNA here is from genome assembly GCA_024336885.1 of Actenoides hombroni. NCBI lineage: Eukaryota > Metazoa > Chordata > Aves > Coraciiformes > Alcedinidae > Actenoides > Actenoides hombroni. Next base: position 128,031,814 of record WUAM01000431.1, on the reverse strand, counting down.
ATGAAACTGTAAGTAGTCAGTTGTGGTGATGTGCTCTGTTTGTATTGCAGGTGATGGGAGTGGTAGGACCCTCCAGTGTGGCTGACGGATTACCCCTTCTTCATCTCAGCCCTTATCTCTCGCCACCTCTGCCCTTCAGCACAGCTGTTGTCCGGCTTGTAGCATTGCAGATACAGGTGTGTCTGCCCTGGTCTGTGGCCAGGCCTGTTAGAGCTTCTGGTTGAGACACCAACTCATCGGTGCTCTGTTTTCTTTCTGCAAAAGCTGGGCAAAAACTGTGGAACATACACCAAAAATGAAAGAGAAGCAGCATGTAAAATCTCTTTTCTCTTTGAAGGCTTGAACCGAGCTCAGAATTTACCTGTTGGGGCCAAGTCCACAGCAAGCATCCATCAGCTTAACACCACTGTTGAAGTCCAGGGAGTTCAGCTGATTGATGCTGTTGAAGGGCCTGACAAGCACGATAGGATTCTCTGCAGGATCTAAAGAGTTAGCATAAGCCCCCCAACACAGGGAGATGGGCCTGGCTTGAGACACATCCATGCAAACCTACGTCTTTTCCTGTGGGACCATGTGTGCAACTGAGAGTGGAGTTTGCGCTCTTCTGCTCTTACCTGAGCTGGTCACACAGTGTGCTAGCTCAAAAAAAGCAGGGCAACTTGGCTTTTCAGCTGCTGACTCAATAGCATCCTTTTTGTCCAGAATACAAAAACACCATCCTGGACTTTTTGGAGAATTTCATCACTATTCCTTTCTTATAGCAGTGCCCTAACTATTACAGAGTCTTTCTGCCTCTGTATCCTTTTCCCTTCCCATTGGCAGGAAATCAGACAGAACAGTGACCAAAGAAGGGACAAATTTCCTAATCTAGCTCCAACTTGCTTTTTTTACTATGCATTGGCACATCTAGTTGAATACTTCAGCAGGTATTTCAGAGAAGCAGGGCACCTTGGGAAGGAAGCTGCAAGGACTAAGCCACAGTGCTGTCCCTCAGAGCATAATGCACAAAAGGACCTTTTGGTACCAACTGACACAGAAAGAGGACATATTTCTTCCAGCTCTGAAGTAATTGTTCCTTAATCAAAAGCAAAAAAAAAGCCACTTTCACCTTCTTTGAAGTATTTTCTCTTTTTTAAAACCAGATACCAACCTAATATATTTTTTTTTAAGTACAGGGTGTGTTTATCTTTTATTATCATCTTCTCCCTGGTCACTTATAGGCTTTAAATGTAACAGAAACTAAACATATCAGAAAAATATGAGAGTAGTCATAATTCCTAATACTTTCAGCAGGGTATGAAACAACAGCACTTCACACCCCATCAGGAAACATCTTCTGGAATTTCTCAGCCCAGGTCTGCAAGCTTGAGGGGCTGCAAGGTTCAGTTGCATTTCACAGCTAAGTCTGTAGCAACTGGGAAGCTGTAAGTCAGCAGCGGTTCTAGTGACAGTCATTTCTATTACCTCCTCTCAAGAACATGAAAGCCCTGTTAATTTTAGGCCTGACTATGTGTCAAGAAATAAACATGCATTTTATTTATTTTTCAGGAGTTCATTCTTTGCATTAGGGAGGATGATTGGGCAGCACAAAGTAAGGCAGAACAAAAATGCATTTGAAAATAATCTGCATGTTTAGAAAGCAGAATATTTAGATTATGTCAATTGTGTAATTTCCTCTGTTCCTTTTTTTTTTTTTATTTCCCATAGTCTGGGTCAGATCCTGATGCCATTCACAGCAGTGCAGAGTTTAGGATTCACACTCAGCTGACTCCCGTGGGACACATCTGATTTTGTTAAGGATATCTATGAATTAGGAATCTGGGCTTCTTATATCTTGTCTATGACAAGAGCAGGTGACACCTATGTTACTCCGTGAATTCCTTGTACTCCTCACTAAGTGGTCTCAGGGCTTCTAATTCAATTGGGTCATCAATGCTGGTGGTGTACTTGTAAACAGGGTGCCCAGGGGATCGTCATTCCCTGCAGTAACTTGTGTGTGTGATCTGCTGATGAAATCATTTAATCCTTTCTTATTATTACTGCACAGGCTTTGAAAGAAGATTTCCCCCTAAGCCATGTCGTCTCCCCATTCACCAATCAGGAAAGAAGGGAAGGAATGCTTTTAAACCTACTGATTCCATTTGTGCTCACAGTAGGATCTGGAAGCAAAGGTCTGGCTAATTTAACAAAAAGAATTTTTCTCCCCCTTTTCTGACAACTGATGTTTGCACTTTCCCTGACCTCTGTTGAATTTTTTATTGTTATTTTTTATTTGGTTTTCTGTTACTGGCAGTGTGTCAGCTAAGTGCTCTGTGGGTCCAAGACTGAAAAGAGCCCCACTGGGAGAAGTTGTTGTTGTTGTTGTTATTTCTTCTCTTTGTTTCAGCTGTGCCATGGTTCTCAAGTCAGGTCTTACACAGAGGTTCTCCTACTTTTGAAACTGGAGGGCAGGGCAAGACAAATCTGTTGTAGCAGAAGCCACAGAGGGGAGCAGAGGTCACAGAAATTGTGTGCCCCTGTGGATCACAGTCTGCCCAATCCATGCCACTTGTCTGGCACAAGTCCTGATCCTTGCTTTCTTCTACAGAGGGTGATCACTGGTGAATCCCTAATCAAAAGCAAAATGTAAAGGGAGAGGGGAATGTCAAAAGGAAATGAGATCATGAGACCACTGAACAGGACATTTCTTTGTGCTGTGTAGCTCTGTGTTCGTTTGTGTTTGTGTTGGTGCTAAAATAAACTTTGCCTTTGCTTGCAGGAGGAGAAGCAGCATAACAAGGTGTGGGGGACGGAGTTTTGGCTTGGGGGACATTTGAGATTGCACCCCATTTTGGAACTGAACAGGGTCTGGATCTTTTGGGTGTCTTTGATGGGATGTACCCTGATCTTTCTCTCTTTCTCCCCTCCCAATGCATCTCAGACAGCCCCTGGCTGGAGCAGCCCGAGGTCCTGCTGCTGCTCCAGACTGTTATCAATATTCTCCTGCCACCTCGCATCATCAGCACTTCCCGCAGCAAGAATTTTATGCTGGAGAGCTCCCCCGCCCACTGCTCCACCCCAGGGGATGCGGGGAAGGACCTGCGGCGGGAAGGGCTTGCAGAGTCCACCAGCCAGGCTGCCTACCTGGGTGAGTGATGACTTCTGCCGACCACTGAGAAGAGACAGAGATAAAATGGAGTGTTCAAGGCTGTAGACAGCACCAAAGGAAACCATCTTAGGCAGGAGCTGATAGAGATCTTCAGAGCTACTTTAGGTCTTGTCCCAAACAAGGGACCAGGCCAGAGCATGAAGCCAGGTCTATCTCTGGAATGTACTGAAATATGGGCAGTGTCTGCATTGCGGCTGGAAGAGATTGCAGCACAGGTAGAAGTTAGTCAGTGTTCTTATTGCCAGAATACAGCAGTGAAGCCTCAAAAGGCAGGTCAGACCGCCTGTCAGCCCCCAGGACCACTGCTTCAGTGGCCCTGAGCTAACGCGGGTGAAATAGGGAGTAAGAGGGGAAGCTGGAGCAAGAAAATGGAAAGGAACTTAGATGTGAAATAGGAAAATGTCTCTGGAAATGGGGCTTTTAGTCCTGATCCTGAGGCCTTTATTATAAGGTGGTTGCGCTCCTTCCCTGCCACATCTGGAGACTGACAGAAAAGATTTGTGTGGTGTGTGCATGTGCAGGTGCATGCATGCCTGGGTAGGTTTGTGCCCACCTTGTCCCCCCTCCTCCATTCCTCCCTCAATGCTTTTAAGGGACGCTGATAACATCTCTGACTGCCCTTTACCGGTGTGTCTTCCCCTGTAGCCCTGAAGGTGATCCTTGTTTGCTTTGAACGTCAACTGGACAGCCAGTGGTACTGGCTGAGCCTGCAAGTCAAAGAGATGGCCCTGCGGAAGGTGGGAGGGCTAGCCCTGTGGGATTTCCTCGACTTTATTGTACGAACACGGATCCCGATCTTTGTGCTTCTTCGGCCCTTCATCCACTGCAAGGTAACGGTTGCTTTGGCTCCTCATAGATCACTCCATGAAGGCAAAGTATCCTTTATTCCCCTGCTGCGAACAGAGGAGCAGTGCTCCTGGAAGAACCACGTGTTTACGTAGGGAGTTACATTTCAGGAGTTAGTAGGCTGAAAACCCTTTGAAACTAAACCACAGGGCTTTTTTCCTAGACAACACTGGGGGATATGCCAGTCATACAAGAGCTCTGATATATGGAGTACAACTAATCTTAGTTCTCCTTGATGGGAAAGTACTATCAGGCTTGACCAAGAAACTTTGCACATGGGCTTAATTTTGCAACGAAGATACTCAATGCACTTGGAAGTAGTGTGGACACTTTGAACCTAGGAAGGGGTTGGCACGAGCGGCAAAATTCCTCTAGAAATCTCACTTCTGCACAGAGCTGGGCAATACAGCTAGCAGACAGGAAGGACCACTCCATTTTCCATCTCTTGGGTGAAGGTTCTGACAGGACTTTTGTGCACAGACAGACAGCTGCTAGGCTGAGGAGGCCAGGGCCTAACTTAATCACGGCTCTTTCCTGCTTACCAAGTAGACTAGCACATAGTACTCCACTTTATTTAGCCTACTGTGTCTCACCACTTGGACAGACTAAATCATTTTGGAGAAAGGATATGCCTCGTGTCTGAGAGTAGAGCTTATTAGCATAAGGAAGCCCTTATCCCCACATACCAATGTCAGTGAGGTTTGGGTAGCTGTTTAGTCAAACGTAAGGTTGTCCCTGAGAAACAGGTGGAAACCTCCTAGCTGGAGTCAAAACTTCGTGCCTACAAAGAGGACAGTGCTGGCTGCAGGCTCATGCTGCTCTGGAGACTAGTCCCAGTCCCCTGGGCATCATTTCCCTGCAATGTTGACATGCCCCACTTTTGCAGCTGCTGGCCCAGCCGGCC
>WUAM01000431.1:127880146-127942562 GCA_024336885.1 Actenoides hombroni | reverse complement strand
TGCTCAACCGCTGGCAGCGTTTCGCAAGCGGGCAGCGCCGCTCACCACCCAGCGCGGCACACGGCAGCTCCCGGCACACACCGCGGCCGGGCGGGCACCAACCACGAGCCCCTCTGCGCTGCGAGGCAGGGCCACCCGTGGGGACACACAGGGGACGTGCCAGGGAAGAGCCACACGACGCTCCCTCAGCTCGGCCCCACGGGACGGCGGGCACGGGATGGCCGTGCCCCGAGTGTCACATGCTGGGGCCTCTCCCCGATGCCACGCTTCTCACCTGCCGAGGGTGGCTGGCGGGATCAGGAGCCAGGAGGGAAGCACATGGAGCTGCCTCGTGTCGCTGGAAAACAAAAACACACCGAGGGCTGGAACGAGGTGGCACAACACCGGCTCTTCCACCTCCCGCCGTGTCCAGTGCCAACCAGTGCCCCAAGAGCCGGGTGCGGTGCGGAAACGGTGCCAGGGCCACCTGGGAACAGCCTCACACCCGGATCCGGCCCTGGGGGCGGCGGGAAGGGGCTAAGGTGCGATGTCCCGGCCGGCAGAGCCGCGGGAGCCGGGGACAGGTTGGCAGGAGGGGATCCGGGGGGTTCCCAGGAGGGGTCCGGGGGATGCCAGCAGCCGGGAGTGCTGCTCCCACCCCAGCCGAAGGGGTGGGGGGACCCCAGAGAGCATACCGGGTGGAAGTGAGCCCCGTGGACCCCTGCCCGGTATCTCCTGGGCTTCCCCCGTCCCGCTGGCGGGCGGGGGATAGCGGTGCCGGGACGGGATTCGGTGCCCCGGGGGGAGCCGCCGGGCCGGTGCAGAACCTCGGGGGTCCATCCCGGGGCTGGGAGAGGCCGGGACCGGAGCTCCCAGGCCGTGCCCGCATAGGACGGAACGATGATGGAGCAGCGTGAGCGGCGAGCGTGGTGTCGGGGAGGGGGCACCAGGAGCGGCAGGCGGGGGACAGAAGGGAGGGAGCAGCGAACAGCGCGGGGACAGCGGGGAAGAAGCGGAGGGGAGCGGGGAGGGAGCGGCGGGGAACAGGGCGGTAGCGGGGACGGCACCGGCGACGCGCGGGCGGCACAGGGACAGGACGAAAGAGAACTGGCCCTGCCGCGCCCCGCCGAGCCCGCCACCGGAGAGTCCCGACCGCTTACCGGAGAGTCCCGCCGAGCCGGGCGGGTCTGCGCGGACCCGCGGGGTGGGGTGGAGCGGCGGCAGCGGGAGCGCGCCGGGGCGGGGCGAGGCGGGGCGAGGCGAGGCGACTCCGCCCCGGTCCGGGCACCGTCTCCGGCGCGCTCGATCGCCGTCCCCCCGCGGGCCCCCCGCCGTGTCTAGGTCAAGGTTGTTGTGATGAGGTGGGCCCTGTAATGTTAGGTTTCAGGAAAATTTTAAGATTGCCCATTTCCCCGCTTCTTCTCATTGTGTTTTTTTTTTTTTTTTTTTTTTTTTTTTTTTTTAATAGTAGATTAAGGCTTGGAGTATGCATAGGTTCATATGGGAAAGCAGACCCTCTCAGTGCTTCAGATTATCTTTCGAGAAAGTTCCTGTACTGCTTACACTTAATTTGTTGCTTTTTCATGATAATGTTTGAATCATTATGTCTCTGCTGATTTTTCTTTATGTATTTTGTATAGTCTTCTGACTTAAGTCTTAGAACAGTGTGTTACTTTGACCTGTTGAGGTTTCAGTTGATGGAAAAGTACAGGATTGAACTCTCCTCTGACACCAGCCTGTTCTGCAGCAAAGGACTACTTAGGAAGCAGGAGAGAGTTCATGTAAGAATTGAAAGAGTACATTTGTACAAAACTCAATGGGAAAAGCTCTATTGTCAAACCGGCCTAGGCTGTTGAGGCAGATGCCTGGCTTTGCTCTTTTGTTTATATTCCAACAAATCAAAGCTGACCTGTGTTGTTATCGGAGTAGAGCAACAGGTGCAAGAAAATAACTCTGCTGCCAACTCAAACGAAAGGGTAAGACTAATACCCTCTGGGAGGTATTGAGAAGATAAGAGAGGGCCATGCCAGCAACTGAATTAACGGCTCTATTTACGGTGGGTTTTACTTAATAAGCTGCTCCTAACACTGCCACATAAATGCTCCATTGTATTGTTTAATGCAGCCACTGCAGAAATCAATGGAAACAGGATGGGCAGCTCTCACTGTTCCAGGTGAGAAGGAGCGATGCCATGGAAGTGTTGCTCCTCTAACTACAGGCAGGAGAGAGGAGGAAGCTGTTCTTGGCTTTTACAAAAGTGGGGAGACATTGTTTCCCACAGCTTCTTGCCTTACCTATAGAAGGTGGTTGCAGAGCAAGGAAACTTCATACCACCCAGTTTTTGGTTGCTTTTAATGAAGGCAGGGAGCATAAATAAGCCCCAACATACATGTCAGCTGCTGTCCCGCTACCGTGTGGCTCTGGCAGGCTCAGGGCTTCATCAAAGCCCCAGGTGCGTGGGGCAAGCAAGCCTGCTGCTACACCCAGGGCTGAAGCAAACAGCTCTTGTGCAGCCAGTGGAGTGGGATGCCAGGGCAGTGGTCTTGCAATCTCATATTCTTTACACAACAAATACAATATGAAGAAACCACATGGGTATATCGAGGCTCCAAATAAACGCTTACTAAACACACACAAATATGCAAGCATGAATGGCAGTCAAAGTAATGATCCGACAGCAGGTTTCTGAAATGGGGGCAGTGAGGTTCATTGTACTATTTCAGTGATAGCCACCCACCTGGGGACACTTTCTTTTGCAAACAGCTGCCCACCTTGGCATACCTGGTAGTCTAGAGAGGAATGCAGGGGAACCAGGCATGCTGGCTGGAGCTATCCCATAGTTTGGCACTGGCAAATGTGGCTGACCTGGCCAAAGGAGTTAATTGTCAGCCATATAAACCCTCTCTGTCACCTTCACAGAATGAACCTTCCTACCGTGAGCCCTACACTGCCTCTGCTATGTCTTGTCCTTGAAATATCCTTTTGCTGTCATGCCAGCAACAATGTGATCAGATTGTAGTTAGTCAAGCAGTGGGTTGTAATAAGGTATAAACACTGCCATTGACTAGGTTAGTTCTCCAGCAAGCTACCTAGTTTAGGATTAAAAGCTTTACATTCAGCTTCCAGCTTCCCTGTCATAGCTCATGTCCCCCTCATATATCTAATCAAGAAAAACAATTAATTTGTTGATTGAATGAATTAATTCAAAATTAATGCAAAAGTAGTAGTCCCAATGGGAAAACGTGCATGTTCTGCAAGACACTTTGCAATTTCTAAGCAGATGCCCTTTATAATACAAAATGTATGAAACAGAATTTACAAAAAGGAAAAGAGAAAAAAAGGTTATTTTTATATTGAAGGTAGGCAAATTAGTGGTTGTTACTGTTGAAAACCAGACTAGGGCCATAAAAAAAGAGAAGTGCTGGTGGTGATAGCAGTTAAACTTCACCATGAAATACTGGCTGCTGCAGCAGCATACGTCAGAGACTCTATGCCTAAGTGACTGTTATGTCAGAAACACTTCAGCACCTAATGAGAGCCAAACATGAATACAAACACATTTATTTTTGTTATCATTCACTAATAACTGAACAGTCACGCTGACTACCTTAGCAGTATGGAAAGTGGTTCCCTTGATATGCTGCTAGTCTTCAATGCAACGCAAAGAGAATCTGTCGTAGAAGGTAGAGGGAGGTGGTTGAGAAAGCAGAGCCAAGTGGAAAGGAGAAGGTGTTAGAACATGATGCTAATATTTTGTTCGCTGATGAGGTTCTTGCCTAATTATAGGCATGTAGCTTGTCAAGCTACAGGGGCATCTAGAGAGCTTTTTGGCCATTTGTATATTTACTGTATTGTAAGCAAAAGAAAGATGTTTAACAAAAGGAGATTAGGGAGATGAGCTGGCTCCTGGTTAGAGGAAGGATGTACCAGAGAGATAGGAAGGACATGAAAGGATGTGTGGAGTTGTTCCATGAGGTGTGGTATTAAGTGCTGAAAGAAGAATAAAGAGCAAAGGCAGTTTTTCCCATTATTGTGTTTTCCAAGACTCTACATCCCCGAGGCTAGACTGATGAATCTATGGCAAATGTCTTCTAAATATTCATGAAAAATAGCTGACCCAAATTATCATGAACTTGCTGAGGTGGTGCAGACAGTAATGAAAGGAGTGCCATATGCCGGTCAAAGCTGTGTTTTGCAGCACTAACTCTGAAAAATGAAAAAAGAAAAACCTATTGTTTGGGGGGTTTTTTTTGCCAGTTTTTCTAAGAATGTGTTAATACAAAACAGAGACAAACATTTATCACAAGAAATAAAACCTTTTCTTGACTTGTTTTTGTCTTAGTCCCATGACTGGGAGTTCCACTAATAACATATAGATCTGTGCACAGATCTTCTGCATGAAGAGAATGAGCTTTTTGACATTAAAATAAAGGATGATATTCTTTTCTTCATATTCAAAAACTAGTGGTGTGGCAAGAAAAGGCACCCTTAGCCTGCAAAGTGTCAATGGATCCCAAACACTGGGTGCTTCTTAAGTTGTAAGTTCCAGTTCACTGTTTCCTCAGCTAAGGTAACAGAAGTATCGTTAAAATTTGCAGAAGTACTAACCTTTGGCAGTTAGCATTATCAGAAACATCTATGCCTTGAGGACTCTCTGTTTGTAGTTTCTGTTGACTTCTGATTTAGAAAAACAAACAAACAAAACCTCTTCAAAAATTCTCCCTTTTATTTTTATTATGCTAACAAGAAACTCAAAAATTGATGTCAGTTCATATGAAGATCATTGATTGTGAAAAAAAGGGGTCAGAGAAAAAACAACTTATGATACTTTGCATATCATCAAGTAAATTTTCCCTTTTTTTTTTTTTGCATTCATAAAATGAACTTTGTTGTCTCTCTAAAAAGGAAACTGAACTATCATTTTGTCTTTAAATTACATCTTTAAAAGACAGATAAGAACCAAACCCAAACCCTAGAGCAGAGGAATAGCTCAGATACAGATCTAGATCCTAACTTTTCTACCCAAGCTTCTCTTTAGTTAAAATATGTATGCAAGATTTTGAAGCATCCATATGAGCATGTTAAAACAACCACCACATATCGCTTACAAAAGTTGCCTTGTAGTGCATCATGAAAATCAGATCTTTAGTAATAAAAGATTCCAATCAAGCTTTATTTGATTTTGCTTATCATGATCCTATCTGTAATATAGGTAAATATTAAATGCTTCTTTTCTATTCATCTTCCTTTTTCTGGTCTTTCAGTTTACCTTCATGTATACATCTAATATACAAGGTTCAAAGAAAAGAAAAGAACAAACCCAACTCTTCCTTTCTAAAAGCCCACAACAGTAAGTGATCAAGGTCTCAGTGTAGTCTGAAAGCTCACCAAGAGTCAGTTTTGTACATGCAAAGGTAGGTTTATGCATATGAACCACAGCTGTATATACCAAAGATATAGAAGCATAGGAATGTGCAGTTCAGAGAGATGTGGAAAGGAAGATTACCCTCAAAGCCCTAGACCAGAATCCTGGATTCAAAGAGTTTTGGGGATTGCTTAGAAAGTTTTCTTGCAGAAATGATTCCTTGAACTTCACACTCACAATGTGATTCAGTAAACACACTATGTTACTGTGGCCCAAAGGTAGATGTGGTGGACTAGAAATGAAATGCATCAAACACTCGGTATGTTATACAACAAATATTGAGGGTGATCATAGTGCTTCTTCATATGAAATTTCTTCAAAGCTTTTAAAGAGTTTGCAAACCATTTTTTATGAGGTATGTTTGCAATGATATTAGTGGTGAGTCTTGAGATTTTCATCAGTCAGGCCAAACTGTCTGAGGCTGTCATCTGAGTGGTACCTTGCAGGTCATAGCAATCTGGTCCAAAGCTGAGCTTTTTGCTGTGAAGTGAATCCCTGCCAGGAATCAGCCTGCAGATGAGCTGTTTATTTTGCAGCCACTCTCTGCTTTTTAGGAACTAGAACAAAGGGATGGAAACAAAGAATTGTGTGATCACCCCATGTGGATCTACAGGGCCAGAAGAGATCCTAACACATTGCAGAATAGGTCATATCTGAAAGTGAGCTGTGGCAGAGTTGATATCTTATCTGGGAGTCTGGCACAGACACCAAGGATGAACCTGAGACATTTGCAAAATAGCAGATAGAGATCACAGGGCAATCTTAAGGTCATCCATAACTGTATGTATAGGAACACTGGCTCAAAATAAGACCCTGGAGCCCTGGTAGTAATACACATTAAATGAGAGTGGAAAAAAAACCCACAACACCAGAAGACCCAAAGCTCATAGGAAAATGCAAACAGGCTCTCAACATTCATATATTCAGTTTGTGCCTGACCTTATCTCCACTGGAGATGTAAAATAAGTGGTTGGAATGCAAAGCAGGTAGTTGATCATGTACATTACAAGTACAATACATTTATCTTTCTGAATTAACCGTATGTGTAAAGCAGGTCCACCTGCTTTGTTGTACATAACCTTTGTTTCTGGTGTTTTGAAAACACATCCCGCTTGGTCATTTTTTTGATTTTTCAAGAAAAAGATTAAAATCCAGATTCTGTTCCTTTGCAGCTGCAGTTATTTCCCAGTATCATTTATTTTAGATTGCTGTTTAAGTGCTTGACTGTAATCCAAGGTGCAGTAATGATCTAAAATATTTAAAATACTCCGTAGATACTTGTTCCATAAACTCCAAGCCCTGAAAAGCAGGGATTCTGTCTTTACTGTGTACATAACATACTTCAAAGGAAATAGACCCAGGTGAATTCTACATTTGAAGTTCAGCTATGATGGTAAAAGGGGAAAAATGGGGAAGGATCCCATATGTAAATATGCCAAAAGAGATCCACCCTTTTGGACACTCCAGGAGGAGCTGCACTGAGCTTGTCTCAGCTAGAAGTCACTCTTAGACTTTGCATAGCTTACGGGTGGAGTCATAGTTTAATAGTTTCAGTCAGTTTTGCCTTAGACGTCTTTTGTGTGTTTTGCATAGAATACATAGCTTTACAAACCAGAAGGCTGTAGGCCCCTTCCCCCTATGGGCTCCACACCCCCCTCATATTTGTAACTAATGAGACCCTTAGTTCAGTTAAGCATTGTAACATAAGCAACTGTACAAATCAATGTCATAACAATCACTCTGGTTGTAGTACTTTAGAATTCACTCTTTTTTTATGTACTGCTTATTTGCCTTTCATACAGCGTTCAGCATTTTCCTGTCATTGAATATGAGCTGTTCTTGAAATATTCTGGTTCAAAGAAAGGAGAAACTCATTATCTGGATGTTAAGATTCGTTGGGTTGAATGTGGAAATGGGGATCAGGGTAATTTATTTTCAGAGCACACCTGTAGTGCAATAAAATAATGTGCATAGAGTGCACCATACAGTGTTCAAGGTTCAAGGATTTGTAAATATGTTTTTCTGCAATGCTGGATTTGTTCCATGGGCAGGCCATGGCTCCTTGCTCTTGCCATTACCGCCGTTTACTCAGTGTGGTCAGGCAGTCAGGGATGACAAGAAGAACAGGGCAAATGACCTCCTGTTACTGCCAAGTTACTGCATTGTAGCTTAGTCAAAGCTCCTCCTGACTCCAAGGAGAGCTTTCACTAAGAGAAACCTTCAGGGTTTTGTCTTTAAATACCACCTGATATATTGAATGTAGGTAAAAGGTGGGCTTTTTGTTTTGGGTTATTTTTTTTTGACACATCCACCTCTTCTCATAGGACTATTTCTAGAAAGAAAGTTGCTGAACACCAGTGCACAATTATGTTTCACCTTGCTGATAGTTATTTGTCTCCTCTAATGTCTGTGCAATTTTTCACATAGTGTTATATACTCCAGAGACAGGTCCTCTTCAGTGGAAAAGAACAGAAATGTGTGTACAGAAACCCACAATGCACACACTGAGAAGCATATGTGTACACATGTATATAAATATATATGTGCGTATATACACATATGACATTTCATGTGTGTTTTCATTTATAATGCACTATGTCTTAGTAGAGAGACAGATCCCAAGGTCTTTATACTGTTTTCCAAAATCACAGCTCAGTTAGAATCCCTTTTTAACGTGGTTTCCTGAGGAAATGAGGCTTTTGTGGTTATTCTGTCTGTGTGTTGGCTTTTACATTTGGCCTGTAACAATCTTTGAGTCCCATCACTTATTTTAATTAAATTTGATATGGGGTGGAAGTCTCAAAGATATGAAGTTCTTACAGGATTAATGAAAACTGTCTGCCAAAAACAGGAGGAAAATCTATTAATACTCCATCTGTAAGAAAGAGTGAAACTTGTGCTCACTCCTTCGAGACAATGAGATATTATGAATGCCCCAACCGTGGGAAAAAGTTCAATCAGTGCTCACATCTTACTAGACACTAGAGAATCCAACCACAAGATACACATTCATAGGAAACCAGGCTTCATTAGTTCCACTGTTCGCTTTGATACATGGCATATGATTAAAAGAAAACTGAACATATTATGTGTCCTTCCCCTTGAGGCTTCACACCCTTTAACCAGGTTTGTCTGTACACAAGGGAGATTTCAGGATTTGGCCCTAAACTAATGAAGAGCACACCCCTTCCAATATCCTGACTCATAATCTTTCCAAGTATGGGATGAGACACTGCTATAAGCATAAATCTGCCATGAACTTGTATCAAAGAAAGGCATATACAGGATGAGATGGAGAAAATCACAGTTTAGTTTTCATAGGGAAAATAGTCTTGAGCACGATGATGTGCACTTCCAAACAAAGGTGTGGAAGTTACGTTAGTAGGACTTTATACTTACCCTGGACAAAGTGCTAGAATGATTTACAAATAAGGAACACCCTTACACTAAGATAAAGGAGGTGACTTGACAATTTTCAAGTCACCAAAAAACCAGTACAATGAATAATGCACAGATCTATTAGGAAGTTTGGGTTTAAAGCTAACTCCAGTCCTGTTCCTGTGATTAATGTCATATTGCAAATTCTTCTTCTCATGCACAATTGTTCCCACAGCTGATATTGGGAACAGGTTAAATTATTCTGATTGAGATAATATATATAAACCTTTCAAAACTGGGATGTATTCATTGATTAATTTATAAAGCAAACTCCATGCACATTATCTGAAAATACTGTTAATATTGTTTAGGAATACTGTGGAGAGCAATTGTCTGCTAAACTGTGTTGAAGGAAGATGATTTTAAAGGAACATAAATGAAATCCCAGTCTAGGGAAAAGGCTGTCAGAGTACTTCTTCTCAGATCTCTAACATGCACTGGTTTCGGTCACTGCTGGTGCAGAAAACCTGTGCAAGACACATAATTTTGGTTTATTTAACTATCCATATCTTCAGTTGCTGAATCAAAGTGTCAAAGGATCTTTTGGGTTGAAAGTTAACCTGATTAGTTATGAAGAAGGAAAAATGAGAGTTTACGTGAACTGAATTTTCAAGGACAAAATTACACAGGAGCTTCAACACAGAAATAATTTCAGTTCATATGCACACATTTTCCCAGACACATTTTTATTTGCTAAATTATCAGGCATGACCTTTACATAGAATTTCAGAAACTGCAGAAGTTGCAGAAGATAAAACCACATACCACAGTACCTGAAATTCTGAGATGGGTTTTGAAAAATGTGACTTCAGATCAATAAGTTGAAATTCTGTATTAACTACATACTGTAATTTTTTAAAATTGAATTTACCAAGCTAAGTTCCTAAAAGTTTGTTAATCGTCAGTTTTATAGTTTTCCCAGAATAGCTGACATTCTACCTCACCTTTGCTTCATGCTGTAATAAGGTCTTTATCATTAATTCTTCATTCATTCATTCAAATCTAATTATTTTAAATTATTAAACCCCAAGTTAAAAGAGTAACTCGATATATCATCAACCTGTGCAATATCAGAAGTGTATGTATTGACTGTCAAACATGCATTATTACTTAACATTTCTTATATACAAAGTATATGAGATAAATTATATTCATGTTATATACTGAATGTCTTTATAATCAGTATGATAAATTTAAATGCTTCATTGCATTTTCTTCCTCACAATACTATGTTACTTGGCTTTAACATGGGACTAAAAAATATCTTCTCTTCTAACCTGCATAAATTTACTGACTGACAAATTTACCAATATGATAGTCATTTTTTATTTGGCTAGAGTGGGACTACAGGTATCTCTCTTAATATTTTATACTTCCACATGCCTGCTATGAGAAATTAAATTCTCCTTGCTGGTGGTCAGAGTCACAGATTGGCTAGACTTAAGAGTGGAAATCAACTTTTAAAACACCCATGCTTTGATTTTGCCATTCTGTATAGCTACATAAAAAGGCCCTGAACCCGGTTATACTGTAAAACACCATTCACAGTGATAAACTTCCTAAGGCTTTGGCTTTTTAATCAATTCTTTATCTCCCCCTTCTTATCTAAATACATATGGAGGGAGAGACAGAGAGACTTGTAACTTTAGAAAGTTACATAATTTATTTTAAATGGCAAAGGAAAACACCAAACTAGCTAATTTTTCTTCTACCAAAAAGGTTGCTGATATGCGCTTGTAGGAGGTCACGCTGTGCTCTCCATGGAAGTTTTCTCATTGGCTTCCGTGGGTAAATAGCCAAGACCAGTGACTTTAACTTTCACAAGTCCATTTTTGTATTTTATCCTCTTTTTAATTCCAAGGTGAAGTCTGCACGTGCCATCCTGATGTCTACGGGCAGTCTGCTCTTACAGACTTTGTGGCTTTAAATGTAGAATATTTTTGAGCAGCAGTTTGTTGGTTTGGGTTTTTTTGGTGGTTTTATGTAAGAATAGCAATCTGAAGCCTTTATAATATTTAACAAATTACTTTCCCAAACTCTTGAAGAGTGTCTATGGTTATAATGTATATTTTTAAACTTTGCAACTTCAGCCACTGAAAGATAATGTAAAATATCAAGAATAACTGTAATCAGAGAATTTTTTATACCTTCACTGGAATGATTAAGAATGTGATAAAATATATGCATTTTGCTAAAATTGGTTGGGGTTTTTTAAATATAAATAAATTAAAGGACAATTTTACTCATGGTGTTAACGTTAAGTAGAAAGGAATGTTTGAATCACTTAAAAGAGAGATTGCTGTCTTGGGGGTAGTGACACTCCGAAATGCTGTTTGTGTTACAGCAACGTCTCTCTCACCTGCAAGGTCTTTGACCGTCTGATTTTTCAGTGGTTTGAAATGTGTGAGCTGTGATAGTTATTATTGAGAAGTGTTACAGACACTGCTGACACAGATCAGATAAGAAACTGGGTTAGCTGACAAGATATTCCCTGTAACATTACCTCCCTGTAACATTGACATGTTCGTCCTTCTGTGTGAGGGAGTTTCTGAACATGGGTTATTGTCACCTGTATAGTTTCTTTTGCATTATTGAAAAGCCTTTTCTCTCTCCTTAAAAAAAAAAAAAAAAAAACAAAAAAAAACCAAAAAAAAACCAAGTTAAAACCACATTTCTCTTTAAATTAGAATTTAAAAAGTGAAACGATTTAGTATTTAATCCATCAAAGCTTGGCAATTTCCCTTTGTTGCTCTGTCAGGAGCCTTGTCTTTTCATTCAGCTTCATTTCTGATTACAGATTATTCATATATGGATGGGCAGCTGTAGAAACTTGCTTCTTGCATATGCAAATCAATCATGGTAATGTTTATCATAAGGAGACTTTGTGTCAGTGGAAAAGGGTTTGTGGCAACATGTTCTTGATTTCAATTGTATCTTCTACAAATGGAATTGGCTTTCTCACTTCACTTTAATGGATTTTGTTTGGGTCTTTTTTGCCATTTACCTCTTGGACTTGACACTGCTCAGTAAGCAAGCTGTTCAATTCACTTACAGATCATGATTTTGGAAGGAGCTGGCAGAATGAGTATCAATTCCAGCAGCAATCTACTCCACCAGCAGCCTTCCTGGACAGATGGATATTCCACATGCAATGGTAGGAGGAATTCAACAGCTCTAAGCCATGTTTTCTGGGGAGAGGCAGGGAGAAAGGGGCTACTATATCTTTAAACATGTGCAAGTATTATTTTTCAATAATACTAATTTACTGGAGTTTCACTTCTGGTAAGAAAAGTTTCCACTTGTTTATTTATAAAAAGCTGAACACTTTCTAAAAGTGACCAGTTTATAGTTCATTTCCTTACTGGTTCTTTTTCTTAAAATGAATTTAGTGCTGTTGAAAAGGCCAAAAGTTCCTTCTTCTCAATCTAGAAGTCTTTCCCTCTTACCTTTATCTCTCATGCCTTCTTTTAACCAACATTACTCTTCAGTGCTAATCAACTCTCCAGCTTTCCAGGAGATTATTCTTTTTTGCTCCTTCACTGTGTTTGCTTTTTCAGTTTTAATTACTAGATAGCTTTCTAATTAGACTGGTATTAGAGCACTAGACAGCTTGTGATCTGAGAACCATTTTGTTTTGATTTTTTTCTTACTGTTTTCTGGTTATATGTCTTTATATATTAAAATGTGTTCATATATGCATTCTCTCAGAATAAAATTTAGATATAGACATATCTTTCTATACATAGTGTTTTTAAATTCTTTTCATCACTTAGTTGACAGCTAAACCTTAAAATCTAAGCCGACAAGCATACTGCAGTTGTCCTTCTAATCCAAATAGTGCTGCAACAAAACTTACAATGAAATTTCCCAACCAGTGAAACTCTTGTCCTTTTTAATGTTGATTTCTAAATACACAGGAATACATAAACATGCACTCAATAAATGTGCCAACATGTCTGTAACAGATTCATGGGGAAAAAAGTACTGGCTGAGTTTCATTTTGCACAAGATTTCATGAAGGGAAACTAGGGAACTTGTTTTCATGTTTCCAGTGTGAAGCTCCTCAGGATTCACTTAGGTTTTAGAAGGACAGGAAGTTGAAAGCTCAGACCAGCCTCTACAATCATTCACTACTTCACTTCCTTTTACCTAGCTACTCTTTCACTAAAGGCTCTCCATTTACATTAGGAATATAGAATCCTGTAAAATTCATTTACCCTTCTGAAGTGATGAGAGTATAAATAAATCTCCTTTGGAGCCTTGATGGCTCCATCAAACCTTTATTTTCTGACATACCACACTCTTAATCATTTCCACACTCATTCCCCAAATCCTTCAACAGGAGGATGAGAACTGTCCTGCAGACTCTCTATGTTACTGAGACAGACCTTGTTGGCCAATATTGATGAAGAAACCTAAGCAACCGTGGGGCCTTTTTGTGCTTACCTGGAAACTAGCATTGTGCACTGTAACTCAACCACAGAGACCTGAGGTCTAGTGGTAAAATGTGCCAACTCTGTTGCTTGTGGTCCTCTAGCAATATCCACTGTTGTCAGTGTTTCTAACAGCTGTGTAGGCAATCTTTTTCTTGTGGAAACTGAGAACAGAATGGTGCCACATCCTGGAGCGGGGCTGCTGTAGAGCTAGGCCATGACAGTCTTTCCTCCTCCCGTAATCTGACCACCTTTGCTATCTCTCATTCCCTCATCCTTCAACTCTTCATGCACTTCTGAGCATTTTATCATGCCACCATCTCTGCCTGGCATCCTCCATTGTCTCCCAAGGAAGAAATTGCGCTGATCTCCTTTTGCCAGTCTTTCTGTGAGGGCAGACCAAAGCAGTCCTGCCCTTGCTCTTATAGAATTATCCTATCTCCACATGTAATTTCTTTCTTTTGCACATATGCACTACTGCCGTGCAACGACATACAGTTGTATGAGAGCAGTTTAAAAGATTGCTAAGAAAAGATTCAGACATCCTAACAAGAAAATTAGGCAGCTTCTGTAACTAAAAATTAGTTCCACAACTGCATTCAGAAATCACCTTTCCTGACTATAGAAATAACGTGCATTCATCAGAATGCCTGCTCTGTCATGAAGTTGTCGGCCATACTGATAGGCTTTTACTGTGGAGCAATATGAGAGTAACTTGGCTTTTGTCATTCTTTGTTTGAATTCCACAATTCATATTCAGTCCTTATTCAAAGAAATTTTCCTCATCAACATTATGAGAATTTTGAAGGCTTTTCCATCATTTTCTGATACACTAAAATTATTTTCCCATACAAAGATCAACATTCCTTTTTGACAGTATTTATGTAAGGTGTCTTCTGTCAAAGAATCTTGGTGTACTTAGCCAACATTATTAAATTAATTCCTACATACTCCCATCTACCAAGAAAGGCGTAGTGCAATGGTTCCTGTTTTTCAATTGGAAAACTGGAGAAAAAAACCCCACACAATACCTTCTTTAGCAATAGTTACTGAGGTACTATAGGTACTGAGAAAGAACCTAGTTCTGTGGACCTCCAGGGCGTGCAATTTAGCTATAAAGCTTTCCTGTCATCGGCATAATCCCATTGTGTTAACAGAGACAGTAAATACCTATTTTGTTTTCTAGTGTCCAGCAGCTTCTATGGAACGCAGTGGCATGAGATACACCCACAGTACTGGACTAAGTTTCAAGTCTGGGAGTGGCTGCAGCATCTCCTTGATACCAATCAACTGGATGCCAACTGCATACCCTTCCAGGAGTTTGATATCAATGGGGAACATCTGTGCAGTATGAGCCTGCAGGAATTCACTCAGGCAGCTGGGACAGCAGGGCAACTGCTTTACAGCAACCTTCAGCACCTAAAATGGAATGGTAACTAAATATCAGGCAGAGACGCATGTACAGTGGTCTGAATTCTGGGATCTTCAGAAGTCATTTACGTTCCCCAGAGACCTACCTGGCAGATATCATTTGCTATGTGTGCTATACTACTTATAACCCATTCACTGTATTGCTAAATTGCTATCGCATAAGGCAGAAGTCTGAATAACCAGGGGAAAGGGTATGTTTCCTGCTCCCAAACTGAGCCTCCTGGCTCAGCTGTAGCAGTTGCTGCTTGGAACTAATACCTTTGATTTTTCTGTGGTTGTTGTCTTATGTCTTGTCTGCCATACCTTTTCTTGCAGGTCAGTGCGGAAGTGACATGTACCAATCTCATAATGTCATTGTGAAGACAGAGCAAACAGGTGAGTAGCAGCTTTCTCTTGCTGGTGACAAAAAGGGAAAACTGTTCATTCCGAGAGATATCAAAATGGCATTAAATAAAATTAAAATAGTATCATGCAGAATAAAAGAAGTAAAACAAATATTAATCAGTGTCTACTTTTTGGAGTTTTGGGTAGTACCACTGTATCTTTGTTTGTATGTGGCCACTTTACCTGGGAGAACTCTGGAGTATCAGCAGTCTGTACTGATGTTCAGAGTTGGAGTAGTTTGCAGTGCTCAATAAATACAGCTTTGTAGAGGACTTCATTCATCAGATTTCAAAACAACTATTTTCACAGTATTCTCAGTTTAATAAAAGGAGAGAAAAAAACATTTTGTTGTGAAGTGCTGTTAATGTTTGGAACATGAGGAAATGTCCAAACAAAAAAAATACTTAGAGAGGGAAAAATGTTATATTCAATTTATTCACATGTTTCAATGAAACTGAAATTCAGGTAGTATTTTGATTTGACCAGATCTGCATTTTTCTTGTGGCAGACTTTTTCTCCAGTGTGTTCACAGCTAGATGCCTTTCCTCACAGGACTTTGTTTAGCTAAGAAAAGAACTTCATATCAGTTCAATCCTCCTCTTCTGGCACAACTTTTTTCCTGGTTCCTTTGCCAGAGCACCTCTGTCCATATCCTAACACTCTTTATCTCACTAGTCACAGCCTCTTTATATGTGGGTGTGTTCCTGACCCATGTTTTAGTACCTTCTGGCAGAATGAATACAGATTCATAGTGTGCGATGTCACTGACAAATACTTCCAGTCCTGCTTATTCAGCCAACCCAGAGGAGCCCAGCTCTCCATCCAAGGACACTATTCTCTTTCTTCTTTCAGTGGGCAAGCACTGCAATCTGCAACCCACACCTTGCCTGTGCCAGTGTGGTGTGGGTGATGTGCATTCAGCAACCTTGAAGCTTGCCATATAGGAAACTACAGTAATCATTTAAGTCCTGATTTATGAGATCTTGGTATACTGTAAGTTCCTTCTCCCACTAAAGATACACAGTACAGTGCAAAGTACCTCACCTGCCCATCTTGGAAAGGTCAAAGCCCAGAAATAACTCCTAGCTATGCTGAATCAGGAGTGGTGTGGTGGGGCTCCTGCAATGCCAACCATGGGCACTGGGAGTGAGTTTAGTTTCTTCATGAGGAGGAGCAGGCGGTGAGGACTGGGGCTGCTGAGCAAGGGACTCCTTGTAAGCCAGTAAGGATAGGACTGGTGACCTAGAGGAAAAGTCTGCCCCATTCTAGTAGACCGTCAGAGTTGCAAAGACACAGGTACTGAAAAAGGCCAAAATGGTAAGACCAGCTGCCTCTCCATGTTCTGGCTCGTAAGGTCTGTTTTTAGAGGCAGCATTAGACAGATCAGGTGTCCAAGCAAGCAAAGGGTGTGTGCTATTGTAGGAACACAAGCTCTGGGTGCCCAAACATGCAGCTATTACTTACCATACCTGCTAAATTCCTATGTCATAAGTGGTAACTCAGCCAAACATGATGATTTAACTATAACTCACTTTTGTGTTTTTGATTTCGTTTATATGAACATGGAAAAAATAAGTAAAACCTAGATGTGAACTTTGTATCTCATCATTTCTGACCTGAACTCAAAAGAACAAGAGGTTTTAAGGATTTTTACCTCAAAAATGCACTTTGAAGAGAGTAGGAAATCAGGAGATCAGTGTACAGGTCGTAGTGACAATACTTCTGTTCTGTTTGTATTGATCCATCTGACCAGACAGTCACTAAAATTATTCCCCTCTAATCATGAAGGTGGTTTTTAGGTTAGGGATAGGGACTTGATGTGCCTGGAATAAAATGGCCTTTCATCTAAGATTAGGCTTTGATGTTTCTCACTATGTGCTTATACACAAAGCTCGGTTTCAGAGGGGACTTTCGAGTACTACCATTATGGAAATAAATATTCTTTATAAATATCCTCCTGTTTGACAAGATATTTGAGAACAATCTTGTCTCTATGGCACCAAAGCACTGTCATAATCACCAGGAGCTGAGAATTCAGGACTTGATAAAGTTGATCTGGCATAGGAAACCTCCTTCAAGGGCAGGCATAAGTGATATATTAACCAGGAAAAGGAAGAGCCTACTACCTTATTTCTAAAAGTCAGTGCTTTGTGTAAGTACATTTGCCTGAGTATGCAAAACCCCATCCATAATTTGAGTGAAGTCATTTCATGCATAGCCCGTTCCCTTCTTGGTTCCCTTAGCAGCTCTATTTTTTGTCATTTCTTATTCCTTCTGACCAATATTCACCTCTGTGCTAAAAAAATGTTCTTTTAGTGATCTGATTTTCCATTTGGTCATTTACCTTCAGATCCATCGCTAATGGTGTCCTGGAAAGAAGAGAATTACCTGTATGACAGTGGCTATGGTAGCACAGTAGGTAACTAACATTACAATACTTCATGCATTTCTGGGATGGTTTTTATTGTTGTCTGAGGCCATTACTTTAAATGTGTTCTTTTTTAATTCCCAGAGTTATTGGACAGTAAAGCATTCTGTCGTGCTCAGATTTCCATGACGACACCTAGTCACCACCCTCCTGGTAAGGAACTTATAATTATATTGTTAATTGTTTGTCACTTGTCCCATAGCTACTGATGTATAATAGTCTCTGTGGTCTTCTGTTATAGGATTGAATCTGAGCCTCCAGTAATTTTAAACCAAGCAATAGTGATTCTGACAGCTCTTTTTTTGCTATCGTTATTACCATAGTTTACTTTCAAGAAATGCTTCTCTCTCTGAAGACAAAGAAGATCAAATAATCTGCAATCTCCAGATGTCTTTTAAAGTGACTGAGTCAAATGGGAATATGTTAGTGTCAGAGACAAAACATTCCAGGTCCACCACACTTTTATGTGTGGGTATGTGCAAACGGGTGCCATGCTCCTCCAGAAGTGTCTACATTTCCCTAGTGAGCCAGTGGTTCACACTGAGTAGTTTGCTAGATTTGGGGTTGGCCTGGGGAAGCCATACGGCAGGCACCAAGCCCTCTGCCCAACTGTACCAGCAGAAGAGCTTCCTACTGGAGCCGTCAGCAAGGGCAGGCACCTCATGCCGCCTCATCCCCATACAGGGCTTCCACAAGGCAGAGATACAATCTACCTGCTCAAGGACAGACGAATGGAGCAAACTCATTTGCCATAGTGCTTAGCAAAAGTGCAGTCTGGGCACACGTGTCAGGGTGCTCTGTGGGGCATGTCCCAGGGGCAGGCATAGAGGGGTGGAGGTGAGAGAGCGAGGCAGTGGGAAGAGAGGAGAGCAGAGATGGCAAGGGAGTGAGAAAGTTGGGAAGGAAAGGCAGGTCCTTCCTAAGAGGCTGTTAAGCAAACAGACCTGAGGGAGAAAGCAGTGGAAGTCATGAGAAGAGGAGAAAAGAAAGCACACACTGCTGTAGATGCAGCTTCACAGGTGCTACCTCTGCACTGTGGGCAACCCTGAGCCTCTGCATACGGGTAGCAGTCACAGCTTCTGTGCCTGCCCTTTTGCTGCATCCCCTGGCCTCCCAGCATAGCCAGGCTTGCCAAGTGACATAAAGTTTAAACTAGTGCACTCAGCAATAAATAATAAATCAAACCAAAAAACAAAACCCGAAATAAATCCTGACCAGAAAGAGAAAACCACCACACCTTAACTCCCCCAAACCAAACAATATGTTTTTCTTTCTTTGCTGCCTCCACCCACTCTCACAAGATGGCTACCAGGATTTTGAGCTCTCTGACAGGACTGGGGACCTGTCAAGATCCTGGCATGGTGTATTTACCTGCTGACTGCTTAAGCCTAGAGCTAGGGTGGCACACCAAGGGCACAGCCTCCTGTAAAAACTAAATTTGTATATCCCGTAAAAAAATGGCTCATTCCTGAATCATATGCAAATACTGTGCAACCTTTTGTCAAAAGTTTTGCAAGACAGCTTTGTTGAAACTGCATCATAACTCTTTTCATCTGTCAGGCTGCAGCCTCCTAACATGACATGTTTGAAACCCGTCTCCACATAGGAGTGGAGGCAGAGCAGGAGGCTATTTACACAGCTGAAATCCAGAATATATCACCAACTAGAGAGAAGGCAACCGAACTTCCAAGAATAAATCTCCAGCTAAGTGGAGCATAACAAACATTTGCAAGTGAATGTGGGATTTTAAAATGAGAAGGATTTATATAAGAGGGCAAATAAAGGACTGGGTCCTGCTGCCCTCGCCTGGAGTTCCCACAGACTTTTAATAACATCAGGGAAATCATAATCTGAGGAAAGGTAGTGAAATAAGCCTCATTTTACTCTTTCCCCCCAAGCTGAGTGAGGTTCAGGCTGGTTTCTGCTCTTTGAGAGCGGGAAGGCAAAATGACTCAGAGCACATTTACTGCTTGTGGGTCAAGGACAATAATTAAGTCAGGCTCAGAGTAGTGAATGTTAAGCTTATCCTCACTGATCTGCTCAGTTCATGTTTCACTGATCTCAGTTCATGTTTCCAGTTATGTATGAATAAAGCAAGTGTGTGAATATATTTGCATCTGCCTTTTCACATGCAGTTATTGCAGTTGTCTGTGCAAATCCAACAAGTTTCTATGCAAATTAATATTTCCTGTGAGTCATTTTCCCATGCAAATGCCCGGTTTCCATGAAAAGTATGGTAATTGTGCATTCATAGAAGCTGGGAAAGCATGCGTGGGACCTTAAGCTTTACTTTATGGAATTCAGGCACGAAGTATGCCGAAAAGCAAACACAGAAGGGCCTCCCTCTCGGAACTATCCTGCAGATTTTGTGAGACTTAGAGCAATCAGATGTAAGCTATTCATTAATGAGGAGAGCAGAGCCAGACTGCGGTTGTTTGAGGGCGAGAGGGTTGAACGTGCAGACTGCAAGGTAGGTTACAGTCAGGAACAGGCGGAACTTTTTCTTTGTTTCCGAAGAAATGCTTGTGCCAGAAACCCTATGCCTCCTCTGGCTGGCTGCAGGTGAAAAAGTACCATCGATGAGAAATGGCTTGTTTCTGTGGCTCTGAGCCATGGAACAATATATGCCCATCCAGCTGCCAAAAATTCCTACCAGCATAGCCCCATTCCCCCCCCTCCACCCTCCACCAGTGATTTGCCAGTTCATTATGTTTTAGTCAGGTAGGTGTTCTGTGCATTGGTACCAGTGCATACATTTCACATTAGATCATCTCTTCAGAAACAAATAAGCCCCCAAAGATACATGCTTCTGCAAAGACTAAGACATAATGGGACAATTCAGGATTCCTTTTATAGACGTGATCGTCTTGTTTTTTTCTCTCTCACACATAACATGAGATGAGGTATTTGTTAATCAAATTTAGGTTTCAAAAGACAAATGTTTACCTCTGCATTCATTCTTTATTCATCAATGGTCTCTTTGTGAAGTGTGCTGATTAACATACAGTACAGAAAACAAAACTCTGCCCTTTCCTCCTCACTTAGATTACCTTCTGAAAAGTGATTATCTTTAAAAGAGATATTAGCTCTTTTTTTGTGGTTTTATTTCTTTCAACCTACTAGTCAATGGAAAGCCTTTAATCAAATTTACAAATAGGCTTCATTTTCCTTCTCTGCAGATTCTTCAGATGTGAAAAAATTACAAGATCATACCCCAAAGTCGCACACCAAGAAGCACAGTAAGTCGACATCCATGTTTATAATGGTTGATTGACTGACAGAAAAGAAACACATTAAAAGCAAATCCTCTTTGGGAGGGAAAAGGAAGCATTTTGAAAGCAGAACTGGTTAGATTGTTATTGTGATTGAATCCTCCAAGGATCTGACTGTTTCTAGTACTGTTTGCTTACTTTATTTTTGACTCAGTATTGTTATACTTTCAAATTGCTTTTATCAGTGAGGGCTATGGGGAAGCAACTAGAAACAAGTTGCCTCTGCCCTGTTTTGAACTGGGCTGGTGAACTGAAGTAAAGGAATAATTAAGGAGATCCAGGATTAAATCAGAAAGGTCTATGTATGGGTATGGTCATGCTTGTGCCCGTACCTGGTGCAGCATTCACCAGTGACCCTGCTCAGCATCTCCTTGCAGAACTTCTCATGCATGGCATCATAAGCAAGCACTTGCCCCTCAGTCCTGAGACTCTCCTCTTCTGATACGACAGTCTCTTCTTCCTTTATGTATTTTTTTCTGCTAGTTTTGATTCAATCTGTCTTTGAAGACAGGTTACCATAATTGTGATTTCTGGACATTTTCCATAAAAATCTGGAGATATTTATACTGAAAATATCTTGCCTGTGTCTTTTGCGTTCTATGTTACTCCCTATTTATAATAGAAAACCTTAATAATGGTCCTTCACTGCATTTTGTAGTATTTGATTTCATCCTCTTTCAGTGTGGTCTTCAGATTATCTATCTCCTCCTGATTCCTCTTCTTACCCTACTCTGTGACTTTGCCAAACCAGAACTACTGAACTTTATATCTGCACACAGGTATTTTGTTTCTTGTATATATCAAGGTTGCTAATGAAAGAATTAGATAGGACTGATCTGAAGACAGACCTGTAAAGAACTGAGGTCACTTGGTTTGTTCATCTTAGAGAAGAGAAGGATGAGGGGTGACCTCATCACAGTCTACAGCTTCCTTAAGAAGGACAGCATAGGGGGAGGTGCTGACCTCCTCTCTCTGATGACCAGCAGCAAGACATGAGGAAATGGAATGCAGCTGCATCAGAGGAAGTTCAGATAGGACATTAGGAAAAGGTTCTTCAGAGAGAGGGTGGTCAGTCGCTGGAACAGGCTCCCCAGGGAAGCAGTCAGAGCACCAAGCTTGTCAGAGTTTAAGGAGTGTCTTGACAAAGCTCTTAGTCATATGGTTTAGTTTTTGGTAGTCCTGCCAGGAGCAGGGAGGTGGGCTCGGAGATCCTTACGGGTCTTTTTCTACTTGAGATATTCAGTGATTCTAAGAACTTAATTACAATCTTGGCATATAGAAAATGTCACCTTGCCATGCTGGGTAATCCCCTACATTTCTACTTTCTTCAGTACTGCTCTGTGTCACGATCCAATGAGTGCATTACTGTTGTCCAGATAGAATAATTCCACCACATTTTGTTAGTTCTAGAAAACAATTATAATAACAAAGAAATATATTGGATTAGTTGACTGAAATCTAATTCTACTAATTTTGTACTCTGTACCATTTTCTACTTGCCTTCACATCTTTGACTAGCTTTTTTCCTTCTTAATTTTATCTAAACCTTTGCATGCTTTTGAAGTCAGACCAAAGAACTGTTATCTCTCTGGCCCACCTTGTCATTGTGTTTGTTACTCTTTCATTCATAAGCTACTACATTTGACTTGTTTAGGTTCTGATATCATGGTGAAACTTTTTAATGCCCTTTTCACATACCATTTTGGCTAGTCACTTTTTTCACTATCCCTATATCCACTCTGAATCCTCTTAAATCTTTAAGCCTACCTAGGACACCTAGGGCCAAATACTCATTGATGTGGAACAGCATTTTGCTTCCTTTGCCTTCTGTCTGTCTTTTAAATACATTAAGATTCAGTGCCTGCTTCACAATTATCTTGACTGTTTCACATACTGCGTGATAATATCAGGTTACATGCCATGCTGTAGGAGAATGTAAGGAAAAATGGGCAAATGAGATGAGGGGAAGATTTAACCATGTTATCTTCAGGGCAGTAACAGTGCCAAAACCAGAAGGAAGCAGTGGGTGGTTTGGACTCTGCTTCCCCTGGTTGCTGGGGCTCCTACCTACCTGCCACAGGGCTCAGACTGCCGAAGGCTGACATTCACTTCCAGCCTCAGTGTAAAGGCTGTCGGTATTTTTTGCCTATATATTTCCGAGGTGGGGATGTTGCACTCCAGGAACTATGGCCTGTTCCTACCAAATGGTGACCATCTGTAGATGACATATGTTAAGAACATGACATAAAAATGTCAAGCATAGTTCTTTAGACACCTCTTCCTCCTGTCCGCTTTTTCAGACCCTCGAGGAACTCATCTTTGGGAATTTATTCGAGATATTCTTCTCAATCCCGAGAAAAACCCAGGGTTAATCAAGTGGGAAGATCGGTCAGAAGGCATCTTCAGATTTTTAAAATCTGAAGCTGTTGCTCAGCTCTGGGGAAAGAAGAAAAACAACAGCAGTATGACTTATGAGAAACTCAGCCGGGCTATGAGGTGAGATGAGATGTTGCTATAGAAGACATGGGGCATGTGAAGACACTACCTGAATGGAGAATCTGCTTGACTTTTAAAAACGAATTGTCAGCAGCACCATTTGCTTGCTTGACAGCTGAATCTCTCCCACTAATTTTGAGATTGTAAGATTATGTTCTTTTTTGTCTATTCTTTCCCTTCCTGTTTATGTATGCGATAATATATATAATATATATAACATCCATATGTGCTATATGTATAATATACATTCTGTTGCTGTCCATCCAAAGAACAAATGCAGGAAGGAAATGTGGTTGTAACAAGCTGAAAGTTCACCTGTTACTGAACTGGAAAAGCTTAACAGGACCAGTAATGGCCAGAGACCTTGTGATTTCCAGCAATGTCCAGAAACTAAACATATCCTCCACCCATTATCTTAAAACAGGTTTACAAATCCTATGTGAGGATTTTTTTTGCTGTTTGCTTCAGCACTTTGAGCATTTTTGCGTAACTTATGAATGCTAGAAATATATTTTTTTTAATGGCGACTGAGATCCTTTCGTGGTCTGAACTCAGATTCTGGCTTATCTGGAAAAAAAAAACCACATGAAATTTCGTAAGAGTGTGTGATAAATATAGCAATGTGCTATGACCTGATATATGGTGAAATTCAAACTCAGAAGATAATTAATATAAAGTAAAAAGATGACATTTTTTCTTATTTTCAATGATGAGAATTTTAGGTATTACATATATATCAATAGAAAATAAAGACTTTTCAGCTAGCTGAAAACGCCCTAGTTGGCAGTGGCCTTTTGGGACCGTAGGTGAATTTAATCTTAAATATTTTTCTATGTTTTGTTTGTTTGTTTGTTTTTTAACAGATACTATTATAAAAGAGAAATCCTGGAGCGTGTGGATGGTCGGAGATTAGTATATAAATTTGGAAAGAATGCCCGTGGCTGGAGAGAAAATGAGAATTAAATATGTCAGGAAATAACATTTAAAACACCTGGTTGTAAATACTCAAAGACTATTTTCTTATATTTATGTACCAAACTGGGGTGAAAAAACAATTCTACTTCTGTCGGGAAGAAGGAACATTATCATTATTGGTGTTAAAATTATTTTATTTGAAGTATGTCCTGTATGGGGAAAAAAATGTACACAGTTTTCTGTGATATAACATTACAGAATTATGATTATTTTTCCCTTCTTGTGAAGTTTCTATCTTTTGTTTTGTTTTGTTTGTTTGTTTGTTTTAATCATACAGGCATAATGTGATCTATGAGTCATGCAAAGAAAGGGAAGGAGTGAAATACTAGGGCATTTAGGGAGTATGATAATCCACTATGGAAGGCAACTATGAGTGGAGGAAATAGTAAAGCAACTCTGAGCCAAGTAGTCTTCTTCCGTAACCATCTGGTTTATAGCTCTCATTGGCCAATATCACTTGTTCCTTCCCTCCTCTGGTTTCTGAGTGTTTTAACACTTTGCTGCCTTCCAGTTGCTTTTTTTTGAGTCAGATGGTGGGTTCCTCTTCAATTAGCTTAACCCAGTCACAGAGAGCGGTTGCTCTGCAAGCTGGCTGTCAGCATGTATTTGGAGATCCCATTCTACCTCCATCACTAGTACCTTCTTTTGTAGGCAGAAGCTTAGGACCTGATCTTACTGGTACTGAGTATCCTCCCTAATCTCCAAAGGGCATTCAGCTCATCCTAGGAAAAGGGCTATTTGTTTTTAACTAACATCTTTGAGGTCAACTGCAGTCAGTCTTGGGGACCAAAAGCTATTAAGGAAGACGATTATTTTCTGACTAGGCAAACTTACTAAGAGGTACCTGTTTTCCAGCAGAAATATGAATACTGCCCCCACCCTCTTACATTCCTAATTAAAGTGTTCAAATCCATGCCATTAGAAGCAGTGCAGAGATGAGCAAGCAGAATACATATTAATCCCTTGGCATAAGGGAGCAGTTTCCCCAGTTCCTTTAAGTTGTACGGTCCTCCTGGCAAGTCAAGTCTCACTTGGACAGATACTTTCAAAAGACCTTTGAGAAATGCAAAGCTCTGTAGCATGTAAAATATTAGTTCCCTTTGTTTTTCTCAAGTCTAACTCCATATTGTATTCATATTTGTCAGCTGTGTTTAGGATTCTTAGTTGGAGAAAGACCCACCAAAATAAAGACACTGAGATTTTGGCGACATTCAGATCTGGGTCAGTATTTTGGGCTTGTCTGTAGCAGTGCTATGTGGAGATTGAATGTTCTTTGGCAGCTTTTTCTTTCTCCAGGTTACAAATGCTTCCTGCTGGCACCAAGCACATGCAGAACATGGGGAAATAAAATCTAGAGGAGGCAGCACTTCACCATGTGTGATGTGGGAGTGGAGAAACAGGATTTTCTTGGTGGTGTTAACAGAGGTGAAACCAAGATTGATTCCAACTCACTTTTTCAGGGATGGAGAATTTGGAAAACAGTAACAGGGGCTCAGAAGTCTAGGACATAAAAAAAATATAAAATTTAAATCCATCCAATATTTCCTCAGGCATCCTCTCAATTTGAATCCATAGCTTGAAAGGCAGCAAGGTGCAGCTGGAGGTTGTAGGATATTCAGTTTTCAGTTGGTCTTCAAAAGAAACAGAGATGAGAATAAGAGATAAGAGAAATATCAATCTAAAGGGTATCAAATGTGCTTAGCAACAATTTGTAGGCAAACATGAGAGTCTAAGTTGTTATCTACACATGTAGGGCATGTCAGACAATAACAACACCTCCTACACTGTATATGCCAGAGCTGTCACCACCAATTACCCATACATGACAATTTTTACTTTTCATAACCTGGGTGGAGATACCTTCATCTTATTTACAAATCAAATAATAAGCCTCAGTACGTCAAAGCATTTTTTTTCTCTCAGTCTCTTTTTTTTTTTTTTTTACTGACTGTGCTAGCCTTGCTTGCTTTTGTACAACTCAGTAATTTCCTTTTTTTAGCTTGATTAGCTACATTCCACTTCCTTTACCATCATTTTGTAGTTCATATAATAAGAACCAGGCCACCAGATGAGGAAAGCACCTTCATTTTGCTTCAAAGACCATTCCTTCCCTACACCCCATGGTTATTTGCAGCCCTTTGCTCCATGCTCTTCACCCTCACCCCCCACAACCCACACCTTGGATGAAAATCTGAAATGAGTGGTATTGTCACAAATCTGCAATTCTGTTGTAATTTATCTCAGGTTAACATACATCTCAGAGCAACTGATTGTAGTACCTTCACAAAGCTGCTTTCTACCAGATCTCGCACCACACTTCTTGGGAAATAAAATGAACTTGTGATATACACGTGCCACCACTTGGTTATTGACCAGCAGCTAAACCTGCTTTTAAGTGTTGAAATGTAGAGCTTTATTTAGAAGCATAGTGTATAAATCTAGAGAGTGATTTACTCTGTGGTACAGTATAAATGCCAGTCTTCCACTGTCATGTCTTTCAGTCTGTGGAAATCATGCAAGTTTCTCTTCCCACTCCGCAGAATTTTTCCGACTAGGTACTTGTCATTCAGCATTACAATAGCACAAAGTTGGAATGGAAGCCAGCCAACATTTACTCTGTTTTACAAATATATTAACCTTTGCCTAAGACAAACACAAAGGATTGTTTAAAACTACAGTTCTTGCCAAGGACAGATGCAATCAACCAAAAGGAGTCTTTTTACAAGACCTAAGCAAATGGAGAAAATGAAGAGATGAATGTTTATGTAAATTACTATTTAAGCAAAAAGCATTTCTCATTGCTCTTATATTTTAGAGGTTCAGCAATCACATTTTAAGATGTATCCTTTAAGTTAGCAGCTACTGAACTGGTAGCACCATGTGTATTTTATTGTACCATAAGTTTTCATATGTATAAAGCTCTAGATAGGAAAGTATATTATATTTATATAGTTACATGCCAATCACAATGTCAAAGGTGTTGACACAAGCACTCTCAAACTATATTTTCTGCACAGAATTAGAGCAACTTACTCTAAAAACATCCTGAGAAACTATGTAGGCTGGTGAACTACACAGACATTAAAATGTTTACTTACATTTTGATCTTTCTTTCTGCAGCACCTTGCATGCTTGCTTCTCACAACATCATCTTCGATGTACACGTGTGGAAACAAATCCACATTAGATATTTCACTATTGCCATTGTAAATCTCAGCTTGGAGACTATGTATCACAAAATGGTTCTAAAGGCTGTTTCTATTTTTGTGGATATGATATAAATTCAAATAAAACACTCATGAAAGAAATTTCCTGATTTATGTTTATCTTCGCTTTTTTTATGTCTTGAGATTGGAAGTGACTAATAAGAATTCTTTCAGTGTTGTAGAATATTTCAATATTGGCAAAAAGTAACTACCTCAAAATCCAATAGCTTAAATTTACTAATATGCTGAATAGCCCATCTGTTGTGAAGATACTGGATTTCCAAACCTGTTTTATGTCCCACAGGTCTCACTGGAATACTCAACTATGTCGACACAGAAAGACTGCCTTTCTCGTTTGGCTGCTAAACTTCACAAAGGTCTTACTTCAGCACTGATTTAACTTCAAGGTATATTTTGAAGTGTGTGCAAGCGTTGATTAAGGATGGCATTACTCACACTGAGCATTTCCTTTACTGAATCAAAGAAGCTAAAACTATGAAATACCATCTTTTATGTTATTTTTCCATCTAAGTGGTGGTTACAAAAACAATTAACAAAGAGAGTATCCCTCCTGATTTGGTCTGCAGCTTGAGGAAAAAAAAAGTGAAAACCCCTGTAATTAAAGAGAAAGTCAAAGTGGGCCTGGATAGCATTTGCACTCTGGTAGAGGACGGGTATGTACCGTATCATTACAGCGCGAGGGTGCAGTGTAATGAGCCAACCTGTAGTGCCTGCCGTTGCCTCGATGGGTATCCCAAGCTTGTTGGCAGCGCAGAGCACCATGGTGGTGAGGTGCAGAATGCCTGATAGGGTGACCTGTGCTTGCTGCTGTGCCAGTACCTCTGAAGTTGAGCTTGAATCTCAAACCAGGAGCTTCACTGCAAGGACACAGATCACACCATCATGTTCTATGATCTGTAAATGTGTTTAATTTTGAAAAGTGAGTGATTGCACTGCATTTGAAATTGTGTATATAGATGTTTGAGGACGGTGGCACTGAAAGAGGTCAGTCTGTACTGAATCAGCCTATATTTGAACCCAGAATTTCAAGGAGTTCTAATATTATGTCCACCTTAGTAGGACAATATATTTGAATTTTAAACACAGGTATAAGCCTCATGTTTAGCATACAAAATGAGGCCAGGCCCCCCAAAACATTGTCATAGTTTGAGTCCCAAGCCAAGTTTCAAAGGGAATTGGAACTAGATTTCAAGCAAGTTCAAACTGCATTTTAAATAAGCACACCGCTGTTTTTCCAGCAAATGGTTGGGCCTTTTGTTTCAAGCAAGCTGAAGCCAATATTTGAGACAAAGACAAATGAGAATATTGTTTTGAAACATACAAATAAATGCACTCTTAAAAAATCCCACCATCACCTCTTCTTTGGTTGTGACTTAAAATCAAGCAAAACTTCATTTTTCAGCTACATTCTAAGGCCGTATGAAATAAAATTCAGAGTTTGCAAATCCTATGTAAATTGAGAATAAGTAAAAGGAGTCCTGTAAACAGAGTATACCAAGCTACATCTAAACCTGATACAAATTCATAGGCATGTCTGCAAAAAGGATGAGTGAGAATTTGCTTCAGGTAAGTGAAAGCTGGTACTGCAGAAAGATGAGCAATTAAGAGTTACCAATACTAATAGCTTCAGAGAATTTAAGTGGGATAATGATAATAAATTGAAAGATAGATTATCTATCTGGGTTTACAGCATTTGCTCCCTTGCTGATGGAGCTTTGCACAGTGCAACCTAAGTCCGTAGCTTTGTGTCAGCCAAAATCTTTCCTCCGGTAACCACTCTTGCTGCCTTTACAGGTATTTAGTACCTTCAGTCACCTGACTCTGTTTCAACATATGAAAAAGTTAGAGACAAAATAATAAGGAAAGAAGAAAAAAATAATCAGGAGAAAGAGACTGAGTAGATGTCCAGCTCTTACTGCACCAAACAGTTCTGTGTTGAAATACAAAGGCTGTATGCACCAAAAAAAAAATTATGACATCCAAGTTAGTCTATTTATAGTCTTTCTGTTAGATGTTGATTGCAAAAATTAAATAAATTAGTGTTTACAAGCCTAATTATGACTGTAAGGAGAACAAGAGACTAGAGCAATATGCCTATGTGCACTGCATAAACTTGTGAGATGAAAAAAAATACTTAATTATGAAAATAAAATAACTGAATCACTATTTCTGCTGAAGAACTTTCCCCATCTGTCTTCAGCATGGTGTGATACTCTCCTTTGCTTTCATCTCGTTTTGAATTTTCAACAATAAGATGAATCTCAACAGAAGGAATGAAGAGGAGTGATCTGTAATGTTGTAGCAAGTATTGCAAAACAAGTAAGTAAATAATAGCTTTTTCTTCCTAAGCTTTTTGGTTCCATATTCAGCATTTATATTGTTCCTGGGAACAAGGTGTTTTATGTGAGGCTGTGGATAAATTCAGCTTAAATGTTTGGTATCACTAAAATGAAAATTAAAAAATTAAGATAGCAAGTGGTTCTTTTTCTACAACTTATGTTCTAATGCATATGCCCCAATCAGTTACTATATCATGTAGTATTGCTTTTCTTGAGATGAGATAATTCACTTGAATTGTTAAATATGTTTTTAAATGACTGATTATTTCTGTGAGAAATTTGAAACATACTCCACTCTCTACATTTTAATTTAAGTAACGTATTTTTTCTGCAGGAAAATCCTAAAACCAATGTATATTTTACATGGTATATTTTACATTTTATATCTTCATGTTCAAAAGCTTGGCAAATTTTGTAACTGAAACTAAACAGATTTCCAATATACCAGGAAAATAAACAATACAAAATAAACCAGGACATACGGTTTTTTACCATTTGGTTTTGGTTTGGTTGTGGTTTTTTTTTACCTTTTGAGAAAAGGTTATGCAGTAACCTTTGTTTTTATCATTTTGTTTCTGCCTCTTACCTTGTAGTTGTTGTACCAGCAGTGAATCTAATTTAATTAATGGAGTCATCTTTTAAAAAACATTTTCTATATCCTATCAAGCAGATGAAGACACAGGGAAATTTTAATTACTGACAGTACCCATTGAATGTCTTTTTCTGTTAAGTGGGCACATACATTTGGGCCACATGCATTCTGCCATACCCTGGATAGAATGTGCCCACAGAAACTGACTTGACTAAATCTCTTAAAAAGACTTCCATTTAATACTCTTCGACTAAAGATCCATTAAACAAACTGTTCAGCAACGATAATGTAAATTCAAACCTGGTGAGAAGCCTCAAAAGCAGAGAGTCAAGGGAAGCTCCAGGAGGACTACTGGTGACAATCTTGTATTTCTCCAGTGATGCATCTATTTTTAGAAGTTGCAAAGACAAACATAGAGTTGTGAGCAACTTCAATCACAAAGGTCAACTTCGTATGAAAATCTATGTTGTCATCAGTAGCTCAGCATTCAGTTGCCCCTC
Source organism: Actenoides hombroni (assembly GCA_024336885.1). Taxonomy (NCBI): domain Eukaryota; kingdom Metazoa; phylum Chordata; class Aves; order Coraciiformes; family Alcedinidae; genus Actenoides; species Actenoides hombroni. Next base: position 127,911,643 of record WUAM01000431.1, on the reverse strand, counting down.
ACTGGAAAATTTGTTCTAGTTTGAGGTGTTTCTAGGAGAACCCTATTAATGAAAATTTCTGGATAAAAATCAACTGCATCTGGCTGTTGGAATTATATTTTGCTTGAAGTGCTATGGTTCACAGCAGATCTGACATACGCAGTTATATTTTTTTTCATTAAAATTAAACTAATTAAGGGTCTTCCCCATGTATTTTATACCTTTACAGATCATTGATGCTACTTTGCTTACCCTCCTTTCTACCTCAAGATCTCCATCATATCTCACTGCCATCCCTGATCATGCCCTTAATATCTTTGACACAGATCTAAACACTAGATGAGAAATGGGAAAATCTGGACACAATCTACAGAAATCTCAGCACCAGAAACATTTTTACCTCCCAAATCTTGTTGAGGAACAGGGAGAAAGTCTGTGCCAGGAGTGCAGTTTCTCTTCCTAGAGCAACATAAAATGTGCTTTTGCTCCATGCCTTTACAAACAAGGTTCCAGCATATTCAATACTTCTTGGCTCTGGGGAAGTAGGAATGTTTCATAAGTGTTTGTCAACCACTCTTATATATTTTATGTATGTCTTGTATTTGATTTTTCATTTGCATCTGAGCCTGCAATTTTTTGCTGCTCTAGATGTTGAGATACTTTTTCCAGTGATTTGAACTAAATCACTGAAAGTGATTTATTAAGTCAGTCAGGTCACAAAATGAGATTAACAGGTGGAGTATTTATCACAGCTATCACTCATCATGAAATTTGCGTTTCCTTTGGCAGATGTGTCTTGACCGATCCCAGATTTTTGTATAAGTATATGATATGGGCTAGGATATCCTCATTTCAGGCTATACGTGTTTCAGTGAGGAGTGAATTTTTTTTTAAGGAATTATTTCAGTATCAGTGATATATCTTGTGAATTTTGAAGAGGAGCCTCCCCCTTTCTCCTCTCAGAGCAGTGAAGAGACTGTCATAGCATGAAGATTATCTAGAAGCCTCTTTCTTGGAACTGAAGGTACTAAGGGGCTAAACATAGCACCTTAATAAGCTGCTTTTTAAAGCTTTCTGAATCTTGAAATCTTTGGGCAATAATATGACCTGCAGCATTGTGTGGCAAGGAGATTATTATTCTTCACAGCTCTCTAAGGAAGGCTTCAGAACAGCTTCATAGCAATCTATGGGTGAGAAGAAGTTCTGCATTTATCTAGATGGCAGCCTCTGGAGAATCTAGGGTTCGCTGTATACAGAGGTTTAGTGTCACTGTACACCTTCAAATCCCAGGCTGTGGGTTCTGCTTTTCTCAGATGTGCCAAGCAGAATATTTTTGGAGAAGCACCCCACATGCTGTGACTGTGAGCAGTGCAGAAAGGTTAGGAGATGGATGGGACTGTTGAAGCTCCTGGAGGCGATGCTGCCATGAAGATGTTGAGACACAGTCTTCCACTGGAGATCATGAACTGCTCTGAGACAGTGGACTTCACCTTCTCTTTTAAGCCTTGCCAGTTTTGCTTACTATTTGTCAGCTTCTGCCTCCAATCTTTTCTCTCACCCCCTTTTCCTAAGTGGGGCAGCTATAACATTACTGGCTGTACCCATGGAGACTGCCCTTTCCCTGAAACGGAATGTAAAAAGTTTGTCTGTCAGCCCCCTGGTCTTCTAAGTTGACTTTCATGGGTTATGACCAAACTAGCCCTTTGGCTCTAGTTCACACGGTTGGTTACAGGATGTGAATTTGCCAACTAGGGGAAATTTAAAAGTGCAACCCAAACCTGTGACCAGGGCTCTTTTACTGAGTCATTGTAGTTTGGAGAGAATGGAGGATCACACCACAGGTCTGATGTTGCCTCATTTCCTGCGGACTACGGTACTTCTTGACACAGTCATCCCATCAAGCTTGTGCCCAAACACTGAGAAGGAGAAACAACGTTCGCCAACAAAGACTCCCAGAGTGCAGTCTTATGCTGTCTAAGATCCCTGTATTTTCAAAGAAAGCTTAAATAGACAGACAATTAATTAAAAAAAAAAAAAATTAAAGAGGAGGGGGGAAACGCCTTGAATTCCATCCTTCTCATGGTAGATACAGTCATAATGTCTCAAGTAATTAGCTTTGCCTGAGATGATGATCACTCATTTTAGGCGTATATAAAATCTATGAGTTGCAATGTGAGGCAACCTGAAAGTCTCCATCCATCCTTCTAGAGATCCTTCTGTACTCTTATATCTCTCTCTAAATCGTACCTCCTTTCCTGGGGGAAGGCTCGACAGAGCTTATCAGATTCAATTACTGCTGTTTCGTATCAATGTTCTCATGTGAAACTAGAATACAAATAAGCCAAGACTACCTCCATACCCCAAAACAATTACAAATGCCGATGATTCACCAGTTATTCATGCCAAACCAATATTTTTCAGTATTTTATAGTTCATGAGTGAAACATTTCAGCATGTTCAGGCTGAAACCATGGGCATACCAGGAAGCATCTAATGGAGAAGGGCACTTTGCACAGGGATTCATGACATATTCAGTAGCTGTCTCACAATCACATATGTATTATGGGCACTCTTTGCTTTTCCAGTAGGTTTGCATGTGAGGGGATAATAAAAGTTATATGTACTTTCAAGGAAATTTAGAGTTAGATGATAAAGCTAATCCAAACTATTACCTTGCTGCCACTGGAAAAGGGACACAAGTTTGCCCTTCCACCTCCTCAGCCTTATCCCTTGTGCAGCTTGTCTCCTGTCTGCTGCTGCGACCCTGGCCCAGCCATGCCAGTCCCCACTGCTCAGAGGCTGCCCAATGGCCTGCAAGCTGATGCACTTCTGTAGAGCTCTGATTCACTGCTTCAGTGAAGTCAAGTAATTCATATGCTGGGCTCTGTGCTCATACTGGTGAGGAGCAGCTCAGTGCTATCACATTTAAGGGGGCAGAATACAAAGACCCACTGACAGCATCCCAGGATCTAAGCAAGCACCATCTGATCCCAGGTACATTCAGTTGCCATGAAATTTGATGTCTGTAAACAGTTGTAATGAGACTTGCCTTTTAGCTTGGTTTCCGTCACATGTAATTTTTCAACACGCATACAATGAAAAGTTATGTGCTGGCTTTTAAACCACTTTTTTTTCTTGTGTGTAGAGAGAATTCAATTCACTCTGCATGGATAACCCATTTGTTTATACTCAAGAACAAAGTGAACTAATAAGCTTTGCTGTCACCTTTAATAAATGGTCTCACAAGATAATAACTCCATGCGGCTATGCCCAAAGGCCATCAGCATTTTTAAAGGCTCTTTATGTTTCAAGAAAAAGTCACACTGTAACAGCTAGCAAATATGGGAGGAAATACTACAAAATGATATTTTGGTTGGATATCAAGGTTACAAGTTATGGGGGACCTTGTGGGCAGAGAACCTTTAAACAGAAACCCCACCCCAAAAAATTTGTACACCAGCGAGCCTTTCCTTAATTTAGAGAAAGGCAAGTCTGGAAGTGGGGCCTTATCAAGAGCATATGTCCCAGCTCAGCCACCACGTGAAACACCTTGATCTTGCAGATTAATTTAGTCATAGCCTGTTTCAGCTGACTTGAGATCCCTGCCAAAAGGGCAGCTCTGGCTCCTTTGTCTTGTTGCTCTGTGTTAGTTGCACAGTGTTGGCACCAGCACTGCTGCATGGGCTGGTCACACTCACTGATAGATTCCAAAATTAGTCTGAAATGAAAAAGGGTGAGTTTTCTGGTTGGATGTGCACATTACAGGATCATAAGTCACAGCTCAAGGGAGAAGTTAGAAACCTGCAGTCAGAGGAGCAGGAAAGGGAAATTGCTTCCTACCCCTTTAGTAACTGGTTCCAGTTAAATCAGCATAAGCCAATTTGTGTAACCTCCAGGGATCACCTGCTTCATGGAGAGGACCAGGGGGGAGCTAACAGCTGTATTATGCTTTGATAAATATAACAACAGCTTTGCTTAAATTTTGTATGGTAGTGGAATAATTTTGTGTTTTACTTTTGCCATAATGTCTCTCTGGCTTTTGTATGCCTAGCAAACCACATAGTCTCCAGGGACTGGTGAGATAAGCTTGTAACACTGAGGAACTGCCCCCATCTGCCAAGAATCTGGTAACACAGGGAAAAGTTTGGGAAAGATACATCCGACTAGCAAGTGTCCTCACAGGATGGTGAGGAGGTCATGAGTCACAGGGATCTCTGAAACTGCTGCCTAGGAGGGTATGTATGGCCCATAGTGGTCAAGGGAGTAAGGGAAGAAAGGGGATCAAAACTACTGTTAGTGGGTTTCAGGTCTTGGTGGAATATAACTTAGAAAAGGAGAAACTGCAAAGATGAGTTTTGGAAATAACTTCTTGGCCGTGCAGCCTAGCCTTCTGAAGGGCTAGATGTGTAGCTGGAGCTGTGCTGTGCTCAGCGTGTTGCAGTGCACCATCAGAATTAGAAACCATTATAACTGCAATGTCTGAAATTGCAGCGTGATGCATTTAGTCCTTTTGAACTATGGATGCTGCATTTGCATATTAATATCTGAGAAAAATTACCCCATGTCTCCTAAGGGAAGTGTTTGAGGCCCCATCACTGAGCACCAGTAGGGCCTGATATTCAGAGGTAGTGAGCAGTCACCTATCCCATGAAAAACCAAGATGGAAAATAAACTGCAGATAACAATCTGGTACCAGCAGAAGAATAGGGTAGGTGTGACCTGTTATGGTTTTTTTCCATCTCAAACTTTTATGATTTGGCTGTATGCATTCACCTGATACAGTATATAAAATAATAATAAAAAAAATTCCTATGTGATCAACCCACACAGCTCTGTTCCCACACCTTCATTTCCCAGCCCATTCAAAGGGCTTGGTTGGAATAAAACCTAATGAAATCACAACTAGAGTGGACCATCACAATACTGCAAAGGCTTGGTTATGGACAATTAATTTCTTTGGGCTATGTTATTCCCTAGGTTTACACACATGTCCAAAGGAGCAAGGCAGAAAAAAGAATCTCCCACCTAATGCTAAGCAGTGACTACATGTTTGGGTTCAGGTGTGATGCATTTGTTTTCCACATGCCTTCCCAAGAGAAAGGGTGCAGGAATCAGATGGAGTCATAGGGCTGTTTCTCTGGCTCAGGTGGTGGAAAGGAGGAGATGGGAACTGCTTTCTGAGGAGTAGAAGATTCTATGTGCTTCCAGAAAAAGTCAAGAAAGAAAATATGAATCTTGCTGAGTAAATCCGAGGGGGTTTTTTGAAGCAAGACAGCTACAGGTATCCTTTCAATATAGCCCTACATAAGGAGTTCATGGTAGTAAGAAGGCTATGGTCTAAACATTTGGTTAGCAGAAAGGGGATCTCTTTATAGCTAGGGAGGCTGAGATACTTCGGTGTTAGCGTCCATCCTCCTCTGCCTGCCATGTTCTGGTGAAAAAGCAGGCAAGTGCACTGAGGGTGCCTTGCAGTGGAAAAGGATAGCATTGAAAAAGGTAAAGTTTTACTATTTTAAGATGTTCTTGTGTGTGTTGTTTTCTACCTAACAAATGCAACAAAGCTTAAATCATAAATATGACTTGGATCATTACCTGTATGTGAAAATGTAGTCATGTGATCACACACAAGTGACTTCCCAGAATAAGTTAATTACCTTAACTATGAAGTCCAAACTTGCTAGTCACTCCAGCATGTGTCCTCTCATTTTCTCATGGCAATGTCTGATTTTCTTTTGTCGAGCTATAGTCTTAAGATAAAGGAGCTGGAGGCTTCATTCTTTCTTCCTTTGGTGTAATTGTAAGTATTTAGTGTATTATAATTAGATCCTGCTTTTAATAAACAAGGTAGTATGCTCATACCTCTGAGGAGTGCTATGCTGTTACTTATTAAGGGACTTGTTACATGTGCCGAAACGTAAAATGTGCCATACTGGTTTTGATCACTTGGAGGGACCTTGCAGTGGATGGCATTAGCAATTTCAGAGACTCTCAGTGCCATGTTGTACTCCAGGCACAAATCTTTCCCAGTGCCTCAAATGATTGCAGCTGATGCGTCTCATGCAGAAAGCTGAGTTATGACAAATATATGTGCATGACATATGAGCATATGATATATGATCTAGATGCAATACCTGGTCTTGTTATAATATTTGTGGACTGTGATATGCTTGAAAATATTATTTCTGCAATGCCTTGAAAATAAAAATTGATTTTTCTGGTTTATTATACACCTTTATTTTCTGCACTAATATGGAGAAAGCAATAGTTTGCCAAATAGAACCAGAATAATCCACAGACGAAACAGCTCAGGTAGTGCTCTCTGAAGTTGTTTGCTCATAAACCTTTAACTTTACTTTGGGCCTGGCAGTTTTATTTCACCATGTAGAAAACATAGCCCAGGTACTGAGTACCAAAGACACATAACACAACTTGTACATCTTGATACTTGTACCATGGTATGGAAGAGGAAAATTGCTGTGAGTAAATTTTCCTTGATGTGTGTCCCAGGGAAAAATAGAAGAAAAATAGTAATCTTAACCTAAATTAACCTTAACATTTTTCCTTTTACTTTTATATTTTTAGTTTATTTTTTCAGAAGAGGTGTTACAAATAAGTAAAAGCAACCATGACTTATAATTTCTAAAGTTTTAATATTTTAATTTTTTTATTATCTTGCAGTTGGCTTTTTGATTGTGGGTTGTTTTTTTTTTAATGTATCACAATGTAAAAAAAAAAAAGGTATTTTTCAGTTTAGAGTAATTTGTTTCTTTTTCCTTTTTTTTTCACTGTCTCTATCTGACTAGTGAGAGAGTTTTGAACTTTTCAAACTTTTTTTTCAAACTGGCACTGGAAACTTGGTTGGACATCTGATCAGCATGCACACACTAATTGACATCATCAAAAAAAAGAAATGAGACTTCAGACTGGAATGGTAAAAGAATATGAGTTAGACGTTTCACATCAGCTGGTCTTTTTGAAATATGTTCAAAAGGAAGGTAACTGAGGCAATCTTTGAGTTGTTAATGATGTTCAAGAAAGAAAAGCAGAGATCTGGTAAACAGAAAATTATAAATATAGAAACTGTACTTTAAAAGGGGGTGGTGAGAAGAAGATGACCAAGGCACATATAGTTAAGGAAGTGTAACTCCAGCTTCTCCAAAACTATTGCAACAAATAATGTCTATTTGCAAAACACCTACAAAAGCCATAATGGATTTCCAAGCACCATTCTAATCAATTTTATTCTGTGATAGCATGACAGGCTGGTATTTATTTAGGAATAGGAAAGAGAATGAGCTAGGTTCAATGTGCAAGGCTTTTGACTTAATACCATTTCATAGGATACTTTCATAAAAAATGTATGGAAACATGGTCTCTGTTCAAACTAGTTGCAAAATTGTATTCCAAGAGTGGGTATTAGTGATTCAAGCAGAGTTGGATTTAATGTGGCTCCACTGTGATCTGTTATGGGCCAAGTACTATTCAATATTTTCATTATTGACTTTGCTCATGAAAAAAGAGAGTCAATTTACTGACTTTGTAGGTCATGCTACCTGGGAGAGTAAGCTCTTTGAAAGCAAGAATGAAAATTCAAAACAAAGACAACACATTGTTTAAGTGATCTGGAATAAATAACAAGCTGTTCCAGACAGACAAAAGCTAGATCGATGGCTCAATTTGTTGCACAAATATGAGCTACTTATTGGATGTCTTTTTTTGTAGAAGAAAAGAATGTAACATTGTGGTGGATCACAGGTTAAAGATGAGTTGGCAGTGACATGCTGTTGTGAAAAAATAGATGAGAACATATAAGTAGGTGTGACAACTGTGAGATAACACTGCCCTTCCAGCCTATTCAGCAGCAGTGAGACTAGCTTTAACTACAGTATCGTGTTCAGCTTTGGACACTGTACTTCCAAAACCAAATCAAAGCCTGACAGAGTAGCAAAAGGGCTCGAGATCTAATAGACATGTTTTGTGAGGAAAGGATAGGATATCAGGCTTATTTTACAGAAAGATCGTAACAGTCTTTAAACATGTAAAAAGTTGCTGAAAGAAGATAAACCTATCCCCATTTGCACTAGACAAAACAAGAAACAACAAATCTAAACTATAACAAAGACATTTGTCATGGTATGGATAGGAATCCCGACAACAGACATTTGTAAGAACAGGTTAGACCAGCATCTTTGGGGAATTACATAGGTGCAGCTGATCTTTCTTTGGGTGGGGAATTAACTGTCATGATCTTAGATCTCTTCCAGCTTGGCTTTTTATGGCTCTGCAATAAGTCTTCATGAGTCATGTAGGCTTTGATGAAATCAGAATGTTTCTGTGGAAAAAATATTTTTTTCAAAACCTTTTGGCCAATTTACGTGTTTTGGCAGTTTATAAAGCTGTCTTTTACTGGGATTTGACTGTTGTATTTAGTCACTTGTTTCTATATTCTACCAGAAATGATAAGCAGTTCTAGGATAGAAAGTAGCATATGGACATATAATTTCAATTAGAACATATGCAAAATTCAAACTGGCCACAGAAGACAAGGGGTAAAACAGATCACAATGACCTACTCTGATTTATGTTTGAACCCCACCTATCTAACTAATTAGGTAATTGTTTACTGCGTACTGTTTCCCTACAGGTGAGTGATAAAGCAAGTTCAAGTTTTAAAAGGAATGAAGAGAGGTTGTTTATGCCATTAGCTTGTGGGGAGCATTAACCCAGGTTGGTCTATACTTCTACAGTGGCAGCATCATGTGCTGAAAATAACTACCCTTCTATCTGCAAAAAGATAAGACAAAAAATTTCCTCTATGTATATATAACAGCTATATAGCCTGTCCTGCTGTAGTATCCTAAAATACCTTTCAATCCTGTCCTCAAAATATCGCTGACAGAAATAGAAGTACAATAATCCTCTTTTTTACACCCCATTTACCCACAGAAAATAGTCAAGATCCATTTGGTGGTTTTGAGATGCTTTTGTATCAGTGTAGGCTTGAGTTGAAGCAATTTCCTCAAAGTCATACAAATAGAGAGGTTCTAAATACAAATGCATCTGTCAGATACAGATTCTGCCCTGTGCTGGGATTTTTCTTTCCTTTCATTTAGCTGTCATGAAGAACTAAACAGCCCACTGAAGGTGCCCTCTTTTCTATAAAAATGCTTTTTATTTTGTTAAAAAACATGACTCTTGCTTTTTTTTTTATTTTTAACAAAAAATTACAAAAACTTGACAGTCTTTGCAAAGTGTACTGCAGTAAATGGATAGTGCAACATTGTAGCAAAATAATAATAAGATAGTGACAAAACTTGAAAAATCAAAAGTAACACAGACATTTCTGGTTTGGCAGAAAAGCCCATCCATCCACTTAATCAGCCTGTCAAGTTGACTTTTTTTTTTTTCATGGAAAATGAAAACTTTTAGCCAATCCCATTCTTCTTATTGACCAGTGGGAGACAAAGGAGTGCCAGTGGAAGGTGGCTATGTGGAAGAAAACAGTTTCAAAAGAAACAGAACAAGTTAAAGGAGTTTATGGTATTTTTCTTGTTTCACATACTATTTGTAGATCATCTCTTTTGCAATGCTTCCATTCTCTGGTTTCATTCTTTAGTTTCAGCAGGGCCAAAAAGTAACTAAGGAGAAAAGAAGCTGAGAAATCTTACTCGCCACTGGACTTCCATATGACTAACAACAAACCAACAAGAAAAGGAGACCTAGCTATCCAGAATACAGCTGATACAAGGCAAGTATGTTAGCATCAGTCTTCTATGCTGAGTAATTAGGAAAGCAGTAAAAAAAGGCTGGCTTCAGCCTACTAAGACTAATCATCTGAGGATCTGTAGTCAATGAAAGCTTTTTGTGTTTGCACTTGGATTTGAGACACACAGGATATGCAGTGCATGTCTTGGGACAGTCAGCAGACAAACTTAACACGAGTAAGCAGCAGGCTCTGCACAGCACTCCAGGAGGATTAAAAAAACCCTATGCAAAACACACAATGGCTCTGGTGTCAGACCAGGTGAGTTTGTAGCAACTATAGCTAAGTGCTAATGACTAATTTACTTAGTACTGCTAAGTTAGTCCTACTACTTAGGACAAACCTCTCTTTACCTTGGTGTTTGGACAATTTCAGTGCAAAATCCAAAGAGAGAGAATGACCCAAGAGTTAACAAGACAGAAACATCTTACTGTATTTGCCAGACCACAGCAAAAATGATTTTGGATATCTAGAATGACTTGGCACCTGGTACTGTCATCCTCAGGCACATGAAATAATGTGGGGTTTGGATGTGTCAGAAAGCAAGGACTAAGCCTCATGCTGATATCTTCTAAGGATAACTTGTTCTTTTCCTGATGCCTAATAGGAACTGGGATATGCCTAATCAGACCAAACAACAGATGTAGAGATAAAACTGCACCATTAGTATGCAGTAATGAGATGACTGGAGAAATTCTCTCACATGCAACAGCTTAATTTCCATGCTTAAATGACTTACTTCTTTATTAAGTCCACTTGAATCAGCATTTCATCCAGGGAAATGAAATGTATGTAGAAGAACAATTGGCATCCTGACCACAAGCTATGCTATGGATGTGGATTTAAATACACAAGCCTGCAGAGTTAGATATTACTAATGAATGAAACAGAGCAGAAAAAAACCATTTACATATGCCTACTCTTGTCAAAAATGTTACAGAAATCCTGAAAGGTACATGAAGAGGATGTAAAAGGTATAAGAAAGCAGATCAAAAAAAAAATATCATTTTACAGCACTCCTGTTTCACTTCACAAGTAGACTATTGATTTCACCAATGTAAGAAAGGTGGCAGAATTATCTGCTTATAATTATGATCCTCACAACTTTGAGATTTTATTACTTGTTATCTGACATCCTGGGAAAAAATACATAGCTTGTGAATACCCTTGTTCAGCCCTGCTCCAGATGTGAAACAGTCATGATATTTGGGCATGGAATGTTCTATTTCTAGAAACTGTTAAGGTGAAATTTTGCTTATAATTTCTCTCTAGACTTCATGAACATTTTCAAATCAGCTCCTGCCTCACCCCTCCTCAACCACAGGAGACAGGAGGAGGGCTGGAGAGATGGTGCTGGGGCAACGGTTCTCTTAGGCACCACCTTTGTGCACCAGGGATGATGGCACTGCACTGGCACCATCTGGCAAGAAGTTTTAGTCATTTCTAACATGGGCTGTGAATTGAAGTTGACTGCTGCAGATGAAAGACTTTGTACACCAATTACTCACTGCTCAGCTATCCAACACACCCAGAGCTTTCATTTTGTTATAAAAACACATTCTCATCTTGATTCTCTGGAAAGAGAGCAATTGGTTAACCATGAACTAGTAGGATTGCCTCTTGTCATACCAAATAGTTCAGGTGTATTTTAAAAGCTTTGTAAGTGCACTGTGGCACAGAAACTGGAAACATCTGCTGATAAGAGTTTTTCCTTGAATTTATAGGGAAGTCACCTGAAATCTAAGATATGATGTAACTTTTCAGCACAGATTTCAGTTGAAAAATATTCTTCATGAAAAATAATAATTAAAAGACATTTCTCATTATGGGATAAATCTTCACAAGCAGCTATTTGCATTCGTATGAAGTGCTTCAGATTAATATTTATTTAGTTATGAACTGGTAACAGATTTACTCTGCTGATGTACAGTTGTAACGGCACATGGAGAATCAGTCATCACAACTGACTGAGAAACCTTAAATCCTTCCCAGAAAATGACAAGAAGGGTTGGACAGAAATGCCAGTGATGCACTTTGATGCTTGAACTTAAAGCATGAAAAAAGTTGGAATTTGAGCACCTCACAGCCATCGTCACAGCACCCATCATCCATTGAGCCTTGCCTGGTGGAGAACAATGTATTTTACCAAGGGTAGATCTGCACGTTTGCACAGAGGACAGGGGCTGTTCTGGGCCACTCAGGCAGTGCCAGGGTGAGGACATTCCTGTGCCTTGTTTCTGTTAATCTGATACATTTCTGTTCATTCTATGGAAGAATAAACAAACACGGGTGACTAAGCATTTGAGAGCTTTTCACAAGAAAATATCAGCAAACCACTCTTTTCTAAAGGCCAGCAGGAAAGGTTTGGCAAAGTAAGTGCAGGTCACTGGGGAGTTGCCCAGGAATAACATGTGTATCTCGGTGGCCTTTCGGATACCTCTGAACAAAATCCCAGGAGTGAGTGAGTGCCTGGTGGAGGCCAGGCACTTGCCAATACCACAGCATTTGCTGCAGTCTGTGGAGGTCATACAAGCTTGTCTCTCTTCCCTGGTGCATGTTTGCCAATACTTTTGTCACTTTTGAATCAAGTGGCAAAAAATAACTGGAGTTTATTCCTGACTGTTTCTGTTGGTTTACAGGCTGTAGTCACACATGCTTTCAGCACTGATGGTGTAGAGCATTGTGCAGAAACTGTAGCTGATGGCTTTTCCTTGTGTGCAGACCCTGTGTTTCTTTTCATATAAGGTATGAAAAGTTTGGTTGCTCTATTGGTGACTCGTGGGGTAACCCAGTGGCTACCTTGAAATGTGGATGCTAAACCAAGCACCTGGGCGATAAACCTGTGTCTCCAAGTAACTATCCCCTCTAGTTTCTGTATATAAGAAGGTAATTTTCTTTATATCTGTCATTTTCTTGTCTCTTTATGTTACATGTGGTGATGCTACAGCAAACCTAATGAGATGGTGAAGTTGCAAAAGGAGTCAGTTTATCTGATTGTATTTGTTTTCCTTCAGTCTTCTTTTAAAAAAAGATGTGATTTGTAGTATTTGCCGTAACCTGGCAATATGTATAGAGGCAACAGATAAGATTTGATCTCAGATGAAGCCGTCATCTTCAGCTAATGTGTGTGGGAGAGGCACGTAGACAACATTTTCAGCCCATTTATTCAGTTATGTAATGGTCTTCTAAACATTTTCCATTTATGGTTTCTATTTAATTTAGGTCACAATGGTTTAATGTAAATCCAAGCCATAACATATATCAGACAGTTGAACCATAAATCAGATCAACCTTTGGTCTTTCTGCATTTCTTCTCTAATGAAATAACAAAATGTCTATTACTTGTCCATTAAAATTAGAACTAAGAAAATAAATCAATTTGTTTACTGCATAGAAAAAATCAGTTCAGAGAGACTAGGTCTTTGCCCTAACAAGTGTGGTAAAGGTTTAGAAACTCTTCTATTTAAACATATTTGTGCTCACCTTTTGTGTTGTCTGGCTTCTGATTTAAAGGGAAAACATGGTAGGGAAAATCACTGCTTGAGTATAACTTCCAAACTCTTCAAAGTCAGGAGCACTAGAAGACTCCTTTTGCAAGATTTCCATGTGTGCCATGTTTGCATTGGTGTCTAAATTAGGATATTTACCGAACCAAGCGAAAACTTGGCTCTACTGTAAAGCAGTCATAGCATGAATTTCAGTAGCGTGTGCTTCCTCATGTATCTTCACTCCAGCACTTCACTCTCTGCTCAGATTTCCCAATCACCATGTGCCTAACACACCAATCAAGGATTTAGCTTTTCATGTTAAACATTCCAATGGTAAGTTAATGTTATTTAGGCTCCAGCCTCAGGAGTCAATTCTTTTCCCTCCATCCTTCCTCCCTCTACATCCTGCACCAGAGGCACAAACCAGAATGTAAACCACGAAGACAGGGCTTTAGACATTCTGAAGATGGCATGTGACCCAGACCCTGTGGATTCCACGAAAGAGAAGCATAGCCCAGAGTGGACCATGCTGGGTTATGCAGTGCAGTCAGGCCCCTCTGCGACATGCACTCCATACATCTCCCCCCAAAATGAGCAGAAAAACGTAAGCGAGGAGCCTGGTGACAGTGGTAAGAGTTGTGTTTTTAAGAAAAGCACCATGGTGTGCCAAGGCTACCCCTTTGTCAGAACCAGCAGGTTCAGATAGGGTGTGGCTCAGGGCTGAGTGCAGTGCTGGGGTGCCCTAGGTCATCGTGAACATCCAGGCTGGGTGTTGGAAGCAGGCTAGCCACAAAATTAGCACAGCCCCTTTGCTGAACTGCCTGTGCACATTGCTCAGTGCAGCAAAAATATGTTCCAGGTGGTTTTACACTTGCTGTCCAGGGTTGTTGTAGCTCCTTAATTAGCAAGGTTCATCTCTGGCTTCGTTAGATGGATCACTGTTCCAAGATCGATGTTGTTTCTGGTGTTTGGACCGGCTTGCACACTTTTACATGGTGCTGCTCTGTACCTTCACAAAGTGATGCATCTGATCAGATCTTTTGTTCCTGTAATGGGACAATGAAAGGTACATGGACCATTACTCTGCTACATTGTGAATGTAGACAAGCCATGTCATAAAAGAATATGTCAGCTGTGTGTGTAGATAGGCCTGAGATAGCTTTCATTTGGTCTGCTCAGGTACTGGTGGCATTTGAACTGGGAGTATGTGGCCACAGCCAAACCTGCCTGGGAAACGGGGAGAACTCCATGGCCATTAGCCTTCATAGTGCAACCACAGCTAGACCTGCAAGCTCCGGCTGAAAGCAGCTGGGGTCCATCTTCATTGTGCTGTCTGCTCTATGCCCTTGGAATGTACTCCTGGTGTCCTTGGTGCTCCTGGTGCTGACACACACGGCAGGAAGGTGAGGGATGGTTGTGACATTGGTGTGTCACCTTGCTTCAACACCAATTGCCAGAGTTCATCTTGACCCTCTACAACTGCTCTCCAGCTTTTGTCTGGAGTGCTTCCAACACTCTTCTTTAACATATTTCTTCCACATTAGAAGGGGCACATTAAACTGCGGAAAGCAATATGGCAGATGTTAAGCCTCTGCCAGCTAACTGCTTATCTGTGTGAGTGCCTCCTCTTCAGATGCGAGGCAGAGCTGGGGACAGAAGGCAGTAGCCTGAAGGTCTTCGGAGAGATCAAGTCAAGAAACCAAGACACCATGTGGTCCTTCTGCCTGGGGAAGAAGTTGGTCAAGTCACTTCCATGGCATTTCTGAGGTCTGTGAGCTCTGGTAAATAAAGCACAGATCTTAAAATTCCAAACTGCCAATATTTCAGCCCAAGAGGCTGCTCCCCGAGTCTGTTGGATTATGAGCATGATGCAGAGGGACAGCGGAACTGCTGGGCCTATTTGTGTGTTAATGAAGACAGACTGTACCCTATATTTCTTCTCTGTATTGACTTTATCAGATTGAAATCTGATGGGTCTGGTATATTTGCGAGAGCCTTGTGTGCATTGTTCTGCTGCTTGGTTTTGATAAAATGTGGTATTGTACTTGATGTTCTTTAGCTACGTCAAACCTTACTTCATGGCTAATGCATGGCATTAGTCCATACCACAAGTTGTGCAACACCTTGCAGCAAAAATATTGATGCTTCTTGGGGATTAAGAGCGTTATTTCAGTGTGAGTCTAGTAAAAGAAGGGAAGGCAGGACTAGAAGAAGAAGAATTTCAATGCAAAACGAATGTTGGCAAGTTAATTATAAGGAAAAAACCCTTCTTTCTTTACCCCTTTTTTTTCTTTTTTTTTTTCAGACTTCTCTTTTCAGTTTTAATTTGGAGCTGAAGTAAAACACTGATGATAAAAAAGCAAAAATTGGTGTCTGGAAGCTCTTCAGAGAGCTAGAGGAATGACAATTTTACAGTAGCTGGTCTCTCTCGCAGTAGGTATTTTCAGTAAACTCTCAAGAATGGGGACAGTTCAAGCCAACATGAACTGTGCAGTGTTTCTCTCACCTGACCAAATTCCTATAAATCTGCTGAAATTAATGGGTTGGTAGCAGAGGTGGATTTGGTCCATTTTGCACAAGGCAGGCACTTGGACGTAATCACTCTGGGAAGCTCTGATGGGAACTAAATGTGTACCACCTTGGCAGCTATATCTGAGCTGCTAAATTAAACAGTGAAGAAACACTCTTCACTTGATTGTATGCGCCACTGTACTCTCAAAACATCACTGGTGCATGTTTTTCCACTTCCTCAACCACTTCGCAGCATGTTTTAGGACTAGCTGCTCCCCACTAGTAGCCTGGAAGGGGTGAGGGAGTCCAATGGCCCCGGACTGCAGGGTTTCCTTTGCCTGTAGGGGCATAGTGGCAGGGTCTGAGTGGGCTTCACAGTTGTGGGGAAGCAGGGGTGACAACACCAGCTGGCACTTGGGAACCCCAGACTGAAGGTTGCCTTTTTGGCTGAGTCCTTAGTGAACACCCAACGCTGGATTTTTGGCCTTTATGGCAAGAACGTGAGGTTCATTTGCTCTGGAAAGTGCAAAGCTCTTTCCTGCCCAAGCAGTGCTGAATTTATTCTGCTCCTTGTAATTCCCAGACAAGGAGGCCCCTGTGTCCCCTCCCATTTCTCTAGGTAGCAGCAAAATAATCCTCTCACATCCACCCTTTGAACTCTGATTCATGAGCTTTACCCATTCATGCTGGGCTGATCAAAGAGATTAGCACCGTGATGGGCTGCCACGCCTGTCTGTCAGGGGTTATTGCCCTGCAGTGGGGAAGACAACAAGGCAGAGTATCAGCTTCTGACACTCAGTAGATCGTAGGCTGATAAATGCAGATTGCTCTTTTGCTTTTAGTTTGTGTTACTCTGCCTTGAAACATAGTGTGTGTGTGTGTGATTCATTACCCCTAAACTGCTGCTAAATAAAATTTGTGAATTTATTTCCAGCATAAACTCTTTGAGACTGATTCTGGGGGTTTTGTTTTTGTTTTTTTTTCACAAACCCTAGTCCCTAATGAGACTGGCAGTTGCTACTCAGGTATTAGCACTACTGCTATTAACCACAACAATAATAGCAGCAGTGAGTACCTCCATGAACCAGACAAAGAGTTTACTAGATGCTGCAAACACTTTTTATCATGCAATGCAAGCGCTTATGTCATACAGTCTAAATGCCTTGACTCCAGCTAAAAACCAGACCATTGGCTTTCTTCCAGAGTATTTCCAAGTATCCACAGAATAGCTTCGGGGTCAGAATGTCGCAAGTCTGCCCAGACCCAGGCTGTCTGAATCCAACAGGTCAAAGAGGTATGTTCCACACTTATGCAATGATTTATTCCACTGAGATCACTCCATCTCACTCTAAAACCAACACTCATACATATTAGAGGAATCTCTACCCACCAGAGTTTGCATGTGGTGTTTTTGCTTATTAAATTCTCCAGGTCCTCGGGTCATCATTTGCATTGTGTATCTTCCTCTCTTGGGCTGACAATGTTGCAGTATGAAAACATTGAGGCTAATTGTTCTGCTATTACAAAGGCCTCTTGAAACAAAGCAGGTTTGGAGGATAATTCAGAGCAGGTGCTCAGTACGCGGGAAGTTCAGTTGTCCGAGTAACAGATGCCACATGAGGTTAGCAGCTCTGCTATTAGTTATGTTAGTCTCTAGGTGTTTCAAGCCTTCATAAATAGAGAGGCAGCTTAGACAAATTCCATTAGTATCTTCCATATCTAATGCTATGAACATATAATTAATTTATGTTTTGCATAAATATCCATGTTTTTCTGGAAGTAGGTCTGCCTTTATTTTACTGACTCTGTTTTACAACTGTTAGCATCTTTAAGGACATGGATTCAAAACTGTGTTCAAGCCCTGTGGATAAGTTGCATCAAAAAGATGAAGGGAGGAAATCCTGTAAAGCCCTTTAGAAATCTTTTTGAGCCATGCATAAAAATACTTTCGGTTTTGGTGGTTTTTTTGTTTTGTTTTGTTTTTGTGGGTTTTTTTCTGTTTGTTTTGGTTATTTTTTATTTTTTAGGGTATTGTAATCTATCTTACAAAATTTAGAAGAACAATATTGCTGTAGCAGAGCTTCATAGATTAGTTAAGTTTTTGCAGAAAGCTTACCCATGAAATTCTACAGAATTTCCAGGAGCAAAATGAGAATATATGCTTTTATTATGATCATTTATTCCCAGGCTGTAGCAAGAGAAACAAAAACTTTAGCTAGTAGAAGGAGAGAAAGCTGAACATGCCATTGTAGATTCCTTACAAAATCTGTCCTTTTTCTTTAGCTGCAGCTGTTAATTGGTAAAAAGAAAAGCAAGCAAGGCTGCAGTGGAGTCAGATATAGCAACAACCATATTAAAGTGCCACTGCATTTTAAAAAGTAATTTCTATATTCCTATGACATAAAGGATTTTTAAATATAAGCTTTTATTTGTCCCAGGGAACTTTGTAGTTGCAATCAAAACACAACAAATCTATGAATGTCAGAAATATTTCTCTAAATTATTCATGAAATACTGAAGCAAAACAAGATGGAAAATAATTATACAAATAAATCAATATGAAGGGAATTTAGAGTTGGGGTTTTTTTGTGCTTACATAAATTGAAACTATCTTCATCTTCTTAAATCAAGACATAACATAGGATGAAGGAAATCCTACGACACAGCAATTCCAAAATAGATCCTGCAGAAGTTGTGCTGCGATTTTACCCTGAAAGAAAAGCTGGAATACCTGTGTTTAAGCTGGTCTGTGAAATTTAGTTTTTGATTCAGCAAATCAAACTTTCACATAATACATTAATAGTTCAACTACAAATGCACTGGCAACTCTAGCAATATCCAATTACAGCATTCAATAGTCAAGCAACATTTTTTTATGGTAATTGCCTTTGATAGCAATTCCTTGATGCTTGTTTTATGTTTACTTTAAAGCAGGCTCATAATAAATTATGCTCATAATGACATGACTTTTTATAATTATGTGTATTTACAGAGTGTACCTCATCAATGCAAAAAAAACCCTAACAAACCAAGAAAAAAGAGTCATATTTGGAAGCAGAATAGGTAAGGGAAATTTAAAAGAGAAAATGAGAAGATTAAACAAAAACCCTGAACCACATGGAAATGAACACATACCTCTCTTCCTGCTGTGATGCCCAGACGAACAAAAAAGAATCACTTTCTGCTATTTTTTGTTAACAGATTGTTTTACAGAATTACGTATGTTTGGTTCATTACCAAATTATGAGCTGTAATTAGGGATTTCCTAGGTGGTGTGTAATGACCTGATATTTCGTAGTGTTGTAGCAGCTCTCATAATAACACCCCCCATATATATGCTTGTAGTACAGTCAGTGTTAGCAGCTAACTGGTGGCGTAAATAAGCTGTAATTACTGTATGTGAAGAGGTAATGAAGAGCTGTTAATTCACACTATGGTCATGACTTAGTGTAGTACTCAATTACATACAAGTGAACAGGAGATTTCAGCCCAATCAGAGGATAATGTTGTGGATCATTTCTCTTTTTTAAAGGCTTGCTAATTTAACACTCCTTAGTTGATAGAGTTAATTTCCATAAAAATACATAGTAAGAATTTGGTAGGAATGTTTTTGTGTAATGCTTTTGGAATATGCATTTATATTGCATACATCGGTGCCCGCATTCTAACTGCCAGTTAAGTGTGTATCTATGTGTGTGTATTATGTGAACAGGTGGATTTATTCACATTTTTAGGAAAGTTTTTTAGAAAGGAATTCAAATATTTATACTTTTAGGAGCATCATGAAGATAGGTTTCTTAATAAACAGCTTGTTTTCTTTCTAGAGGTTATGAATCACATTTTATGTTTCTTAACTACCTAGGAGTAGTTCATGAATAATCAGTCATGCAAAGCTGTCACACTTGGTTAAATAGGTCAGTCCTGTTTTTACTGCTTCAGTCTTTTATATCTTTAATTACCTTTATTTAGCTGATATATATCACCCTAGAACACATGCTCCCCCAAGCAGCCCCATTTCTGCATGTGTTCTGCAAAGTTCTGATTGCACTTCTGGCTGAAGTGCAAAACACAACTGTATCTTTTTCTTTGGTATAGTTATGGAAATCTTTGCCATACTTATTAATCCTTTTATCTAGAAAGAGCTCATTCTTTCCCCCCCGATCTTTCCTAGACAAATCTCACTGCATTGGTATTCTTCCTTAGTTGCCTTCTCATATAGGTACACACATTTGTGTTTTATGCAAAGTCCCTCATAAGAATGTTATACTTTCCAGCACTTTCACTACTGGAACAAGCTTCTTTGAATATGCAGCCCAAAATATATTAATGAATTCTTCTCCCTGTTTGCAATTGGATCTGCACTCCTCCATGCCTAAAGAGCTTTGACGCCAAAACTGTCCCACATACCCAGTCTCTAGCTGACAGCAAGCTACTCTATACTTAAGAAAGTAATTCACTCAAAAGGGGTTTGATAACTTCAAACACAAACAACATTGCTGTCATAATGCCTGGAAAAGCCACTTGGCAACCTAACCTACTCAATTGGGTAGTTGTAATGAAAAAGTGATGAGAGGTTGAAGTCATAGCAACTAGAAGAGCCAGTTGATGGCTGCCAAAAACACTCTCAGGCTAATGTGAATGTCACTTTCCATTTATTTTCTTGTCATCTATCTGCCACAGTGGACAGACACATTTGCCATAATGGGTAGTGTCTGCAGGTTAAATGTGATTAATTCTCCAAAATGAAAGGATTGCAACTTTATGCAAAAAGTTGATTAGTCTCTAAAAATCATCTCGCAAATCTCCAAAGGAGAGACAGACAAAAAAGCAAAGAAGGTGAACTAGCCACATTTATTTCAGGATGATAATTTAGTTATATCTATTACTTTTTGTAATGTCTTCCTTTTTTGAATATGTTTTAACTTCTGTTCAAGGACTACAGCTGATAATATATGTAGTATACATAGAATGATGGAATCATATAATTGAGTTAGAAGGAACCTTAAAGATCATCTAGTTCCAACACCCCTGCCATGGGCAGGGACACCTTCCACTAGACCAACTTGCTCAAAGCCCCATCCAACCTGGTCTTGAACACATCTAGGGAGGTGGCATCCACAGCTTCTCTGGGCCTCACCCAGTGTCTCACCACCCTCACACTGAAAAATTTCTTCCTAATACTTATTCTACATCTATCCTCTTTCAGTTTAAAACTATTACCTCTTGTCCTATCACTAAACTCCTTGGTAAAGAGTCCTTCCCCATCTTTCCTGTAGGCCTCCTTTAAGTACTAGAGGGTGACTATAAGGTCTCCCCAGAGCCCTCTCTTCTCGAGGCTGAACAACCCCAGCTCTCTCAGCCTGTCCCCACACAGGAGATGCTCCAGCCCCCTGATCATCTTTGTGGCCCTTCTCTGGACCTGCTCCAACAGGTCCATGTCTTTACATATTCATATACATATATATATTCATATACATGAATATAAACAAATTACTGTAGCTGAGATGAAGTCAAGTGTCCTATATTTCTGATCTGTAACAGGCTTGTGACCAAGGATGAGGTATTTCATGTTTCTGTGTTTTGGACTAAGGATTAAGACAAGCTTTGCCTCCCACTTCTTCCCTGTCCCCTTGAGCTTTCATACTATTTTCAAATTTTTCCCTTGAAACTTCCAGCTCGTGAGTAATATGGCAACATCTATAAAAACAATACCTACCATGAAAATATCTGCTAAGAGATAGCTGCATAATGTCAAACACATCAACAAGTCATTAGCACCCTAAGCTTCTGATCTGACATCAGTGATGCCTGCAATCAGACTGGCAGAGGCTGCTATTCTGGCTGGTCTTGCTTTTTTGAATTCCTCTTTGCATGTTCACTGCCAACTGTACAAAACTGATACGCCTTTTTGATGAAACAAAGAAAATATTATTGGACAAACTGCTGATAACAATATGTTGGTATTTGCATATCTAAATGCTGGCTTGTGAGTAATCACTGTAGGCCTGGGAATGGATGAATTTCTGTTAGGGTGATTCAGACTTTACCTTGGCCTAGTAAGGGAGCTTTACTGAAAAATAATCACCAAGTACCCTCCCATTGTATGTACACAGAAAGGTAAAAGATGCTCTCCAGTCCAGGGAATCCTTTGTCACTCAGTATATATAAGAAAAAGCAATCTTATGCTCTAAAGTGAATTTTTCTTGGTGTTTCATGAAAACACCAATAATTTTCACCACAGAAAACTCCATGAAATTTTCACAGATGTTTTTAAGCAGGTTTGGAGTTTCTGATACCCAAAGTTTTTAAGACTTACGACTTCACTTGAGTCCACTGCTTTGATTTCTCTAATGCAAATGTGTCATCTTTTCCAGGCCTCAGACAATGGAGCTAACAAGATCATTTGTGCCCCACTCTGAATACACTACCCCTTTATCTGGGGTCTATCTCAAATATTTTCTCCTTCTTTCTCTTCCCTACCTACCTACTTACCTGCCTTTTATAGCATCGCTTCTCCACCTTTTCAGTGATAAATATCAGTGTCCCCTCCAGCTCCCCTCCTTTAGTTCCTGTTGTGCTTCCAACGTTAGATTGATTTTGCTAGCAAGTTGATAAAGCTGCTTTCTTGCACATCATACCAGATACACCAGTGCTTATAATGCAGGGCAGGGGTGCTACACACCTAATGCTTATTTATTGCCTCCAAACTCAAGCACACACTTGGGAGTCATCCTGGATAAAACAGCTCCAGGTACGCACCCTTTGAAGGGAAAATCCCAAGTAAAAATAGAAATGCCACAAACTTTTTATGACCTGTAGACCTGTTCCTTGTATAACAGGTGTTTCCAACACTGGAACTTCAGGTGTTTTTTGCACTGCTTCAGGCTTTGGAGGTGGTCCAAAGTTGCTCTTGGAAGACCCTGGTGAGACATAGGTGTACTTTGCACTCAAGGAGCCATCATGTCACTTGTCTATGGTCTCTCTGAACTCCATCATTTCCTGAAAAGAAGGGGTACTTCCTTCCAAGTCATCTGATGGTTGAACACCTTTCTCAAGATGTTACAGCTCTCCATCCACAGAAGTAATTAATATGGAAAATGCAGGCAGTGAAACATGAGAGAAAACTTTCCTGCCGTGTGTTTAGCTGAGAAGCAGGTGCTCCCTGTGCTGTACCTGGGCATAGACAGGGGAACAATAGTCCCCATGGCCCAGGTTGTGGGACTGGAACATGGTGGGGATACGCAGGGGGCAGCATGCACCTGTGTTTCACCCTGGTATAAATTTGTATGTATGTAGCAGTGTCTGTGCACCCATCCTGTTCCCTGATGAGCTTCTGGAGGGTAGGGTATGACTGCTCTAACGAGGTCTGCAGGCAAGATTGAGTAGGTGATGATGCCCTCTAGTGAATTCCCAAAGAGAAAATAGGATGGTGCAACTGATGAGGGATTGTTTTTGATCTATTATAAAATCCATGATGATAAAGAATTCAGGTCCTCCATCTTCATTTTTTCTAACTGAACACAATTATTGTATTTATTGCCATATGTATGTTAAATCCTTCCAAAATAACAAAAGCTTGTGAAATATTTGGCTTGGTAGTTTGAGTTTTATCTCTCAAGTCTTTCTGTTAAAGAATTCTGCTCTGCTAGAGTAGGGCTGGCATTAAAGAAAATACACAGATATTCTAGTCCTCTTTAAATAAGAAAAGACCTTTTTATAATAGAACAGCTATGTTTTCATACAAGCCTCATTAGTCATACTACGACTGTTTCCTTGCCGTAGGAATACTTGAAATTCAGGTTAAAAAATAAAGTAACTGGATTTATTCCTTACACTCACTTAGTAGACCTGTGTTAACATTTTGGGGTGTCCTCACAATTTAGTTTTTCGACCCGAGTTAAGTGGAACTTGAAGCAGACATTTTATAAGAATAGTGTTAGATTTGCAGGCAGTGTTTTCTGAACGGAGAAGGCTTGTCACTTGTAAGGAGTGCAGGAATGGTGTTTGTAAATGGTTGAAATCACTAGCTCTGATCCACTCACCCCTTCCCTTTGCTATGCTCTTAGCTTTTCACGAAGCCATCCATTCTGCAGAGATGATCTTGTTTGCTCCCACAATCCCATGTCTGTGTAGCTTTCCTTGTTTCCCCCATAAATGAGCATTAGATAAAAGAGAGAAACAGAACAAAGGAAAGTGTGTTGGAAATATAGCAGAGAAAAACCAGGTATGTGTTGCAAGATACCCGAGTGTTTTGTCTTTGCTGTCACTTGCCAAATGACCATCCGAAATAATCAGAGGGTATTAATTAGATCCGCAACAAGAATTCAGTGGGTGGGAAAAGTGGGACAATCTGCTTGTATTATGCATGTCAGCATGTATGACTTCTGTACTAATTCAAGGCATCTGTTTTGCTAGTCCTGGATGTTCCTTTAAGCTGACAGAAAAGTGCTCTGGTTAGAAACAGATGTACTTAATTAGGAACAACACCAATCTGTGTTTAACTACTTACAGATGTCAACTACAATGGGGTTAAAAATGTACTAGACAAGGTCCTGTATAAAAAGAGCATCATGTCTACAGAACTTTCCCTCTGGGAGGATGAAGTGAGGAGTGAAATAGAGGGAGGAATCTCTGTTTGGTGTCCTCAGGTAAGACTGTCAATTATCAAAGTTAGTCTTAATGCTTTGATCATACCTTTTTTAAATTTTTTTTTTAGGGTAGGGGCTGTCTCTTTGTTATGTACACAAATCCTGTAAGAGACTAATGCCCTACCTTGTTGGTACTACTATAATTCAGATTATTTTTATTCATAGTTTGGTTTTTTTGCACAGGTTATTTTTATATAGAAAACATTTTTGAAAAATTGAGTGAGTTCATATGGTACTGGAGGAGGAGAAAGTAAGCCTCTGCTGGTGAATGTGAATGAGCAGGTCTCTTTTGACCATATGTTGCACAAACTTTGGGCTGAATTATATGGTCTTATTGGCCTTTCTGTCTGTACTTGTGGGCATCCCTTCAGCCATTGTTCTGCCTGATACCCCCATGGAGGAGCATTTCTTAAGGATGTGCCTCACCATCAATAGAGGACTGTTTCAATACATTCATTGTTTTACTGCATACATATTTATTACAGAGGATACAGGTGCAGGACCCTACATCTGTATGCCCACATGGGGTGAGGAAGAAGAAGAAAAGTTTTCTCCTTGTCAAACAGGGAGGTTCAGAAGCAGGCAGACTTTCCTAGATATAGGCCAAATATTGGAGCAGGGATTGGTAACAGAATTGGGGAATACCTCACTGCTATGCCCTTTTCATCCAGTGTGTGTGTGTGTAGGAAATAAATGAATTAATTAAGAACTGAATTCTATGAGGATTTGTTGGGTTAGGTGTTATTTGCTTGACTTATTTCAGTTTAAAGACTTACTGTGGACTTGGAAAAATTTTAGTTTTGGGTGCTCACAGCCCTTGTGTGTTGATCTGGTGGGTTTCGTGGTTGTTTGGTCTTTTTAGTATGAAGTGGTCATCTCTGAAAATCAGGTCTTTAAAGTATCTCAGTGCATGTACTGGAATCATAGGGCTTCCAAGCTCCCTGTTTTTCCCTAGTTTTCTTTGATTCCTAAATGTTCAGGTTTAATGGATCAAAATCAACTCTCAGGTTTTTTTAAAAGCCATCCTACACTGTCTCAGTTAAGTTCTAACCAAAAATGCTGTTCCCTGCAGTTCCAGTGATCAGCTAAGAATTGCTCTCAGACCTCAGTTAGGAATTACTGTTCCAAAATAACCAACAAAAATACTTAAAACTTGCCAGATACTGAAAAACAAAATTATAACCTGTGCTGTTCTTGTCATCAGGCTAATCAGAAGTCAAATCCATGGGTTACCAGCACAGAATTGGGTGAGCTTCTTTTAATAAGTAACTTTTGTTTTTATTTTTTGCTTTAGTCCTTTTAAGGTCAGGAAAGTAACTTTTTTTTACCTCATAGTGATTATTTAGTTACCAGTTCTTCATAATTGCGTTGTTTCCCCTATTATCTATATTGTGAGTATTTTGACCCTCTTACCTTTTGGGTCTTTGCTACTTCCTACATAGGGTAACTTTGATGTCAGTTTTAACCTTTAGCATTTTATGTTTTCAGATCTACAGTTAGTTTCATTGGTTAAAGTTCCTTTGGTTATTCCAGCCAAGTGCTGTACTCTGCCAAAGTAAAATAATATAGGAAATAAACTCATAATGTTGGAAGCTAAGAGAAGTCCAGCTGTCCATATTATTTACATATTACTCTGTTATTTTCAGAATACAATTCATGTACCAACTAGTCTTTCACATACTTCTGTTTGGAAAAAAGTTATTTCTTACTGGTTTTGCACTGGCTATAATGATGGAGGAATACAGAATGATATGATGGTGTTTGATCTGGAGAGTTTATATTCTAAGCCTGAGATAAGAAATGCCAGCAGTTCACAGAAGAAGAAAATCACAAGATGCCAATGATGTAAACATTATTTTCTTAAGTAGGCATTGCAGCTAAGAAAGATAAATGAAACTTTTGTGAATTAAATTACTTTTTTTTTTTAGTTTTGCTTTTTCTTCATTCTGTATCTGAAAAAGCAGTATAGATAAGAGGAGGTTGATCACCTTTCCAAGGAAAGTAACATGCTGAAATGGATGGCTCATACATTTAAGCAAGTTGTTCTTTGCCTATTGTTGATATATCACAGAAAGATTGAAAGGAATAGGTCTGTGCAGGTAGAACTGGGAGCAGAGTTTGGCTGCAAAGCCTTGATGACTGGTGAGGGTACACAGAAGGGCAAGGACCTGTGTTGTATTTGCATAACTGACAGTTGGAAAAAAACAACGCTTTCAATTATAAACTAAAAAGTGCACAAGAAAAACTGAGATAGTGATTCCTTTTATCCTACACTTTCAGTCACATGATGGGACAAGACCACACTTTGAGGCAATCTGATTTTCTTCTCATAGATTTAGGATTATGCTGCAATTCCCTAATTGCTGTGGAATGTTGGTAATAAAAGAAAGGCATTATCACTCCATCTGGATTGTACAGTACTAGAATAGTTTGCATTTCTTTAGTCTCATTTACCATGGGGAATTTAGATGTAACCTGACTGGTGAACCTACCTGACTATTATTCCCTTTTTAGGAGTGCAGAAATGGAGAAGAATGGTGCTGGTTGTTTGGTTTTGGTTTGTTGATTTTTGGTTTGGTTTTTTTGTGGGGGGGGGGTTTTACGTTTGTTCGTTTGTTTTGGATTTTTTTTTGTTTTTTGGGGGGTTTGTTTGTTTGTGTGGGGTTTTGGGGGTTTTTGTGGGCTTTTTGGTGTGTTTTTTTGTTTATTTGTTTTGCTTGTTTGTTTTATTTTTCTTCTACATTATACAAACTAGGAAAGCCTGAGACTGGAAAAGGGTCTTCAAATCATTAAAGGGTTAATTGCTTTAACCTAAAGGTTATGTACAATTTGCGCAAAAAACTTCATTCTCACCATCAGTGTCTTGGGCATACTCTGAAGAAATTCACAGTAGAAACTTTTTAGAGGGTGTAACACAGAACAAGTTTTCAAAATACATTGCATTTTGAAGAAGTATGTAAGAATTTCTACGAATACTGAGAATATACATGATCTCTTATTCCCAAGACCTACTTTGTCTTTTATCTTATGGCTAAAATGGTTATTTGAGGGGTCAGTTCATAGTCTGCCATTCCTCTAGGGTCTGTTTCTGTAACACACATAATTCACATGCTTTTTAGCTGGTGTTTTTGACTAAGCTGTAAGACAGGAAAAGATTTGAACCAAGGCTTATTTGAATCAAGTCAAACTTCTAATGATATCAAATCCACACAGATTATTTCTAAATACCCCTTTCTTTTGAGCAAAGTATAGTGGGATGTTTACAATAAAAGAAGGATTTAATTTTCTCAGAATTAATATTTCGGAAAGGTGTTGGCTTTCCCTCTGATGTGTGGAATTTACAATTCAAGTGAAAGTGTGTCATGCTGACTACTCTTAAATGTTATATTATTTATAACTCTCTTTTTTCCCATTTACAATGCAGAAACATGTGTAATACAATAGAGTGGTCTGGATGGTGATTACCAGACAGTGGTAGAGAAAGAACTGAATATCCTAAAGACAAGCAGACTGTGTGCGTGTGTTTGTGCGCGCGCACTGGTTTTAGCTGAGGTAGAGTTAATTCTCTTCATAGTAGCTGGTATGGGGCTGTGTTTTAGATCTGTGCTGAAAACAATGTTGATAACATGAGGATGTTTTTGTTACTGCTGAGCAGTGCTTACGCGGAGTCAAGGCCTTTTCTGCTCCTCACACCAGCCCACCAGTGAGTAGGTTGGAGATGGACCCAAGAAACTGGGAGGGGACACAGCTGGGACAGCTGACTCCAACTGACTAAAGGGATATTCCGTACCTTACGATGTCATGTTCAGCATTTAAAGCTGAAGGAAGAAGATGAAAAGGGAGGGTGTTTGGAGTTAGGGCATTTTTCTTCTCAGGTAATAGTTAGGTGTAATGGAGCCCTGCTGTCCTGGAGATGGCTGAACACCTGCCTGCTGATGGGAAGTGGTGAATGAATTCCTTATTTTGCTTTGCTTACATGCCACAGCTTTTGATTTACCTATTAAACTGCCTTTATCTCAAACCATGAGTTTTCTCACTTTTAACCTTCCAATTCTCTGCCCTCCCTGCCCCCATCCTGCTGAGAGGGGCAGTGACTAAGGGTCTGTGTAGTGTTCAGTTGCTGGCTGGGGTTAAATCATGACAGTGTGGCTTGAACTCTCTCAGTGAAATGCTCTTACCATGTTAAGGTGCAAGGCGTGAGAAGCAAAATGACAGTCTCTTGCACACAACTGTACAAACTGCTACATACTTCGTGTTAAGCAGGAGGAGAAAATGCCATAATTACGTAATTAAGTATAGAACCTGGATGCATCTGTCATATTCCAGTCTCCCTTCCTTGTCATGCTGAAGGATGGGTGCTGAAATGACCAGCTTTATGGTGACCTAGCAGTGCTGGGTTAACGGTTGGACATGATGATAAAGGTCTCTTCCAATCAATATGATTCTATGATTCATTTCCCATAGTCTATTAGCCACCTGATGACCGCTACTGACCTTGACTAGATTGGAATGATTATGTAGCTGTTTAGCTGTGAGAGATAACATTAGTCCAAGATCTTGGCCATACTTCATCAATTTCAGGCTAGTGCATGTAGGCATGATGAACCTATCACAGCTGTGGTTTAATGGGTATAAATAATTAAGTAATTATAAATCAATGAGCTCTGTTACTCTGGTATTATAATAATTACATTTTAAAAGGCACTACTTAGTTACAACTCAGGGATTATTTACAGGCAATAATTAAGGTCAAACTGACTTCCTCCTGTTACACAGAGTATTTGTATGAGCAGCATGCCAAACAATAATTAATTTAAGGCAAACCTAATTGCCTAGTATACTGAAGTGTGTCATTATCCTAGTGAATATGCTCTTGTGTCTATCACTGGTTATATTTTAAAGAGAAAATATGCCTTTTTAAAAAATAAAAATGCAAATTGTCTTAATATGTTACTTTTCAGTTAGAATGGTATCATTTCCTTCAGGGTTTTTTTACTCAGCCCAGAGGAAAGGGAATAAAGTAACAGGAAAAAGAGTATGGCACATTCCATGTATGAAGCAATCCTA
Source organism: Actenoides hombroni (assembly GCA_024336885.1). NCBI lineage: Eukaryota > Metazoa > Chordata > Aves > Coraciiformes > Alcedinidae > Actenoides > Actenoides hombroni. The sequence goes on along the minus strand of WUAM01000431.1, from coordinate 127,882,187 downwards.
TGAAGAAAGAATAGATGGGAAAAATTAGTGCAATCATGTTACAGGATTATTCCCCACAGTATGTTTCCCAGTGCTTTGTCTGGTCTAGTTTGCAAAGATGCAAATGATGTAATTTTTATTGCTTCCCTTAGGGGAGATTATTCTAGTCTAATAACACTCACAGTTAGGAAATTTTACTGATGTTCAAACTGTTTTTCTTTACCTGACTTTACCCCATTGCTCCTAGTTGTAAACTCCCGCAGGCAATTCGGAATATTTCCTCTCCTTCCTGGGTGTTCTGAGCCAAGCAATAGACAAGTATTTCTTTTAATCTTTCATCGCAGTTTACCTAAATGATGGATGTTTGGGCCTTGTAGAGCCTTCAGGTTTGAATGTAGCCTCTGATCACTGCCCTGTGTCCACATGTATGTCTGCTCATGGACACACTTGTGTGTAGAGAGATGTGTACTTATGAAATGTTTACCCCAGGCAATGACCCCATATTGATACACTGACCAATGAAGCTTTCTCTTGAAATGGATTTAGAAGAAACGCCACCTCCAAGGCTGGTACAATTGAGGAAAAGTGAATTCATAAGGTCAGCACAGAGGCATGAAGTTGGGAAGGGGTGCCAGGAGGTCTCTGGTCTGAGCTCCACCACAGAGAAGGGTGAATTATGAATGCAGACCGTGTTGTACAGGGTTTACCCAGTCAGGTCTTGAAAGCCCTCAGTGTCACGTGTTCCCCAACCTTTCTTGGTAACCTGTTCAAACACTCCATTTTCTCATTGTAAGTTTTTTCCCTTTGTACCCAGTCAGCAACTAATCTTGTACTGGGTAGTCTTCTGGGATACATTTTAAGATTTGATGTACACTCTTCAGCAGAAACAGAAGCTGTGAAAGATGGCAGTACGAGATGTGTCATGAGCTTTGAAAGGCAGCACAGACTTCTCCAGTTTGGGGACAGATTAATGTTGCCAAGTTAATTTCACCCTCTGGGTTTTGCTCTCCTGTCCACTGTTAGTTTGTTTAAATAATAAATCTGAAAAAAAAAAAAATATTTGGAGTAACATCTTGAGAAAGCATGCTTAAATTAGGCTTGTGTTAAAACACTTTAGAATTTGGTCATATTATGAGAGTAATTTCATAAAATGTTGAAAAGTTTCTGCTGTTTGCTGAAATGCCTAACATTACATGACCATTGGTAGTCACACTGTGCAGTCTTTCTGCTTTATTCCTATGAAAAGTGCAATTTCCCACAGGAAATACCCTTCTTCCTGGTCATGATGCCTACAACAGATCACCTAAGGGGATACACTTTCAGACCCTGACAATACAACTAACTCTTGTTGACATGACTCCGTGCATCATTCCTGCTCAACCCTCTTCTGTTTCCTCTGCACTCCTACAGCTGAACAGACACTGAGCCCTTCCCAGCTCCATCTCAGTAGAGCAAACCTTCTCTTCTTTTTCATTTCCATTGGCAGTGGGTAATTCAGTCACCTACTAGTGCCCCTCCTTGAAATATATCAATATATTGCCAGTTGTGGCAGACTTGATTAACACCTTGGAATTGCACTCCTCCCAGCTGGAGGTGTCATTGATCAAGAGATAATAAATATCCTTTTTGCAACAGCAAGTGTACCAAATATATTTTACTATTTTATTTTTTAATTTATTTTTCGCTAACAAGCTTTAGTTCTTGCAGTCTTTTGAAAACCCTTGTCCCTTCTTGCTCTCCTCTATGTCACTTCCAGATACTATATATGATGAAATGGGGTTCACAGTCCTAGTCTTGTTTATTTTATTCCACCTAAAGTCTTACTAACACTGACAATAGGTATTTCATGTGTCTGTCAGGTTGTGCTCTGCTTTATACATTCAAGGGTGATGTTAGCCTCTCTAATTTATTTTTTTGTTGTTGTTGTGACAGCAAAATGTTTATTCAAGTGCAGTCTGTGCTCAGGTAGATGCTCTGCCTCCCTGTACTCAAAACTATTTTCTGGGCAATCATTCCCCATTCTGGTTTTGTACAATCGAACGTATCTCTATTTTTCTTCCAG
>WUAM01000431.1:127843122-127880079 GCA_024336885.1 Actenoides hombroni | reverse complement strand
TTTAATTTTTTTTTTTATTGATAACTACAGCAGTGAGCGCTGTTTTCTGAGGCTTTTCTTCATATTTTACTCAGAAGTAAGGGGTTAGTAAAATGTAGTAGCAGTGTTCCAAAAGCCAACAGAACAATTTGAATAACATATGTCCAGAATAATTTTGTTTTGTAAAAGTCACAATATTTGTAGTGGAGAAAATAGGCAATAGTTTAGGAAGATATATATGTATAAAGGGAACAAAATAGAATGCCTGCTTTATAAATAGATGCAATGGAAAAATGATATAACCTTATGATATAACATTTCCAAAAAACAAGGATGAAGTATTGCATACAAAGGCTGCCTAGGAAGCCATTTCAAAAATAATAAAATGAAAGTGTTATATTCCAAAAGGACAGTGTTTGTTTTTCATTTAACAAAAATCAGGTTTACAGTTAGATTATTTTATAGAGATCTACAGATACATATAGAAGCCAACATAATAACTGAGGGATGCTGTAATATCCTTTAGCAGAAATATTTCAAAGAGGACAGGTTTTTCAAAAGCTTGGCTTCTTTTTAAGGACCAAAACGACTAGCAGCATTCTTACAGACTTTCAGCATACATGGCTTTGAGCACTTTCTGAAAATTTGCCTATAGAGATGGATGCTGAGCACTTGAAAAAATTATCCTTGAGCCCTTTGGAAAATCTGGCTACGTTTTAGATAACTGCCTCTTCTATGATCTCTTGCCCTTTGATATACCAAAGATTCACATTGTTATTTGATGCTGTGCTTGTTGACAGGTATTTATCAGTTTTTACCTGGCTTAAAACAAACAGAGAGGGGAAAAAAAAAAAAAAAGGTGGGAGGAGAATCTTGGTTTTTTGTAGAGTTATAGCTACACTTGATATTTAGAGGGAAAGTCAAACAGCCAGCAAAGCAATCTATCAAATTTCTCAGTCCATTGAAAGGACCTGGAGCACACAGTCCAAGTGTAGGCCTGGAGAGTCTTTCTTGCACTCCAGTCCTTAGTTGCATCAAGGCTTCATGGTTTTACTAATGTTACTGAGAAACATCTGCACATAATTTTCCACCACCAAATGGGGAGAAAATACAGCAAGTTTTTATGTTGTTGCAGGGACTGATTAGCCAGTCTGGAAAGTACATTACAGGAATTATTTATGTGTAATAAATAATTCCAATGCAGAATAACTTGTTAATAAAAGAAATAATGAGTATGTACACTTGGACGTATCTAATAATTCACAAAGTGCTGATTTTTAAATATCACAGGCAACCATTATGTTAATCTAAGCTTAGTGTAGAACCCATTTACTACGGTTTCTGGATTGCATTCATGTTTTGCAATAATACACCATTCCTATTTTCAGTCCCGCTAGGGCTAGAGTTCTTTTCCAGCCTCCCACTCTCTGAAGACCATCTAAAGTGAATCTATAGAATACACATTCCTGGAAACTTCCTTGTGTATTTAACTGACAATTAAAATCTTGTCACAGCTTTCCTGCATTTCTGAACATAAACCAGTCAAAATGCAATCTGATGCAAATCCAAACTGGATCAGCAGAAATACCTCAGTTGGTCTGAAAGTGTCCTAGGTGAAACTGTAAGACTTCTTGTTGAATTATACTATCAACTGTTACATGGGCAGTAGCCAATGCCTGACAGACTGCCTGGAAGAACACTGTTGCATCCCTTTTCATCCATGCATATAAAAAAAATCACTCAGTTCTTTAAATATATGCCTCTCCTTCTGTACTCATGGATGTAATTATTTACAGCACTAGGTGGTTAACTTGCTCTCATATCAACTACCAGTCCTATCCTGATTAATCAGTACTTAATTCTGCATTCCACATCTCTATTGACCTTTAAAAATATTTTTTTGCTACCTATCAGAAAATTGCATATAGTAGGAATTATTTTAGATCTTATTTGGACGATTAATTCTCTGTTTTTCAACATGGTGGGAAAGGTAGACTTGTTCGATGTATTTCTCAAAACTGTATGAAAATAGTTTCTGAGCAATAGAAGTGGCAGACCTGTGTCATGGGTGCAGGAATCTGGGCTTCATGGTAGAAGACGATACTAATGCTTCTTTTTAGAAGTTGTTTACTTAGTCCTCACAACCCCTTTCCAAAGATTGTACAAGAGATCCTTAGCTATAGAAGCAAGGTAAAGAAATGACTGCATAATAGGTATGGTTTAGGATGAGTTTTAATCTTTACCGAATCTTCTCACTAAATAGTGAATGATATGTAGCTGATGAAAGAGATACAGGAGAGAAAGAGCAGCTGGTGTTTTGACTGATTCTATGATATTGTAATTATGTTTCTAAACCTGTGCCAGGTGCTTTAACAACTCTAGCTAAGTTCTATTTTGTGTGGATGTAAATAAAGATTGTGGTTAATTTTCCTGTTTCCTGAAATAAAACTTTATAGGTGTCAGCGAAAACAATGTAATCGAGGCCCAGAAAAAATAGGAGACTTAATTATTGGAACTGCTCAACTGAAGTGATGGGGTGCTTGAGAGGTTGACTGGGTAGCTAGGGAGGAGGTGATTTAGCAGGCTATTTATAGTCCATCAAAGAGTCTTCATGTGTCCTTTAATAAGGACATGAAAGACAGAAAATGACAGAATATAGCCTTTGCATACTTACAGCACAAACACATGGTGTAGACAATGATTGAACAATGATTGGAGCTAGCATAGGTGCACATGGTATGGATAAGTCGTTAATCAATTGAAAAAAAATTGTTGCAGATTGATGACAGAAGGTAAGCAGTAGGAAATGCATGGCCAAGTGTAAAAGGAACAGATTAGGTGTAAATAAAGGAGGGGAGGGAAGAGATTTGCATACAAATGTTTTGTCTCTGGTGCTTCAAAGCTTGACTGGCATCGTGCTTCATTTACTGTGTTACATTGGCAGAAGAAATCTGAGCAACAAATCTGGTCTGGGTCTAAATAAGTGGTTAAAGGTGGCTAGATGAGTGAAAATTCCTGACTAGTGGGAAAGGAATGGTTCTGCCAGGGAAGTGGGGCTAATGGATGAACAGTCAAACCTGGAATAACATACAGGGACCCTAAAGAGTCAGTGGGAGTGAGGTACAGAGGAGGAGATAGGATTTGCAGTTGACAATAGGCACACACATCAGTTTTAGGAGAGCTAAATTATTATATTCTTAAGAGTTTAACTTGATTTAAGTTTAGATTTTTTTTTAGTGCAACATAAGTCAGATAACAATAATATGGTATTATCAGCCCCCAAATAACTGTATATAACACAAACTGCAATTGTCTCCACTGAAATCATAAAAGCAAGTGGAAAAGCAGTCTTGTTCAACCCACAATGGAAAAGACTTGAGATTTTTGTGAAATGCAGTCATATTTTCTACTTCACAAAATATTTTTTGTATGTGTTGGTTTAAAATGTTCTGTAAAGCCAACAAGATTATAACAAATCTCATAATTCTCCCTTTAAGTCTCTATGATGATGGTTATTGTGCAATCTGCATTTCAACATACAGTTATGCTTTCTGGACTCCAGCCCTACTGGAGCACGATCAACTTCAGGATAAACAACAAAGAGAGGATATAATTATATGTACTCACAGGAGATGAAAATTAAAACTGTTTTCCAGTTTATAGATGTCAAATGGGCTTGAGTCAATTATCAGAAACATATTTCACCATAGGTTATAGCAATTAATTTATTAAAGTGAGGGGTGGTCACCTAGTGCAACTTCTTGAGCAGTTGTGCTTCTTTCAGTGATAGGCAGAAGTCTTAAAAATCTTTTCTCTGCTGCAGTACCTAGCAGTGGAAACCAGTCCTTGCCAAAATTCACAAAGTTGATGCCTTATCCTCCTCTAAATTCCTCCTCCAAATCTTTTTCTGCTGTGGTGCTTGTGAACCACTCCCATCAGTTAGGCAAGTAGTGAGCTGTAGTGAAGTATGTTTGCTTTACAATTATTCAGTGTTTCCAATCCACTCCCACCTTGTGGTTTATCTGTTCCATCTGTCTCTTTTATCCCAGCCGATAAGAATAGATCTCTTATGCAGGAACTCTTTCTTATTATTGTTTGAAAAACACCTAATTAAATTAAATCCTTTTATTTAAGGTTTCTAGGTGCACCTATAATATAAATATTAAATAATAACTTTGTAAGATTAGCATTATCTCTAACCCAAAAATGTGAAAGTAAGACTTCACTGGTAAGTTATTTGTAGTGCACTGGGAGGAACTAGGCAGCAGAGAAGGCACTGGGGTGCCACAACAATCTCATCACTAGACAAATCCTGCGCAGTAATGGGGAGGAGCACTAATATATTTGAGGAGCTATGGAAGTGTAAGTCTACAGAGCTTGCTCTCAAAATGCCATCTAGGAAGTTAAAAGGTATTTCTATTGTAAGGTGGTTTTTGGTACATAGCAAATTAATTCCTCCATACTTTGGTCTGATTTTTTTTTGGTTGTTACTAACCTCTCGTTGACCACTTGTGCACAAAAAGCTTCCCACGTTAATGGAGCATAGGAATAAAATGTAACCTGGGAGTCCTCATGTTTGAACCACAGTCACATATCCTGTCCTGCAGTGAGAAGTGTGTCATCACAGAAGTAAAGAGATCCTTAGTTAAACCTCACAGGAGAGGTTACAGGTGAAAATTCTGGGTCATAACCTCAGTGTGACTTGGCTTTTAGCATTTCACCTTGGCTGTGATATCAATAATTGGGTCAAAATCAGCAACAAAAATGAATACACTGTGCATCACTTAGCTAGGAGAACACTATGTCTTTTGAGACCTCTGCGTAACTGGTTGTACCTGTTCTAAAATGAGTACATTCTTTTAGAAGCATTAAAAGAAACTGACACTTACCTTAGTGTCTAATCATAATAAATGACAGACTGGGTTAATTATTACTTGGTAATTCTTTATTTAAACTTTGTACTAAGATGCATTTACAGTATATTCTTTCATGTAGAACATAAAATATGTAATTGTGTGCAGAGTAGGCGTGGTTCCCTAGGTCAAGGAATAATTTGTTTATATACTTGCCCTGTATGAAAGATCCATGCATGCTGTACATGAATATCCCAGTTTATGGGACTGTTTCTATTAGCTGCTTGCACAAATTGAGGACAGTCACTTTTTTAATGCTTGAGGGTCACTTCTTCCTATCCTGATATAAAGAAGCAAGGTACAGATGTGTTTGCACAATGCAGCAGTAACTTAATAAAACCATCCAGATCCAGTCTAGATCTTCATCCTTCCCCACTCCATACGTCAGTATGGCACAATTACTCCATCTTGTAGTCTTGTAGGATGTGTTAGAAAGTCAGGGACTAGACTTGGCTTCCAGGCTGTTGATTAGACATCCCCAGTGATGAAACAAGGTAATTTCTACTGAACCTTTTTCACTCTGCTGACTGAAGCTGGAGTTCTGCCTTCAAGAAATTTGTTCTAGACAGGAACTCACCAGATCACTTTTTTGAACTAAAACATATATGTAGCTTTTGTATGTGCTTCACGTCTATAGATGTTGCACCAAGGACTTTATGTGAATTAACAGAGGCACTGAATATGTGGAATTAGACACAGGCAGATGAAAGTGGAAGTCACTTTTATTGTCAATGTAATTGACATAATTTTTACAAAATAATGCTGTGTCCTCTGAAAAGGGAAACACTAGCTGATCCTCAAGGGTTGTGACTATTTTTCTGAAAAATAGGATTCTCATTTTTATTTAATTGTCCCCCATCCAAAAAAAACCACCCCAAGATGTCTCCCTAACAACACTTTGAAAGGTTCTGAACCTGGCTTCCTTGGATTGCTGTCAAGTTTCTATCAAAAACAATTGAATCCTGTTGAGACTGGGATAATTCAGTGTCAAAATTGTAACTAATTCCCAGCCAGGCATGAAAGACTTCTTCCAGAAGGTTGCTCCTTGCAGCTGCGCTCTTTCTCCCAAAGCTGGCTCTTCTATTTATTTTCTCTTCTTACAGCTCTCACAAATTTTTTTTTGAGCTGGAAGACTAGAACCTTCCCACCCCAAGAACTGTTGCTAAACTGGTACCATCTCCATGTGCTTATTCTGGATTTTTTAGAGTAGGGTGAAGATCACAGTTTGAGGGAGGATAATGCGTTGAATCAAGATCAACACAAAGGTTAGGAATGAAAGTCAGAAACAATCACATCAATCATTGCTGGATGATGGTCATTCATACAGATTAATATAACTTTGGAAGTTTCCACAGAGAGGAAAGAGGAAGAAAAGTAATTACCTTTGCTCCAGGGGATGAGGAATGGTGTGCTAGCTGCACCACATACACAGGAACAAACTGTGAAAGTCATTTCTGACCATCTTGTGGAAAACTGGAACCACACTTTTCAAAGCTGATAATCAGCCATTTAATTTGTGCTAAACTTTCTAGCCCTCAAGGGCTACTCTGCTCTTTGGGGATGTCTGCACTGTAGAGCTCTCATTATCTCATAAGGGTCCAGGAAGTTTGGCTACACCACAGAGATATTCAAACAATTACAGAGGAAAGAAATTTGTTCTTCCAGCATGGGGAAAGTGGATGGTCTGCAACAGGGTACTCATTGTTTCATAACACAGACACTGTTCTTTCTGTTATCAGCTGTATTTAGAAAGCACATGTTTTTCTAAGCTCTGATATTTTTCTGTCCTTTAGATAGTTTTGTTCTAAGTCCTTCATTCTATATTTTTCTACTGTGGTTTTTTTGTGTCTTGATGTCCCCTTGATATCTTTAAGTCTTTGTCATGTTTGACTTTTTCAATAAGCTTATTTTTCCTTTTTTATTTCCTTTCTTTCCTTTATTCTCCTCTGCATATTCCTCCCCCTTTCCCCCCAGTGATATATTTATTAACTGCACTTAAGCTGTCACAATTAACAGGTCCTAATGCTTGTGCGGGTCATAATTTACAAAGCATAGCAGAAAGGAATTTTATCCTCCTCTCAAAGATAAGGAAAATGTGTCTGGCCAGTCAGTGTCTTGACCTAACCCATGTAAGGAAGCCAGATACTTTCAGGTTTGAGACAGAATAAAATAGAATTTCAGTTAGAAAGGACCTACAATAATCATTTAGTCCAACTGTCTGGCCACTTTAGAGCTGACCAAAAGTTAAAGCGTATTTCATGTAATTGTTCTAACACCTCTCAAATACTGACAGGCTTAGGGCATCAACCACCTCTCTAGGAAGTCTCTTCCAGTGTTTGACCACTCTGTAAAGAAATATTCCCTAATGTCAAGTCAAGGTTTATTTCCTCTGATGCAGCTGTGAAGCATTGCCATGCATCCTACCGCTGTATCCCAGGGAGAAGAGCTCAGCGCCTCTGTCTCCACTTCCCCTCCTCAGGAAGCTATAGAGACCAGTGAGGTCAGCCTCCCTTTCTCCAAACTACATAAAGACAAAGTTCTTAGCCCCTCCCAATAGGCCATTCCTTCCAGCCCTTTCACCAGCTTTGTTGCCCTCCTGGATGCATTCAAGTACCTTCACATTCTTCTTATATTATGCGGCCTAGAATTGCCCACAGTATTCAAGGTGAGACCACATCAATGCAAAATACAGCAGGATAATCGCCTCTTTTGATCAGCTGATTGTACTGTTTGATGCACCCCAGGATGTGGCTGCCAGGGCTCACTGTTGATGCTCATTGAGCCTATTGTCAACCAGCACCCCCAAATCCCTTTCTGCAGGGCTACTCATCAGCCACTCCTCTGCCAGTTTATACTTGTCTTTGGGATTACACCATTCCAGGTGCAGAATCCAGCATTTCGACTTGTTAAATTTCATGCCATTCATCATTGCCCAGTGCTCCAATCTATCTAGATACCTCTGCAAGGCCTCTTGTCTCTCAAGAGAGTCAACAGCACCTACCAGTTTGGCATCATCAGCAAACTTGCTAAAGGTTCATTCAACTCCTGCACTTAGATCATCAATAAATATATTGAGCAGCACCGGGCCTAGAATTGAACCCTGAGGAATACCACTGGTGATCAGTCGCCATCCAGATGTAGTCCCATTCACTACAACCCTTTGAACTCTTTCCTCTACTCAGTTCTTCACCAAGCACACTGTGAACCTACTCATCTCACAGTTGGACAACTTGTCCAGAAGGATGAGGTGAGGGTCAGTATCAAAAGCCTTACTACAATTAAAAAAAAATTGAGATTTTAGTAGTCCCACTGACACAAGGCCATCAGTCATATCTCTCTTTTTTTTTTTTTTTTTTTACATACCTCTTCTCTCTGTCAGCTCTCTTTTCTCTTTCTTTTGTACTTTTCCAGTCAGAACAGTTTATTCTCTATGGTTACTAACCCTTGGCCCCTTTGAGTGGGTATCTTTCCAGCCAAATCACAATGATCTCCGGTTCCAGTATGTTTTGTCAACTACAGAACACCTGTATTACATAAGTCAAGCAAGTTGAACAGTGCACCCATCTTGAAACAACACTAAGCACACAATTGTATAGTTACCGTGGAAAAAGAAAAAACCTGTTATTTGGTAGTAACTATTCAATGAGTCTATTAGCAATGGCAGTAACTTGCTTAACTTCGCACTTTCCATGCTTGTTATTTTCCAGTAATCACGTAATTGACAAGTGTGCAAACAGAACACTTGGGAATAATGCTTGCATGTAAAATCCCGTGCTAACATGGCAAGAAAAAGTTACTCCTACAACCTCCATAAACGTTGCTGAGGACACTTAGCACAGCTTATTCAAAAATGAAGAAAAATTGAGTAAGTGCCTTCATGGAATTCCACCCATGCTCTGCTGCAAGGCAATGGGGAAAGCTGCACAACTGGGGGAGAAGGAGGAAGAAGAGAGTTACTTCATTGACATATATAAATAACCAAATAGTCTTTGGTGGTTTGTCCTCCTCCTCTGTGGTAAATGATTTGGGTGAGGGATTGTATTTTGAGTTACATGGTGAAACACATGCTTAGTTCTAGCTTATTTACAAAGCAAAAGGTATACTGTCCTGTCACTTTGAGTTATTAACTACCTCCAAACTTAAACTGCCAATTCTGATACCATGGTAGAATTAGCATCTGTTAATGGGAGTGGAAATTAAATAATCAACGCATCTAGTAATTAGATTCTATGTTTTTAACATGTAAATAACTATTTGATTGCTAACAGAGAAAATTGAACTTTAGACTTTCTAAAAATTAAAGAAAAAAACTTTTTTGTCAATTTTTTTGAATACAGTTTTGAATCAATAGCTTTTTCTGATGCATTTTAGCATCCACGACTGCATACGGACAGAAAGAACCACAGTTGATCTACATAAGGATCAATATCAAAATAAAGTAGGGCATGAATGAGAGAGACATTCTTTATTCAGGTCCTAAGGTGGATACTCTTATTCCAAGATAAAAACTTATCAGTGTTAGGTCACTTCTTTAGACTAGAAGACTCCACCAATTATGATGATGCTGTTACATGAGTTCAACAAGCTTCCTTCCTCTTATATGACACACTCAATTGGTTTTTTTCTTTTTTTTTTCAGTAGAACTTAACCCCTTTCTAGTCAGAACAATGCATTATTTAACACAGTAACATATTTACAAAGGAACAAAGTATCTGTGTTACTTTATTGTCTTGTAATTGCATTTACTCATTTGTACGCATGTCAGCATTTGAATTGGGCCTGTTATCATTTTTCCTGGGTGTCTGGAAGATTGAAATGCAGTGTCTTGAGTGCTAATGTAATACAGAGATCTTGCAGAAATAGCGTCTACTAGAAGTTCACAACAGTTGTTGTTCTGTCTGTATTTCATTAAGGTGTTTCATTATTAATGGAAATTCTAAGGGAGTTGTTATCCCATATTAACACATAACAAGAGATTTCAATCTATTATTGAGTCATAATAGCTACTGGCATGGTGCTTTTTTCAGTAGTAACTGGTTGGAGAGCAACCTTTGTACATGTTCCTGCAGCAACACCCACTCTTCCAGGGAAAAGGATTATCAATGCAAATTACAGGGGTGTGTTTATTAGAGGTTACTAATTTGAAAAAATGGAAAATTTGCAAGATGGATGATTGGTAAAAGCATCTGTCATCCATTTCAGGACCAAAAGAATCATGGAAAGCAAAAGAGGTTTTTTTAAAAGCAAGGCATGGAAACTGTAATAGCTCTTTTATTCAGATTTATTCTTAAGTGCCTATTCAAAACACCATTTCAAGTATCATGGCCGATTGTCATGCATCTTAGGTGTTTCTATTAGAGGTATCTAATCCATAGGTTTTTTCCTTGTCATCTAAATGTCTCCTATAGTTGTGTGCAGTCACCAAAAGCCTTGAGTAACCAAGCACCTAAATCAAACAAAAGCCCTTTCAGGAACCAGAGTCTTAATATATCTTTAGAGAGTATGAGCACATCTAGGTCAGGCTCTGAATAAAATATTTCTCACAACTCAGTGACATAGCAAAGTAGATTTGTATATCCCATGTTATATAAATGACACTTATTCAAAAATCTCCAATACACTTTAATTGCTTCCTCTGGCATCTTTCATATCTGCATCTCCCATGAGAAAAGCTTTGCTGAGTGACAGTACTTTAACTTCCTTCTGCTGACTCATCTTTCTCTAGTTCCAGCTAAAAAAAAGTGGGGCACAGACCCAAGTATCTATCTGCAAATTAAACACAGATTAGAATTCAAGACTCCCCTCCACCAGGTAAATGATCTATTGGTTGCTGAGGATTCATAGGTGCCCACTGTTACTTCTTTCTGAGCCAGTGAATAGTTTCACAGCATCTTCAGCAAGAAGGAATAAGAGTAATTCCTTTAAAATGAGAATAAGTGAAGTTTTAGCTCTTTACATGGAGATGGGAGAAACTTGGTTGCACCTTCTCATTACAAAAAGTTACCAGTCTCTTATTCTGAATGAGACCATTCACTGCCCGGGTACAATTTGAAGTAGCTGGTACTTCCTTCTCAGAAATAAATAAAAAAAACAGGACTAATTTTTTTTTTAAAGGCAGTGCTTAGGCATCCATCTTTAGGAATGGATTCTAGGCTGAGATTTCTCTAATAGGAGGAGGAGGCTGCTCTCTGCTGTCTTCAGTCTAACACCCAGATATGGCTTAAGGTAAAAGATCTATTGTAGTTCATGTTGTTTGCTACTGGTTAATTATTCTACATAACATACAGCCTGTGTTTTCAAAATTAGAATCTTCTTATATCTTTGAATACACACATTTTTACAAGGAAGCCCATTACAAGTATCAGAAATTTACCTCTTTTTTGGATAGCACTTTCAAGCCCTAAGTACTTGAGAGGTGCATAAGGAAATAAAAAACTTTTACAAAGCTATGTGGATCATGGAAACTTATCCTGACTTTACCCTCGCCTGGGTAACAGCATTTCAGTGATCCCTGCTGCATTTCAGCTCTCTGTCTTTTGTTTATTTCTTTGAAAACAAGTTTATTCCCTTATTTGCAGAATTTTGAGCTCTATCATTTCCATTGGTTTGATACTTCAGAATGAAGAAAAATGAAAACATTCTGTTAAATTTTTTTCTTTTTTTATCTGTTTCTAATTTAAAATAGTAGCTTAAGAATTTTAACAAAATACACAAATTAGAAATATCCTGAATCAATTATTAGTATCTTTATTTTTTTAAAGGAAAGATATTTACAACTAAGATTATGCTCATGGGATGGACCATAAAGTTCTTCACCTTGCTATTAGCTTCTTATTGAGGACATTAAATTTGCAGCTACGTCTTACAGCTTATTGCATGACAAACTTAATCCTGTAATGGGACATCTTCCTTTGACCTAGCTGACATCTGTAGCGCAAGGCTATGTTTGGGCACTTAGCTATTTGTCAACTTCATGACATTTCTCTTGAGCTCTTCATGGCTGCTTTTTCTCTAACATGTGTTTTCCTTTTTTTTTTTTTTTTTTTGTTCCACATGCAAGATTATTTTTGTTACATTCCCTGGTGTATTTGAATTTCTGGGATTGTGACACCCATTCCTTATGTTTTTAGCTTTCTCCTTCTTGTTCATCTGCACATATTCCTCCGTTTAGGACTCCTATGCTCATTCACAGAAACACAGTATCACAGACTATCTTTGTTTGGAAGAGAACTTCAAGATCATCTAGTCCAACCTTCGACCCAACACTGCAAGCTCACCACTAAACCATGGCCCTAAGCACCAGGTCCACATGCCATTTAAATGCCTCCAGGGATGGCGACTCCATCCCTGCCCCAGGCAGACCATTCCAATGTTTGATAATCCTTTCAGGGAAGAAATTCCTTTTGCTTATGATGGAAACTTTTTACGGCATATGAATATTTTGTATTCCTTCTTTCATCCTGAATCAGTTCTCATCTGTGGACACTTCTTCAATGGAGAACATGTTGTTAAAGTATCCTCTGTGTTAGATCAATTTTGAATACGGTATGAGGGGAAAAAAAATCAGACCTATAAAGATTGGTAAGGTAGATGGAAACATTGCAGAGTTCCACAGAGCTTTGGAGGATTTCTGGAAGTGAAGTTGTGAATGACCTATCGATAAGAAAGGATGTAACCAAAGTAGTTTTGGGAAATACGTTTCTTTCCCAGAGGTTAAGCCTTCTGATAAATTTCTTCATATAGGTTTCTGCATAGATTTCCACATGCACAGAAACATGTTTAGAGAGAGCTTGTGTAATGCTGTTGCATGGCATAGAGCCACATCTTTGGTCTCAGTGTTGCAGCCTTGCAACCTTTATCAAGGTAGGGCCATATATTATGGAAAGGGATTAAATTTAAATCTAGCTGGAATGACAGTCTCCTTTTTTTTTTTAATGGGAACAGGTTGCAATGTATTATTATTTCATTTCATTTGGTAATTAATTCTGTGCAATGTGAGTTTTGAGTTGCACCAAGTTATCGAGTATTGCCTATTTGACTGGCCATTGTTCTCTTCTGGTCTAACTAGAATTAGTTCCTCATATTCGGTATGTGATAGTTTTGGTTTTAACATTTCCAAAATTTAGGAGGAATGTGTGTTGTATTAACTACTTAGAATATCTAGACCTTCTCTTCCAAAAATAGCAGTCTTGCTTGTTGAGGAGTAGAAATTTCAAACAGGACAGTCTTAATGTATGTTAGTATATGACTTTTTAATTAATAATATTTGACTAACAGCTCAGGCTACTAGGATTGTGCTGTTTTAATTACAGTTAAAGTGTAGCAAAACATGGTACTATTTTCTAGTACTGTGAAAGTGTTTTCTTACTGCTTCAAAAGCAATAGACAGTGGTCATCATCCTATTTGTTTAACTGTGTTTATCTACTAATGTTACTACCATTGCTACTAAATGCTTTCTTATTTAGGTGTCTGAGACCTTAATTATATTCTCATTTCTTGCCTTTACTACAATTAAATAATTTGCTATCATAATGTTTGCCCTTCCCTCACTGGAAATATTATTCCCCTCTTATGCTATGGCTTGAGGCTTGATAGATTGAGTTGTCACTGAAGTGCTATTGAATAGATTCTCAGCCCTTTACTGCTTTTTAGAAAGAGCAGTTGCCCTCTTCCTACTCCTACACACCTCTTTTGTATTCCCTTTTGTTTTAACCATGACAAACAAGCATGACAGCAGCCTTGGGTTTTGGTGGTTAGCTTTTTTTTTTTTCCTGGTAACTAAGCTTTTGTATTCAAATAACTTACTCATCCTAGTTCAGTAAAAAATACATAACTTTTCTGACACCTCAACAGCACCCCAGCCATAAGCCTCTAAGCATGTTTATATGGAGTATCAGGTGACAAATGTGACAAATTCTTTACTTTGGCAATGGGATTCTCCCAATAAAAATTTAAAGCATGCAACTGGATTTAAAATGGAAGTCGGGGATCTCCAGCCCTGACTAAGTACTAATCTGTTCAGAAACATTTAAGTGCCTTGATTTTTTTTTTTTTTTTTTTAATTGGCAGTATACTTTCTCTTGAGGACCTTCTGCTAAACTCCTGTGTGGACACTCCTTTATTTATATAGAAGTTGAAAAAGCTACCTGCATTGTGAAATCTCATTGGTTTTGGCTATGTTTTTCCTAGGTGTAGTCCTGAATCCTTTTTTTTTTCCCTTTTAGTGGTGCATGTGGATTTTTCAGAAGTTATCATAACCTGAAGGCAAGGGCATTAACTAAAATGACCCAGAAGATGCAGTAGCTTGATTTTGAAAATGCGACACAAGTCATAAAATGTTTAGTTTGGGTTTTTTTGTGTGAATTAAGCTGCAGGGACAGTTAAGTTAAACTTAAAATAACCCTTTTAAAAGTTGTTGAGGATAATGAATTAGGCGGGAGGAGTTAGAGCCTGCTGCTGCCAACTAAAGTGCTTGGGGACTTGAGATAGAAGAGAATGATAAGAAGCAGCTTTCATGCATTCAAATAAATTACAAGTTGGGCTTGGCTTAATCCTGGCATCAGAATGATCTCTGGGGTTTTCCCTACATTATCTTAGCCTATGATTATGCAAATATCCTTTTAATGTAGCGACTTCTTAACAGGAAATTAGTCTCATATTTGCTCATAGGCTCTTGCAACCAACAGACATTTGCTTGCAAAATCTTAGTGTGTCTGAGGTACAAAAGGCACATTAACCCTCTGAGTACCAACATTTTGCAAACATGCAAATAACACGATATATCAGGGATGTAGCAGATGAGTTAGGAAAGAGATAAGTTTTCTAACTCAAAAATATTCTTGGGTATGAAAGTTCAACCAGAATGCAAATTGTATTAAGTTTATATTTGGTTTCAAAGACTGTAAGGAAAACAGAGGAGGGAGGGAAATCTTATTTACATTTATTGCAGTGATGTTGTCTTCAGGAACTGCACCAAAATGGGGACTGTGAGGGTAACCTGCTTTGTCTGGAGAACAGGCAGTTAAGAATGGGAACCAGATGTTTCATCCGGAAAGACAAATGGCTGGTACCTCTCAGGAGAGGTGGAATTGAAGTCTCAAAAATTGTGTTGTGTTACTTGTGGTAGTATTAATGTACATCTCTGAGTAAGCACGAATGCTCAGTTCCTGATTTGTTTTTGTAAATCTCTGCTAGGGGAAATTATTTTAGGTAACATTTTTCTTGACCTCTTACACTAGAAACCTTTAGTTTATCTTTCTTTTTAGGAAAAAAACCCAAACCAGTTAAGCATTTACTGTCAATCTGGAATACAGTAATGATAACTTGTTAGCTAGTACTTGGGGTGCCCCCCATCCCTCTCTTTTTTTTAAAAAAAAAAAAAAAACCCAACCTTATTAAAACACAGACAGATAAAGCCTTGGAGTAATGGGGGATCCTACTGAAATTAAGCATCTAATTTTTCAATGGGATTTAGGGTATTACCTGATTCATTCAAGCTCTTTTGAAACTCCCATCAAAGTGAACTGTTCAAGGCATGACCTTAAGGTAACACTTGAATCAGCCACAAAATCTAGACTTCCAGCTCTTTGCTTTAAATGTAAGACCTATTCTTTCTTCTATATCCAGTGTATTCTGTTTGTAATTACCAGAAATTACCATTAGAGAAATCAGAGCTAATCTAGGGCTCATTAAAGAGCGAGAATTTATGCTTAACTATTTAAATAAATTCTTGTTGATCTGGTTTCTGGAGATTAAACTCTAAATTTTTTCTGTCATAGATGGGAGAAACTTGCTAGTATAATAGCACAGTATCTTAGAGTAAAAAAAACTAACACATACTTAAGTACAGCAAGCGATTGCAAATGCTGTTCAGGCAATATGAATTTTCATGATTCCCCATTAAATCATAGAATCAGAATTGTCAGGGTTGGAAGGGACCTTAAAGATCATCTAGTTCCAACCCCGCTGCCACAGGCAGGGACACTTCCCACTAGAGCAGGGTGCTCAGACCCCCATCCAACCTGGTCTTAAAAACTTCCAAGGATGGGGCTTCCACCACCTCCCTGGGCAGCCTGTTCCAGTGTCTCACCACCCTCATGGTGAAGAAATTCTTCCCAATGTCTAACCTGAATAGACCTATCTCTAGCTTTAATCTATTCCCTCTAGTCCCATCCTATCTAGTGAAACATGCTGAGTCCATTTTTTTGTATAAAGCACTAGCCAGTCACTAATTTTTTCTAACTGCTCTACCAAAATGTAGCATATACTAGACTAAGTCTGAAGACATATAGGAAAAAAAAAAATAAAAATTGGAACTGGTTTTGTTTTCAATAGATTAAAATTCTAACAGCCAACTGTTGTGGTTCCACTAGAGGTTTTACCTCCAAAATAATTTTTCTGTGATTCACCACTAGCATTCAATTTTAGCAGAAACAGATCCCTATACTGACAACCAAAAAATAGTGAGATTTTATTTATGTAGTAGTAAACCCTTGGGTAGTACCAGGATAAACGTCTGAGAGCTTTTTTCTCCAGACTCAGGGACTTAGAAGTTTGCTCTTTTAAAACATTATTCTGGAGTAACATTAAGCTTTTAACATTGAGATGACTTTAAAATTAAACCAAACATAGAGATTCACTGACCTCTATGAAAGCTTTGATTAGCTGGTAGCAAAGCACAGTCACGGGCACCTCTATATTCTCTGCTTCCAAAGTCTACCTCAGTTCAGAGGGCTGTCCTTGGACACAACCTGGGTCTGTAAGGCACAACTTTTATTTCACCTTACACATAGTGAAAGAAAACAAAAAGCCTGCAAGGGTTTACCTCGCCTTATATAAAAATGAACTACAAATCCAAAACAGCTTCAAAAGCAAAGCATTCTCCTAATTTCTTTACTGCTTTGTAAGAGTATGTGACTCATTCAGTAGGGATATCTTGACTTCTACCAGCTCAGAGGTTTTCTTCAAAAATTTTGAAATGAAGAAGCATTAATATCAAACTGTGTATTTTCTTCTGTTCCTTGATACAGAAGTAAGACATCTAAAGTGTTGTTGGGTTTTTGTTTTTGCCAATTTAATTTTAAAAGTTTTTACAGACATTTGCCAAAAACTGTAGCAAAATATAATTTGGAGGAAAGCTACTGGTTTATTTGTATTATTCCATTAGTCAGTGGGCTTTCTTACAAGTCGATTTTTAAACGACAATTTCAGAGTTAAAGGAAATATAACACCAGTTGTTCAGGCATCGCAGCATTCACTAGAGGACATATTTTGGCATCATAACTGCTTACTGTAAGTTAGAGCTCTATCTCTTAATGTTTCAAGATGCTGTATTCTGCAGTTTTATTTCCTTCTTGGAAAGCAAGTAGGATGTTTGCTAGGAAATTACTTTTATTGGGAAATATTGGAACTTAATTAGTTTTTTGGATGACCCACTTGAAAGGGGAATGATGTCATTTTTACATAAGCCTATCTGGTGATACTAAACTGAGATAATCAGATTCAATGGAGATCAAGTCCTTGCTACAAATGTATAAAAATATCTAGCTGGCTTATTAACATACAGTTCACTTAAACACTTAAATCGTATGGGAAATGTTCATATTTTTATTCTACATAATTGGAGCTGAACTGTAAGAGCTTTCCCAACACTTTGTGAAACAATCATTTCAAGAGTTCATGAAGCCACTAAGGCTGTGAAGTCATTGATTTCTTTGAGTTCACACACAAACAAATATGAGAAGAATGTATTTAGCTTATTTCCATATCACTGAATGGGACTCTGAGCATCCTGGAATGCTATATGAAAGAACTTAATTATTACTGTATTTCACACAGATTTTAGAAAGGCTACAGCATGGCAAATTGTAGATGGATGAGGAAGTACATATTGGTAATTAACAGGACCCCAGAGGAATATATTTGGCAAAACCCACTTTCCTTGTGAGTGTTCTTTTGTAGTTTTGTCATTATACATGCAGATCAAAACAACACCAACTGTAAAACCATCTTTATCCTTACAAAACAGCAGTATTATGGAATGATACAATTACGCACTATTCTGACAGCATCATCAGAACACAACAGGAATTTACTTTTTTTTTTCAGAAATCCAGCAGTTTAAGTAAAGAATTAAGGGTCGCTACCAATAGGTGGCAACTAGAGTTCAAGACTAAATGGACTATCACATCAAGGAGTATTTTTGTTAGCATGCCCATAGGGAAGAAAATCTAAGGGAAATACAATCTGCTTTCCCTTCTTGTCACTTGCACCTCTGAAGTCTTGGAAATACTTAGAGATGTGTTTTGTGCTTAGGTGGAGCAAAGGAGTATGCAGCCTGTCCAAAGTCACTCTCTGAACTAAAAAAATATTTTTCACTCAGGTTCTTACTACAATCCACGTCGACTCACAAGATGTAGAGTAACTGCAAAATATTTGCCACTGACAAATGAGTGTCTAACAATGAAAAATATGTATCAATAAACATATAGTCAACAACCTGCAGTAACTTAGCAATAAATACTATTTCACAATTACTGAGGTGACCCGACACCTAAGGTTTAAAGGTTGCACACTGCAGGTACAGCACTACATACAACAGGGAAGGACAAACACGCCTAATGGTCACAAGACACTGAAATTAATGAAACCTGCCACTCTGTCAGCACAGCACCACTACTCTTTACAAATTTCAAGATTCAGGTAGAACAAGCATTTGGGGTGGCAGTTCAGAAGTCCATGGCATAAACCACAGAACAGTCAACCTTATTCTTGTGTTCCTAAAATGTTTAAGGAAATTAAAAAAAGAACTAAATATGGTTATTCCTCTAATGAAAGAAGAGAATGGCAAAGATTTTGTCCATTTAAATTTTAATTGACGCTGGTAAGTCTTACAGTCCAGTCATTGGGGGGGGGGGGGAGGGGGGGGAAAAAGAGGCCTATCTAAATTATATGGCAATTCCTTTAACGACTCTTTAGTTGGTATCTGACTGAAAGGGACAGGAAAATTTGAAAACAAAGCTGTCGAGAAAATGTAAGGCATGCCAGAGAGGTGAGAGTGTGTTATCTTGGTAGATGAGTACTCAGCAAGTTTCTGATGGCAGATCATCCCATAATGAATCACTTCTGTGGAGTGGCAACTTAATCTGTTGAGGTTTTGATGCCATCTTTGCAGCTGTTGGTGGTGTGGCAGCAGTGGATGCTGAACATGCTCTCTTGTGCAGCACAAAAACAGGCTGTAGCTGTTACAAGGATGTGGAGGTAAGAGAGATCTGGTTGCTGATAAACTGTCAGCATGGCAGCAACAGTTCTGGTGGGGTGACATAGAACAGGTGACCACATCTTACTGCTTTGAAACAGCTGGTACCCAAGGAGGTTGCATCAGGTCAGAAGGCACTTGGCTTGTACCATGATACCTTACATCTGTTACAAACTTCTGTTGGAGCTCAGTGACAGACTCTTATGTGGGGACACAAATACCCACCAAGTCAAAGTAGGATGTTTTTTGTGCAACTGCGTAATGCAATTACCAGTAACTGGAGAGACCACTGGCATATATTGTGCTATAACCAGCAGTCTGACATATGTAACTAAAGAAAAGGCAATGCTCATTAATGGGTAAAAAATAGAAGAAATTTATTCCTGATTTCTTGGTTTAGTGTCAAAGTTTCCACATATTTCAGTTCTTTCTGAACTCTTCAGAACACCCACAGCAAATGTTTGTCCACAAGTAGCTGAGTAAGTCTCAATAGTCATCCCAATGAAATGGGGGAAGTGTTGTCTGCCATCTTGGGCTTCAATCATCTCTTTTGCTCCAGCTCTGGTTCTCTTTGGACCCACCTCTGAGTTGATTCAATGTTTTACTAGTGGCTTATTAGTAAACAATATAATAATTTTCTTCATCTCACTCTTGAAGTAGTTTTCTCTTCATTTGAAGAATTAATTCACCTCTCAGAAGCTCAAGAAAGTGCCAAAGACAATGCAAGGGGAAGTGGTGGGAATGCATGGCCCCTAGCAGAAAATAAGGTCAACTGGTGCTTACCTGCTCTCAATTCACCCTTGGGACTAGAGTCTCAATACTCAATCAGAAAGTTGGTCAAATCAAGGCTTAGACTGATGCAACTGGGGGCACCATTCCAGGAGAGTTTTGAAAGTGGACACTAAGATACATAAATATGTAAGACTCTATTTTAATGAGCAGTTTGATTAAATCTACCTTAGGCTGGCTAATTAGAGGTCATAAAAAGCTAGTTTAAACCTGTAATAAACAAAATCTTATTGAAGGCGAGTGAAGAGGTAAAATCCAGACAAGGTACAGAGCAGTGTTTCAGTAACAACTTACAAATGCATGCTATAAAATTATGTTTCCTACTCATTATAATGACAATTAAGAGAATTTTAAAATACGTATGCTACAGGCTTAACTTAACAAACAAACAAACCTATTAACATGGCATGAATGAATCAACAGTTCAAACAACATTTTAAACTTTATCCCTGACTTCTAATTAAGGAGTTATCCTTGCTTTTTTTTCCCCAAGAATACAGGCTACTGTAACTTCCAGAAATTGAGACCTAGAAAAAGTTAAATGATGTAGCAGTAGAGCAGGATCAACAAATGCAGGTTGTTGAAATATGAATTCTTAATGCACACAAACAAAAAGTCACATGAGTTCTCCATAGCTTTTTCCCAAATTTTTTTTTTGCATCTGAATTCTCATTCCTCCTACCGTAGCCTTTGACAAGATTCATAAATAGCAATGATTGTTCAGCTTTTTTTTTTTTTAACACTCCTTTTCTTCTTGGATGTGTTTTAACAGTCAAAAGTGACTGCTAACATCTATCAATCAGCCGAATATAACAGCACCACCTTCTGGTTTTAACAGCATGAATCCAAGTCCCATCATAACGTAAGAAACCTGTACAGAAGAAACAAGGTAAAAGTGAAACTAGCTGAAAACTAGGTATTTAGTCCTAAGAAATAGACAAAGGAATATAAATATCACTACATTAGCCCAACCTATTCAATTGCAGGGTCTGAGGAGCAATTTTACAATGGTTCTTGTGTGCCATGAAGTAGCTCTGTACAGGTGTGGCAGCCAGAGTGTTGTCTTCACTGTATGCAGTGGCTGCACTCCAAATACCTGTTCAGAGACTCACTTGACAGCAAGCCTCCTGTCCCACTTCTTCCCCCTCTAGTGTGGGCTAATGATCCAAGTACCCGTCTGTTCTGAGCTCATGCTGCCTGAGCAGCTATTTCTCATCTCTTCTGATGCAAAAGTGGTAGGTGGAAAGGATTATCTGATGGGCTAACTCTGTGCAACAAGCTAGTCTACCCTATTTAATTAGACCACCACTTTGGCCTAGCAACTTCTTTATAATCTCAGTACTGGTAAACTTGCTTAGATTTTCAGGAAGACATGTCCCAGATTCTGAAACATTATGCTACCACGGTGTTTTGCCATACCAAGATCTATATTGCTTACGTGAGAATTGTTTCAGGGATCCTTCATGTGAAGTACTGCCTGATCATATTATCTATCTGCTTTTACTTTAAAATATTTGTCATCAAAACATTCAAAACGTTGATCATTGCTACATTAGAAAACAAAGCCATGGGAATTTGCTATATGAGATAAACAGGTGACATGAATCAATGAAACTTAATCAAATGGCAACCAGCCATTTCTGCTGAAGGAAATAAAATAATCTAACCCACCATATAAGTAATTTCACTGAGATTG
The DNA here is from genome assembly GCA_024336885.1 of Actenoides hombroni. Taxonomy (NCBI): domain Eukaryota; kingdom Metazoa; phylum Chordata; class Aves; order Coraciiformes; family Alcedinidae; genus Actenoides; species Actenoides hombroni. The sequence continues at coordinate 127,858,444 of WUAM01000431.1, read as the reverse complement.
ATTGAAATTAAACCTGAGCCTGCAAGCTGAGGAACAAAAGTGGCTGTTCAGGCATCCTTGTAAAGATTAGTTTAGTAGGCTGGGGTCTTTTTTCTCCATTGGCTTTTTCTGGTAAAGCTTGATACAATTTAGTTTTAAAAAGCAATTGCACTCCATGCTGTACATAGGTGATGAAATATGCACAGGACATACGTAGCTATTAATATTTATTTTTGTTGCACCGTGTGGTAAAGGAGCATCATTTCAGGCATAGATACAACTGCACTGGCAATGGAGTGAAGGGGGGGGAGATGTGCAACACTGCAGTTTTCTGAGTGGGAAAGCAGACTTAAATGATGGTGTCATCATCTGTTGTCTCTCCCTCCAAGCAAATCATCTCTACAGATAAATTCACACCTGAATATAAATGTTGTTGTCATTTACAAGATCCCATTTTCTCCTGCTGGTTGTTTAGAAGGATCTAGACCGTGTTGCTTCATCTGCACTGCGATATCAAACAAGTAATCGTAACACTCACACCTAAAATTAAACAGAGGAAAAAAAAAAGTGCAATGTAAAGTAAGGGTCAAGTTTTACCATGTTTTATGAAAATGAGTAAGTTTTGTTCCTTGAGCTTTACGTCGCCCATGTGACAGTCTGACTGGACAGTTCTATTATCATTTATTTCCATGACAGCAGTATGGAAAGTGCCCAGCATTTTTGCTACATGAACTTGATTTGCTGCATTTCCATCAGCAAATGAAGTAAATTCCAAAAATGAGACTAGAAAAGACTATGCAAACAGTATTGGCAGGTGTCATATAAAAGAGAAGATTGCCTGCAGGTTTCATATGAGGACGGACTTGTCCATGTGAAAGGAAAATGTTGGCAACCCTATCAGTCAGCACTGATATGAAAGGAAAACCAAGCAGTGGAATCATGGATGAATCCATTCCCAAAATCTCCTATGTATTTAGTGAAGCCAGAACTTAATGTTCTGAATCATTGTCCATGGGCTGGAAATACACGTGATGTTCAGGTCATTAAGATATGGAGAGATAATGGCAAAAGATACCATATTTCTAAGTTATACTCACATTGTTTTAGCTTTTTCCCATGTTTCTCCCCATACGTATACTCCGTGACGTCTGACCAATACAGCACAAGAGTCTGGGTATTCTTCCATTGCATGTGCCATTCTTTCCTTTAGATCCTTCTCTTCTGGTGTATTCTCAATAATGGGAACCACTAGTGTATCACCATATCTAAAAGAAAAATGAATGTATTTAAAAAAATTCCATGTTTGGATTTATGAAGCTTTTCCCCAAGAAAGAGATTGTGTTTACACTCAACACTTGTGATTTTTACACTCTTCTCATGCAAGTTATGCTGGAACATAAGAACTCTCAGGAACATTTCCCACACCCAATCTTATGCTATGCTGGCAATACCCGAGTTACACTTGAGGCACAAAAAGGAAATAACACTTTAATGTACTAGGTGTAGCTGTTTGTTCACATATCACTTTGTTGTTGGGTCCCTTTACAACTTTTTCAGACTCTCTTTATCCTGTATTGGCATCACTTACAAGCTTTATCTCAGATTAAATTATTTAAAAGAATCACATCATAAAGAAGGAAATGAAGCTGTTTGCTGGAGAGCAGAAAAAAATTAATATAGGTAGTCCAAAAAGCCCCTGGAAATAAGACTGTCCTGCATATAAAGGCATATAAGTAGAAAGCAGAGTCAATGCATGAAAAATAAATTCTCTGTGATGGAGTGACTGGTGGGCTGTATGTGATCTTAAGAAAGCCTGAGATCCCCAGTTACAAAGACAAGATGATGCATGTTACTCAGTGGAACTTGCCTGAGAGTTTATTCTGAAGGAGGACTGGGATATTTGGCATTGTATGAACCTTAATTAACACTGGCAGAAACTTGTTTAAATAGATTTAATAAGTCCCCAGTTCAGGTTCAGATTTATCATTGAGATCACGTAGATACTTCGCGAGTGGATGCTAGTAGTACTTTTATAAAGCAAAGAGAGAAGGCAATGATAAGAATAATACAGCTTGCATTTCAAGTAAGATATTCATAAAATTAAAAAAGTCTCATCCCTTATAGTTTTCAATGCTTTCCCAAGGAAGTCTAGCAAAACAGTGAATCAAGAAAATTGAGTGCTTTTTGTAAGTTTATTTTGACTTGTACATATTCCGATCATTAAAATTAGATTTGGAGTGTTTTTGGAGACCAAATGAGCTAATGGATTGGTTTCCTGTGTTCTGCTTTCTGCTTGGATGTGAATTTGGAAGCAGGTGTAAATAGTGTAACTGATTCCTAATCATAACGATAAGCTTTTTACCAAGACATACTACCTATAAAACCCCAAGAAGACTCTGAATGCTTTAAATACTTTGTGTCTCTTTAGTTTCATTGAAATACAGGCAGCCTACATTTAGGCAAACCTTAAGATAGCCAAACATAAGATACCTTGGCACAGTCTGAGGCTTTCAAGGCTATTTACTACAGATCTAGTTCTCCTTCTACTGAAGTCAACAGTAAAATTATTCTGGCATATCCATACCATTTTCCGGGATAGCTTCCAGAAAAGGTTTATGTAGTTAGAAACAATATATTGTCAATCCTTTTTGAAAGATTCCATCCTGTACTATCAAACCTCTTTTGAATTCAATGGGGAGCCTAGTTGAGGCAAGAGAGGGGAATCAGTCTAGTATGGATGAGTATGTACTTGGGAACCGTGTGATCTGGTGCTTTGATTTCTTTAGTTTTTCTGGTAAATTAGCAGGATAACATGGGACAACTTGAGAGATATGGAAACAAATAAATACAATGTCTCCTGACTAACATTTAGGAATGTTTCAAGAATTCAAAATGCATATCCAAAAAAGAAATCTGTTGTGGATTTTTTTTTAAAACCAGGGTGGTTAGACAATTCAGTATAAGGAGTGTTTTTTGCCACACTAAAAATACAAATGCTAATGCTGACAAGAAGGTAGAGCCAGCAAGTCAACCAGAACCAAATAAAATATGCCCGGGCACAAAATCACGTGCCAGACTTACGGCTTGCTCCCTTGCCAAAGGGCAATAGTTACAAAAATTAACATCAAAAAATAGAGAGAATTTACCATTTCAAGTTTTCATCTAATTGTCACATATTACATAAATGTTGTTTGCAGATCTCAATTCAACATTCTGTGGGTGGAGTCCTCAAAACAAGCCATCACACATAATTTGGAATAACTCAGCACTTACCTCAGAGCTCATCCTTGAAAAGTAATAACATTATCTTTAATGAGCTACTTATTCTGAATTTTCTCTCGGTCTGTCAAGTAAAATCTGAAATCCTCTACTCTCTTAACATGCCCTAAACTAGCACAAGCAGTGATATGTGAAGTCCACCCAGATGTAGTTTGTATGTTATCAATCCAACCTAATGTTGGTTGGCTCCAGTTTAAGTTTAACACTGTATAGATGTGTAACATCTCTGTTCTTGAGGTATCTGTCAAGACATAGCTCTTTATTTGATTTGCTTCTGTGGCTCAACAGACCACAGTATCCTTGACATTACAAGATCTTATCTCGGACCTCTTCCATAGGCTTGAGACCTTATGGAAAGCCAATGACTGATTTATGGCAGAGGTCTTTTTACTTCTTATTCCTAATACTTTGTATTACACATTTTATGGCACATAATGCAATAACAGCATGCCTCTTTTCTTAAAAACAGAGAAGTACCGGTAATAGCCTCCTGAAGTACACTTCTGGATTCCTTTTATCATCTCCTGATGAGTAATACTGAACTCACTCCCTTGGTAAAGAAGGGTAGCCATAACAGCAGCCTTGGAATGAGTATGGATCACTGCGCCTGCACCTAAGAACAGAAAAAGAAGGAAAAAAAAGTATTTTTAGATTTAATTTTAAAATACATTTATTAAGAAAATTTTATTCACATACCTGATTAATTTCCTTAGGCTAGGCATCTTAGCAAATGGTGATCTACTGTATTAGAGGAAAAAATATACAGCAATCTAAATAAAGGTATAATCTAAAATAGATAATTATGGATTGTCTTAGAAAATTAGTGTTAACTTTTAGTTAATGGCAAATACCAGGAGAGAAACTACTTGCACAATTTCAAGGAGAAACACTACTTGTATTTTTTTACATCTTGCAATGCCTGAAACATTCTAATTTCATCAAAGTTCTAAGATTTTAAAGAATTCCCAAACTTATTTCTGAGATGAAAGTTTAAAGACTTTTACTTTCTTCCTATGCTAGTACTTTTCTTCAATTATCCACTGATTCTCTGAAATAATATTTACTGTTATCTTATTGTATCATGATCAAAAGGTAGGTAGGCAATAATTACAATTTACTTATAAAGTTGCAGTGTTGCCAAAAGCCTGAAATGAGCTTTCCTTGGGTACACATGTAAGCTTCTTGCGCAGGAAGATCAGAAGAGACTTTCTAAATCCCTTCCAAAGTAACAGATGTAAATCTTACAGAACAGTAAAAGCTCTCTACTACTGTCCATCTGCAAAAGAAAAGTTTCATAATTTTTTCACCTATCCGTAATTTAGAACCTTTGATCAAAGACAATGGTTGTAAAAGGATCTAAAATACTGTTGCTGAATAGACAAAAGTACTGGTATAAAACTGCTGTAAATCCCCCAGATCCTCCCACAACCTACTAAGATATCACACTAAAAATCAGTGCCAAGAAGATGATCACAGGTATAGCTACATGAGAAAATGAAACTGTAAATGACATTTGCAGGATGTTACCACGGATTACCTTCCACTGTACCTATTCCTTTGCAAATCAGTTTCCTTTATGGTTTCATGTTTATTTCACTGTAACTTCCATATGTAAAGAATATGGTATTGAATTTTATGCAGGTGTATGTTTCAGTCATCACTGAACTGAAAACATTTGCTACACACCTCTCATAGTGTAGGCATTCATAAAAAGCGGTGTGCACTGGCTTTTCTTTAGTTTCTTGTGGGATGGAGGACCACTGATGTCCTGGCCATTCATGTCACAGACAAACATATCTTCTGGCTGTAAGAAAGAAAAATTTTGACCTATGATGACCTGTATAGTTTTGTTTTCCTTCTAGGGAGAAAAACATATTTACACCTTATATTTAACACATAATGTGATTTTAACTTTGTAGAGTCCTGCAATGCACCACATGTATTCTACCTCCTAATACTACTTACTGATATTGTGTAATGTGAATTAATATTAGGTATTCTTTTTATTCAGAATGCTGCCAAGCTGGTATCTGTAAAAGTAAATTTTCTTAGAAAGGAGACAACCTGTATCCAAGTAAATGACAACAGATCAAAAGAAAAAGTAGTAACTGATTCAAAAAAAAAAAAGAAATGTAGATGTACTTTTCCTTCCCTCCTTAAAGAACCTACAAAGGACATGAATTAAACCTACATATAATGCATTTAACTTCTAGAACTTTTAAGCCTTGCTTTTTTTAGTAGCTTTACATGAACATTATCTTTGCATCAATCAGCTACTCATTGAACAAATAATAGTTCAGGGCAGCGATAAAATTTTCTTCGTTAAAGTTACTTTAAAAGACAACAAAAATTAAAGTTGCAAAATATTTCCTTACTCACTGCACTTAATCCACTACTGCTGCTAGCAAAGAACAGACCATCACGGTCTTGCCTGTCTTTACCTGCCTTACTTGCTAACATCCCCAGTGAGCACTGCTGCAAAACTCCAAGTTTCTGTCAGTGAAGAGAGTCCTTTCATTTCACGTTGTATTTACCCTTGAATCTATAAAGCAACAAATTCTTTCCACATACTATTCTATTCTGTGGGAGTTCCTGCTGTCATAAAATAGTTACCACTTACCATTCTCCTCTTCACTTAAATTTTGGGTTTTAGGAAAGGAGACAGATAGACAAGGTCACCTTTTTATGGGGAAAGACCATCTATTTACTGAGAAAATCAAGACAAAGATTTGTAATCACTCATGAAAATAAATAGTGGTAAAGTATTAATGCTTAATTATGTATGTGCCACAGTAACTTGAAACTGTAGTGTGAGCTATAAAGCCATTCAAGCTTGACAAAGAATAAAGCTGGACTTGAGTAATGTTAGAATCTCACAGTTTTCTGTGTTCATTTAAAGCAAATAATCAAGACTAATCTACCCTGGCCACTGAAACACATGTTGACTGTATTAGTGGAGTACAGGGCAAAATCCTCACTTGTTTCCATAAGGCAGTCAATAATATGACAAGTTTCTAACTTTACATAAGGAAAAAAAGGAAACTCTAAACAAAGGTACTTCCATCCATCTCAAGATGAGCTCTGAGGTAAAAGTACAGTTCAACATACCTGTATTCTTTCCTTTTGGACTCCTGAAGGAGCAATGTAGATTTCCTTCCTAAGAAAAGTTGCAAACAGGGAAAACTGATAAACACAGGGTTGTTCAACGACAGGGGCACTAGAGCTCTTGATCCACTGGAAAGGAAATCAGAAATATGACCCCTCATAATTTAATAACATTCTTGCTGCTTCCATAAATTGACATATGGATGGTTTTCAAAATAGAACCTAATTATACAAGGGCATATGCAATATATAACTTTCAGGGCTACAAAACCATACTTTCAACTTGAGCAGAGATTCGAAACACATGTAAGTACAGCCTTATTTTTGTACAAAGAAAAATACAGTCTCCCCCTGCAATAACTCCAAATTCAAGTCCCCAGAATTCAGATAAAAATGGAACAAAAGAAATTGCAAGCAGATAGTGATCTCTGACAAAACAGGTGGCAAAACTATTACTTCAAAACCCACACATTAGCTGTAAACAACAATGATCATCTGTAGTATTCTAAAATGCAAATACGTTTCTTTTTTTGTTGTAACTGTGTAGTTCAGGTTTTTAATGCATTTATGTATTTGTGTTGATAAAAAGATAACATTAATTCAGTGCAATTAAATGACTCAAATTCAAGTAGAAGTGAATCACTTCTTGCAAGGTTTACATTAACAGAGACTATAAAAATTGATTAAAATTATTTTAAGATGATATCTGAAATATTTTCAATAATAGAAAAAAAAATCAGATTATCTGTCTCAGGTGTAAACCATTATTTCATTTCAACAGTAACATACTACATTCAGGAGCACGGAGACATCTAGTGAATAATTACCAAGTTACAGATACATTGCCTAAGGACCAGGAGATGTTTATATTCCTGGACAAGAGCACTTAAAAGAGCAAGGAAGCTGGTGAAGGGTCTAGAGCACAACTCCTGTGATGAGCAGCTAAAAGAACTGAGGTTAGTTAGACTGGAGAACGGCGGCTCAGGGGAGACCACTGTGGTCTCTTCTCCCAAGTAACAAGTAGTGACAAGGGGAAATGGCCTCAACTTGCACCAGGGCAGGTTTAGATTGGATATTAAGAAAAATTTCTTCCAAAAATACAGTTCTTAAGATGATGTACTCTTAGCCATAAACCAGTTGTGAAGCACATCAAAATGTGGCCTTACGATACCTGTAATTTTTAACTTTCATCAATTAACACTCCCAACATAGTAGTAGTCTTAATCCCTTTGCCTGAGCAAGATGATTAAAAGCATATCATTTTGGAAAAAAAACCAACTGGTAATTTGGTTGCTAATGGAAGACATGCATTTTTTCTTAAAACATTTATGTTTTCCTTTTTAGAAATTAATCACAAAGGGAAAATCTGATGGTGATTTTACAGCCTTTGAAATACAGGAATCGTATGATTTTTTACAGCCTTTGATATACAGGACAACTGAAGAAGAATTCTAGATACATGGTTTTACATGCTATCCAAACTCCAAATTGGCATTTTTAGTCTGAGGAGCTGATATGAACTGCACAGTGAGTAATACTGCTTAGGATTAGCTGATAAGACCATCAAATTTCAACTGTTCTTTCACTATTTCCTGTGTAACAATTCTAAGATAGACTGATCTCTGCCTTATAGCTACTAATTTTGAAATATAGCTACTCTTACTGTAGGCACAGCCACATAGATAACTATTTCTAGACAACATACAACATAGGTACCAACTCAAAAAATGTATTTTGGTGTAGTCTAAGCAACAAAGTTAAAGAACTGCTGAGGAAAGCTGTACTACTATGTCAGTGTATTCTCTGTTGACACGAATTGTCTTGCCACAGCTGATACGAATCACACTGAAATTACAAAGAAACTAGGCTACATTTAGCTACTGATGAGAAATTAGCCCTAGAAAAATCTTTTCATAGACAAAGAACTCTAAAAACAAGAACTCTCTTATCATCCACTTAGTATTATTATTTCTGTTTCCTTGCTTGCAAAATCAAGCAGGGGAGTGAAATGACCTGCACAGAGCCACTAGAACAGCACAAATATTAACTCTGAGAGCCTTCGTATATAAATATATATATGTATATATCATAACTTTGAATAGCAATGTTTGTTTATGTCTGCATGCAAGTGTACCTCAGAAAAATGGGAGGTCAGACACTTTCAAGTCGGTGTCACAACACCCTGTGACTGGGAACAGAACTGCAGGCAGAGTGCAAGGCGTTTCTTTCTCCTTTCTTTTCCCTGCCCACTGAGAGGAGCTCTGTCTCCATTAAAAGCTCACAAAGTACGAATAGCGCAAGCCAAGCAAAGCAAAAGGTAAAGTGGTGCTCCTTACTAGAGGATATACATCAAAAATTGGTTTGGTGTTACCTATCTTGCTTTAATCATATCTTAAGAATATCTCGTTAGAAATTATCTCAGTAGAACAGTAATTTCCTTTTTAAAGGTAATGTCTTCCCTGCAAAATGTCTAGGGTGGGATTCATCTCATCTAACTATAGACATTTTGAAAGCCACATGCCTGGTGCAACCCACTCCAAATTCCATAGTCAATGAACTGAAAAAGGGGGAACACAGAGATCCTTAAAGACAATTGATCTACCTTAAACAAAGACAGGAAAAGGACAGAAAGTCAGTCTGTGAAGTTAGCTCTCTCCACTAAAGGGACTGCAATGACTGGTTCAGACTAGCCACACCCCTTCCATATGGTCGAATTTAACACACTGTTCATTTTCCCTTTTACCTTCTTGCTTACTCTTGCCTTTCAAACATTTTTCATGGAATTGAAATGCCCTCACCAACTACTAAACACAGCCACCCTCTCTCTAACCATCACATCATTTCTCTTCCACCTTTACTTACCCATGTTTCAAGCTGATTCCTCCACCAGTTCCTGTTACCCAGCCTAAACTATAAAACAATCTACAAAGCTCTGGGATAAGATGTCTCGGATGTAACTCCTCCTAAAAAGAAATTAATAAATTAAAAACCATCCAAAGCACCATAAACCTAAGAATTTCAATTCTGAATTAAGTTTAGAGGTGTAGTACTTTCATACTGCAGTATGAGTGTCTAATTTATGCTTATGAACTTAGTTACAAAATGACTGTGTGTTTGCACAATGCTCTTTAGACTTTGCATTCACGCCTTGAAACAAACCAACCAACCAACCAACCCCCCCAACTAAAATGCATGCCTGATTAGCCTGCACAGGAAAGGTCTCATTGAGTGCAGTGGCCCACAGGTATTACACCAGCGAGATTAAGTCACAGCTGTACAAAAAAGAAAATAAAAGCATCTAACAACACCCATTTTGAAAAGCTCAGCTAATAACTTTACCCACTGAATCAGTTTTCTTTAGGTTTATTTTGCTTGATTTGCAAATTTCAGTAGAACCGACTTTATTAGTTCTGTTGTATTTTTACACAGCTGTCAAAAATATCATAGGAAACATAGGCAAAGTATTTGATGAGCTTCATATTTCTACAATAACCTTACATGCAATATAGATAGAAGGTAAACTGCACTATTTTAATATTTCTTTCCGTAGGAAAAAAAAATCTTAAATTTTTCCATATTCCATTGATTATTACATCAAAAAATGTATCTATATCTATCTATAAACTGAAAGTTAATAGCATCAGAGAATCATTCATAGTTATTCTAAACCAAAATGGCTTTACAGTACAAGTCAAAACTACTTCTTGGAAATCCTAAACTTTACTCTGCACTGAATGTATAAAACTAAAAAAGCTGTACCCAACAGGTAGCAGTCTTTGATAAGAGAGTACTCTGTTGGAAAATTAAAAATTTTGAATGTTGAAATCATTTACATGAGAAATATAACCAGTATACAGAGAGAAAACTGTGACATGCTACTTTAATTCATGCTGTGTGCTTGAATTTATGCATTTGCATGTTGTCTTGAGTATTTCTTTTAACTTATCTGAGAGAATAAAAAGCCAAAGTCTTCCCCACTTACCAGTGTAAAAATAAAAATTCTGTGTGCTTTCACAAAGATCCTGATACAAATGAACCCATCAAGTAAAGAGTTAAACAGCAGAGAAATAGAGCAGTAATTTTATTTACGTCAATTTATCTCCCTGGGATGGAGCGAGATTTTCATCCCCATTAACCACAGTATTACATCTGGTTTTGTTTTCTATATAGGTGCATGACTGAAATCAGCAACTAACCACAACAAATCTGCTCCTTGCACTGTTTTCAACAGAAAAATTGGATTAGTTTTAGGAAGGTCACCAAATACAGTCCCCTGCCACTGCAGCCAACCCTCATATAAATCCTTTTATGTATGCATTAAGCCTAACTACAGCTTAATAGTGTAGCACCGTATTCTTCAATAGCACTTGCTTCTGAAGAGATTATCTTTAAAGAAGTGGGATTCAGTTCAGATACTACTCCTGCTTGCTCTGATTGTGTTTCTATAATCTACAGTCACTTCTAATATATTTTAAAAATCATCTATCATTTAGTGAGAGAAACAAGACTCTAACCAGCACGCCTAGAAACTTATGTAAGAAGTTAGGACTTTTAAAGCAAAAGGAACCTTCTTCAGTTCACATTACCTGAAACAAACAGAATAGCATATCTAAGACAGAATAACATATCTAAGAGTACATGAAGGAAAAAGACCTCAGGCCAAGTAAGAAATCTTTAACATTTACAGTGAAGAAAATCTGAAATCTCCATCTATACAGCCAAAAATGAAACCACTCCTTTCCAGCTCTTCTCCACTGAAAAAAGTAATATACATCCAAGTATACTCTAACTAAACATTCTTCAAATACTTATAACTCTGAAATGTACTGTGAATCTGAAAATATTCATGTGCTGTACAAACACAAAACAAGCACCTAGCACACGTAAATTATGGGTCCCCGATTTGCTGTAACAATTTATTTATACAGGATGAATGGCTGTGCCTGTTTTTTATCTATTCACCTGTCACAAAACTGAGTCCCACAGTATCTTGTTTGGACTCTTTCAAAATGAGTTTAGAAACAGAGAGTGATCTATGTACTACACCAGTATCTTTTCTTTTCAAATAAAAATTATGTCTTTTCTACTTTTGATGGAATGAGCTTATATTCAACAGGTTTATATTGCTATTATTTATTGAGTGTACACAGTCATAAAAACCCCCTAGATTATAATGCTCCTATAATTGTTTCATATTTCCCCTGCTTGATGAATCTAGACTTCTTCTGCAACTTTCATATTCATGGGAGAACGTTCTTCTAATCACTTTAAAGCATTAAAAACATTATTTAAAAGTTCAAATTCAGAAGCTGCTTTTATCAAGAACATATCAAAATAAGTATGATCAATGAATTTTGACTATTTTTTTCTGAAGATTTCCAGAATTATAAATTAATCCTCAGAGTTTAACAGTGTTTTTCCATGATCAGTGGATAACTGATTATAACTGTAAACTATCTAAACAAAAATAGTACTATATTTCACATTTAAAATTACTGATACAGCTAACACAAACAATTTAGCTGCTTTGCTGCTATGCTGTTACCATCTGAGCATGTTTCCACATTCTGTTAGATGAAGAAAAACTCCACAAATTTCCACAAACTAAAAGAAGTGACTAATTTTTCAATCCATTAGTTTTTCTTTTGAAAACAAATTTGCTGGTAAATTTCTAAACAGGAACTGACTGAAAGTATTCACTCAAAATTTAGAATATTTCCAGCAAATATTTTCAAAAACTTATTATTGTATTCTACATGACTGTGGTTGTTCAAATTAAATCAGCTTTTTCCTATTTTATTCAAATTACTGTACCTAATATGATTAAAAAAAAACCAAAACAAAACCATAAAAAACCAAACCACCCTCCAAACCCCAAACCCCAGAAAACAATGTGGATCTAATATAATGGAAATCAAGGTGGATCCAGGGTACTTGTGGAACACATTTGTAAAGGTTTTGTGGACAGTTTTCAAAAGGTGTAGGATTGAACTACAACATGAATACCTGAAGATATTCTAGTAAATAAACAGTGCCTGAAATACGCATCTCATTTTCATTAATTGCTTAGAAAACATATTCTCCTCAGAAATAAGGAGAAGCTGTATAGATGAAATCATATTGTTGGTATTTTACACTGCTGGGTAATAAATCATGATGAGGTTTCTCTGAATAGCCATGTGGTGATAAATTTGATGTGGTAAAACAGGTTTGTGCTACACTGTATAAAGTGATAGAAGTACTTTTAATAAGGTGGTAGATTTCTGTTTAAAATCTGGTTTTAGCATAGAAATGGATCACATAAACCAAAATAGCAAAAATAATGTCATGTTCCTTTAAAAAAGTTTACTTTCTATACAGCTTCAGCATCATACAAGGATTTTATAATACAAAAGGGATGGGTTTTAGCTATGAAAAAAGAAATACTTGTAATTATTCCAAGTTTTCCGAGAGAAACATTTGTTCAGCAGCAAAACTCACATTAGGGAGGGGTCCTCTGTTAACATTCACAGAATAAAGACAACAAAAGCAAAAAGTCAGTAGCACGTACCAAAACTGGTAGGCAGGTAGTTACTTAGCACCAATACCTTTGCTGAAACATTTAAGGAAAAAGTGCTGTTATCACTGTTTTCTCCCCCCGCCTCAATATGACAGTGACTCTAAAGTGGAAAACTGAGTGATCCTTGATGTTCTAAAGACTCAAGCAAAGTGGCACTACGATTTTGTGTGCCCCTCAAGATTGTCTCCTGGCCTTCAGGCTTTGTTTAGTCCAGCCCATCCGAACAGACAACTTGCATCTTGTTGCAGTTGCTACAAGGGGCTGCACACCACAGGAAAATGCTTCCAGTTGGTGCTGTACTTGCAGAACCTGGGAGTGGGGAGGCAGTGGCAGCAGCATGGGTGAAACGAGCATGAGTGCAAGACAGTGGCAATGGTTCTGAGGAAGGAGACAGGGAAGGTGAAGTGATGGAGACAGCAGTCTGGGGCAAGTTTGACCAGGTTTGGAAGCTCCTACATTAACCTCATCTTAAAAACCTTCAATGACAGTCATAAACTCCTTAGGCAATCTGTTTAACTGTCCCAGGTTAGAAATATTTTCCTAATGCCTAACTTAAACCTCGCTTGCTGAAACTGAAACCTGTTATCTCTTACCAGTTTGTCCTGGTTTGAGTGAGAACAGAACTAATTCTGTTCAGTGATTTTACTTTTTAGCTCAGTCTGTTCTAACTGCACTTTCTGAAGTTAACAGCATGTTTTTGCAGACAGTGTCTGCTTCTAGCAGTGATAATGCTCCATGTTTAGAGTTACTGCCAAGGGTTGGGGTGTGTAGACCAAGGCCACTGCTGGATCTTGTGCACCACATTGGGGGTGTAGAGCGTAAAATGCCACACCTGTAGGAAGGAGTGGCCAGGACAGGTGACCCTAAACTGACCAAGGAGGGATTCCATCCCAAATACATCATATTCAGTATAAAACTGAGGGATCACAAGGGTCAAGCTCTTGGCTTCCTCTTCCTGTCTACTTCAATGGCCATCACCTGAGGAGGACTGTCTCTTTCTGCTTTCAAGCCCCATCCATGTGTTCCTGAATCCAGTACCAGAATCCAGTTCCTGAACACGGTTTCCATCTGCTGCTGGGCTCAGTCTAGGACTTCTGCAGCACCTGCTCCACAGTACCAGTGGTGACAGTAACCTAATTGCCATCGGGGCCAGGTGTGTGTTGGTTTCAATACTGGTTTTGTGTATGTTCCATTTTATTATTCTCTTTTCATTTTCATTAAAGCTGTTCTAGTTTTCTTTTCTAATCACTAAGTCTCTCTCCCTTATTGCCCTTCTCTTCCTCTTTGTGGAGAGAGGGGGGTTAACAGAGAGCATTTGTTATAGGTCTAAAGGGCTGCTCTGACCCTAAACTGTGACATGGTTATGGACATAAAGAAGTCATTCTTCCCTTTTATCTCTCTGACAACATTTTACATATTAATACAACTCCATTTGCTCCTAATTTATTTATTTATTTATTTTTAACTAGGCAGATTCTTTCCTGACAGGCCACATTATGTAGTCTCATGACTGTCATCTCCCTGTTTTTGGTCCACCTTGTTTTTGATGCTGGTCTCTTGACCATTTCCACAAACAAACGGGGCAAGTATTTCAAGCCTCATCCAGGTGATGCTCCCATATGTTCTAGCACGGTTTGCTTTGTTTGATGAAGTGCAGCATCTTAGACTCACGTTTCATTTGTGAGGGCTTACAATAATGAACAGTTCCCAAACCACAGAAAAAAACCAAACCCAAACAATCAAGCGCAGAAAAAAAAACAACCAAACCCAAACAAACCAACAAAAACAAACCTAAAAAAACCAAACAACAAACTAAAAAATAAAAAGGGCCGCGGCCAGCAACTGTCAGCTGGACACATCTTCTAAAGTACAGTAAATTTCTCTGTTACTCAGTAAGTACACAAGTTAGAAGCGCCCTTCTAAGCAAGATCGCAATAGCCTCAAGAGCTGAAGCGGCGAACCGCTGCCCTGGCGCGGCCGCGAAGGCGCAGTGCCCGTAGGCAGGCGGAGGGGAGGCAGAGCGTGCGGCCGCCAGCAGCACCAGGCCGGGCTCGAGCGGTCGCAGCACGGCCCGGCCGGGCCTGTACCGGGCTCCCCGTCCCGCCTCGGGCCTGCCGGGAATTCCTCCCAGCTGCGGAGAGGAACCTCGAGGCGCTCAGCCCCGCCTACAGGCAGGTGCGGGCCAGCCCCACATCACGCTTCGCCGGACTGTTTAAAGGCCACGCTGCCGGGACGCTCCCTGCGCCCCTCTAGAGCCTGCCCGGTCCCGCGGGCAGGTTCCTCGTTACCTCTGTGGCGCCGCTGTCGTTGACAGCGACCACCGCCGCCAGAGTGTTCTGATTTCCTCTGTCCCCAAACCAGACCTGCTGTGTGTGTCCCGCCTTCCTTCGAAAGTGTGTT
>WUAM01000431.1:127804994-127826927 GCA_024336885.1 Actenoides hombroni | reverse complement strand
CCCCAACTCCCTCAGCATGTCCTTGTAGGAGAGGTGTTCCATTTTTCTGATCATGATTGTGTCTCTCCTCTGGACCTGCTCCAACCAGTGCATGTCCTTCTTGTGTTGAAGACTCCAGAGCAGGATGCAGTACTCCAGGTGGATTCTTGTGACAACAGACTAGAGGGGGAGAATCATTTCCATTGACCTGCTAGCCACACTTACTTTGATGCAGTCCAGGATATGGTTGGGGCTTTCTGGACTGCACTTGCACATTGCTGGCTCATGCTGAGCTTTTCATCAACCAGCTCCCCCAAGTCTTTCTTCTCAGGACTACTCTCAGTCCATACTCCGCCCAGACTGTATTTGTGCTTGGGATTGCTCTGCCTCAGATACAGGACCTTGCATTTGGCCGTGTTGAACTTCATGAGATTGGAATGGGCCTACCTCTCAAGCCTGTCCACGTCCCTCCACATGGCATCTCTTCCCTCCAGAGTGTTGACTGTACCACACAGCTTGGTGTCATCCAAAAACTTGCTGAGAGTGCCCTTAATCCCACTGTCCATGTCACTGACACAGATGTTAAACAGCACCAGTCCCAGTACTGATCTCTGACGAACACCACGTGTCCCCACTTGGACATCAAGCCCTTGACTGCAACTCTTTGAATGTGACAATACAGCCAATTCCTTTTCCAATGAATGGTTCATCCATCAAATCCATGTCTCTCCAATTTAGAGACCAGGACGTTGTGAGGGACAGTGCTGAACGCTTTGCGCAAGTCCAGGTAGATGACATGTGTTGCTCTTCCTGTATCCACTGACACTGTAACTCCATCCTAAAAGGCCACCAGATTTGTCAGGCATGATTTGCTCTTGGGGAAGCTACGTTGGTTGCCACCAATCACCTCCTCGTTTTCCATGTGCTATAGCAGAGCCTTCAGGAGGATCTGCTTCATGATCTCTCCAGGCATGGAGGTGAGACTGACTGGCCTCTAGTTCTCTGAATGCTTTTCTTCTAGCCTTCCCCGTGCAAGGAACTTCTTGGCTTGCTGTGAACAGCCTCACGTACCTAAGTTAAGAGGTATGCCATGTGTGACAAACACATGGATGGTAGTACTTCCTTTGGCTATCTTGTGCTGTTGGAGTTACCGCTGCAGTTTGCTTAGCGCTGAGATTTCTTTTTAATGGTGCAGAACACCTGTAGTCTTACTGCATGTTGGGAAAAGGGAATAATTAAGATGCAGAGTTAAGCTCCTTTCTGATTACCTAGCTCGACTCTGTAGGTTGCAGAATTTGCCCAACAGTTTGGTTTCTTAGCATATCTGAAGTACTTACCTAATAGTCTGATGTGTGCTGCTTGAATTAATGAGCCAGTGGAATTAAAAGGCTGCAATTTTGACTTCCTGTTATGAACTGTTTATGCTCTATTTATTGCACAGTGCAGTCTGACAGTCAGATTATTAAATTAGAAAGGTCAAGTGCCACTTTGTGTACTCCCTTGCCAAATGTAAGAGGAACTTTTATGATATATAAAACTATGTGATTGAGCTTTGATTGTTTCTTTTGTTTACTACTGTAGAGATCACAAGGATCATAGACATTTCATTTTCCTCTTCTAAGTCAGGTAGTCCTGAAACAGGAAAGGGCTATTTATTTTTTTTCGAGGAAGTGTTTTATCTCTTACCTAAATACAGGTGATGACCTGCGCTAGGTTTATTCTAATGCTTAAGTACAACAGACTGATAGTATCAATTAAATTAAATGCTTAGACAGATAATATTGATGTAGCATTTCTGATACTGGGGTTATATTAAAATTTTACTTCGTATAAAAATTATAGTCATGTGTTAGGCTTGAATGTATTGTCCCTATTTTTCCATGCTCTATAAGGAAAATTTTGTTGGAGGTCCAGACATTCAACTACCTCCAAGTTTTTCAATGTAATTTACATTTTAATGTTGGCCCTCTAGTCAGTATTACTTTGTGGAAAGAACCCAGACCTATAATATCTTTACTGTGCGCTCGCAAATACAGATACTGTTCAAAAGCAGAGGAAGAGTATACTTCAGAATTAACCACAGACTTGTGTCATGTAGCAAAAGCAGTTTCTAACGCTTGTGAGTATTTTTATTTTCACAGAATATGTTTCTAAAAGACCTTTTTTAACTCCATAGAAGATTGTGGTAACGAGCTTGCAGACTTACTTTCTGAAGAGATTAAAATTCCTGGTGTTTTTATTTGAATATCTTTAATAGTGCGGGTAAAAAAATCTGGGAAACTGTGATGTTTAAAGATGATGTTGACTGTGACCATTGTCTTGAAAATTACAGTTTTCTATAGCTTGCTTTGACTTATGGCTAGTGATGAGTGTGGAAGGCCTATGATTTTGGTCATGGCAGTGTTACTGAGTGATGGTGTTCTGGAAATAAATTTTCTTGTCTGTGTACTTTCTCTTCGAAAACCTACTGTAAACATCAGTATTTGAAATGTGGTAATGTTCTGCTGCAGCAGTTTGCATCTCTGAATCTTAGTGTTTTTCTTTGGGAATGAAAGATGCAATGTGATAAATAATGACGGGGGATCAGCTAGCTATAGAAGATATTACAGAATATAAAATGGCTGTGTTATATGGATAAATAGTGTCCATGGTTAAATAGATTTGAAAGGAAACTTAGGCTAAGTATTCTTAAGTACTCTTCTGTTTTCCAGGTGAAACAGTGAATGCAGGAGATGCACTGTGTGAAATCGAAACGGACAAGGCAGTGGTTACCATGGAATCAAATGATGATGGCATATTGGCTAAAATACTGGTAGGGATTCTGCTTTCTGAGTAGGATGATATAACTTCTCTTGAGACTGTTGTTCAGCATATTGCCTCAAACACTAGTATAGCTAGCTAAATTGTCTTGTACTTGGCTTTAAGGATGATGCACTTACTTGCATTCCTAGTGACAAAAGATTGCTCTGTTTCATATGTGTACATGGTACATGATTCTATATATGTTTATTGGGTTTTAACCAGGTTGAGGTAGGTTGTTTTGTATGTTTTGCATCTTATGAATTATGTCCATGAGATACTACATTTTGAGATCTCTTACTCGGAGTTAGAGAAAAACAAGTTACAATCAGTTAGTTGGAATATTGAATTTTGGATGATACTCTACCCAGGATGTGTGATCTCCATGCTAGATTATCTTCTGCTGTCCATTGAAGATAGAACTTCATACAAGATGGGCTGACCCAGAGGACAGTTCTTAGAATGATTAATTTGCTGCATTCTTAAAACTAGATTGATTAGGCTTAATATAAAGAATGATAACTGGGATCAAAGTGAAGTTCTCTGAACATCATTTTGGAGTATTTGTGTGTATGTGCATATATAACCAAGCAGCTTGTTTGGGTTCCTTGTTTACATTTCGCTTTAAATCCTGCTCTGTACCAAGGGGCAGTAACAACTCAACTACAGAGATCAGGGTTTGCGTTGCTTCAGGTCTGCTTGCAAGGCCTGTGCTATTCTTTATAGCATTCTGTACAGTATTCTAAAAAGACAAGTCAAATTCTGTATTTTTTTCTTTCTCTTCCACTTTTCTAACATTTTTCAAAAATGTTTCTTATTTCAAAATGACTGGATGTTAATTCTCATCAGAATTTAGAAGTGTGGGGCTGTAATTCTGAGGCCTTCTGTTGCCGCCTCTGTGTACAAGTGAAAATTCCATTTTCTGAAAGATCATAGTTGATGATTAAAAATTTTTTTTCTTATCCATTAAATATGTACAATCACAAATGTATTTTAGAGTTTCTTATCTTTAGGGAGGGGAATGAAAATTGTTATTGGTTGTGTACAAAGACAGGGAAAGGATTTTCCATCCTTTTCAATATTCACCACTTTTTCTAAAATATTCCCCAATGTGCAAATCTGTGGTGTTCTCTTATTTATTATGTGAAGGCTTAAACTGTCAGCCGACCTCTGGCACTTCTATTAAAAACACTGATATTTTTTCTCTTTCCCTTTTAATAGATGGGTAGATGAACACAGATAATCTAAAAATACGATTTTGCAATGAATTTGCAAAATTGTTTGATTAAGATAAAACTACTTGCTCAATTACATTTGTAGAAAATCTAGTTGGGCAGTCAAAGTCAAAAATAGGGACTAAATGGGATAACAGGGTTCTGCAGCATATTTCTCAGGTTTAATGTGTATACAGATACCTAAAGAGCTTCTTACCAAACTTAAAACATCCTTTGTGTAAGCTACTGTCTCTTAAGAAAAGTTATGAATCACTTTGTAATGTTCAGACTGTAGGACACTGAAGAAATCTGCTTGAATCACTGTGCAGCTTCTTAGCATTTTTTGGTGGGAGATATGTTAAAATTAATACTAGTGCTGTTCTTTTTCTCTTAACTCCAAGAGTGTTTGATGGACTCTTTGGCTGTCTTGGTACACAGTATATCAAGTTTGGTTGTTCTAGGACTATTAATTTTGCTTGTATTCTTTCTGTCAAAGGCTCCTTTGTGTCTTGAAGCATAGCTTATTAACTTGGGTTTCCAGCATTGTAGTGTTTGCATTTCTCTGTCTCCTTACCTTTGCACACTACTCAGATGCTTGGCCAAGGCATTGCATCTACAAAGTGCTGTTGAACCTGGCATGGAATGAACACCCCGTTCAGTGGGCACGGATGTTTGCTTTTCCTTGGGTGCAGCACAGCATGTTTGGGTGCCGAGGGGATGCATGGCTGTGTAGCACCACTCTTCGACCACTGTAGAGTGAACATAGAGGGCTTTTGTCTTATTTGGGCTTTGTATTTAAAATACTCTTGCAGCTTCGACTGCAAGTTTCAAACTTGCACATCAGAGTTTCAACTCCTGTATTCAAGATACAAAGAACGTGCCATTAAGGTTCATATGAAAAGTCTGGACTTGCCCCTGTATTGTGTGGGAACTAAGTAACAGAAACTTCTCTAGGACAAGATTCAGTTGTCTTTGATACTTCATTTTGAATTGAGTCCTTCCTTATATATCTTTTTGTATCGTTAAAAAACCCCACCCAACCATAAGTGAAAGGTTGCAAAAAAACCCGAAGCAGGAATATCCTGGAGATGAAACCCCATCTTTTCGTACAATTTTGATAAAGCTTCATAGAAAATGGAGGAAATACACATGAGCATGTTATTAAAGGCTAAATGATACATATATTGATACTGTACTGATTGAGTGTTTGACTTTCCAGCAACTCAATAATGATCTTTTGCTGTTCTTGCGTGTGGAAATCATTAACAAATCTGTAATATGCTTTTTGTTACAAACTACATTTTCCAGATTTTCATGGTGCTTGTAGGCTAGTCGGTGCCTCATTTGAAAGAAAAGAAACACTATGTGAATTATAGTGTCTGTTCCTTGCCACAAGTCTTCATCACTGTGGGTTTTTTGTTTCTTCATTTCTTATGCATTTATCTCCCAAACTCCTTGCTTTTTCAAATTTTCAGAACAGTCTCATTTCCGTGCTGGTGGAGTATTGCAGCTGTTTCTTCCCTCCCTCTACAATAATTAAGCAACAGGGTCAACTGGAAGAACTTTTAATAAATAAACAAAAAACCTCAAATGTTCTTTGATGCCAGCTGCAATTCTG
Source organism: Actenoides hombroni (assembly GCA_024336885.1). Lineage (NCBI taxonomy): Eukaryota > Metazoa > Chordata > Aves > Coraciiformes > Alcedinidae > Actenoides > Actenoides hombroni. The sequence goes on along the minus strand of WUAM01000431.1, from coordinate 127,821,317 downwards.
CACCATCTTGACTGAGTTCAGTATGGAAAACTGAGTCAAACACACTACTTGCCTAATACTTTGATTGTTTACTTTTAAGATAGAAGGTTGATTAGATAACTGAATTGAACTTCTGTAACCCTTTTTGTTTTTCCTTGACTTTGTAATAGATGTGTGTATGGTTTAAGAAAGAGCAGACTAATGGTAAAATAGATACATATTCCTTTTCTGTCTGAATAGGTCTTTTAATGAATACATCTGATTCAGTGTAAAATGCAGTCAAAGATTAAATGAATGAAAAAGTATTAGAAAGGTAATTTTGGAATGGTGGTTATTCTTTCAGTAGAGTTGATTCTTAAATTAAGACTGACTTTTTTTTTTTTTTGACTAAAATACTTAGCAGTTTAATTTGGTCCAAAATCAGATGATGGATGATTAAGAACTTAATTTAATGTGTTAGAATTTTCTCATTCAGGGCCTAAATAAGAATTGCTATGAACTAAAACTACTTTGTATAAAATGGCCAACTAAGAATGAGCCAACATTAAGTTCCGTCCACCTTTCTTCCCAGTGTAGGAAATAAACATCTGCTTTGATGTACGTATGTTAATGAATAAAGTGCTGCTCTGCAGTGGCAACAACACTGAGGGAACTTTATTCCTCTTTACACTTGATCTCCTCCAATTCTTTCTCCTTGTTCTGGCTCGCCTGTGCTTTATTGGCTTGTTAGCAAAGTTAGAATCTTTCTGACTCTTCTTGGCTACGCGTACACACAGCAGTAGAAGTGTTGTGAAGCCACTGATTTAATCTTTCTACATCTGAGATTCTGGAATTCATTGAGATGTATGTAGAGAGGTTTTTTGGTATTGTGAGTTATGAAAATGTAGAAATGTCTCAGAAATCCAGGAGATCTAAATTTAAGCAAAATAGTAACAATTTGTCTATTCTAGTTTTGAGCTGCAAAGGCTGTATGTTTAAAAGCGTGGGGTTTTAAAAACAATACATGCATACAATTTTTAAAAGTATAAACTCTGTTATCATCTGGGCTGAAAACTTCCATTGGAAAATAAGGAGTGCTGTAGTTTGCACATAACTGTCTTGCGGAGTCACGAACATGAGAAAAGACACAATTGGCTTGCTCTGAAAAGTGAGAGTCGGCAGCGTTGATGGCTTTGAATGCTTATGCAGTGCTGGGTTATAAACAAAGCCTAAGCAGTATAAGCCTTGTGTTATGTTTCTGAAGGCTCAGCCATCCCTGTTGGATTTCTCTGTGTTATCACAGCACCGTTAAAGCACTCTGACACCAAAATTGTGGTAAGGACTTGACACCACAAGTATGTCACAGTGCTGCTCACTTTATTCAGTTACAATATGTAGACTGCCTATAAAAATAAGTGTTCTCTGTTGTATGTGCAAGCCTTTGTAAAGGAAAGAGAAGACCTGCCAAAAATTTGGTTTAATTCTTACTTTGGAAGAAAAAAAACCTTACTGCATGTTAATATGTGGGAGTACTTTGAACTTGAGGGACATAGATGTTTTGCATCATCATTGGTACAGCTCACAAATTCGAGTATTATGCAGATAAATGTATTTTTGCTAAATAGAAAAACATATTTAGAAAAAAAAATATGTTTATCAGCGTAAGACTCAAATGCTAAGATTGTCAGTGCTAAGTATGATAATGCTGTGAATTCATTAGAGTGAATAACTTCAGTATTTTGTACGTTTGTAGCATTATTTTCTTTTGATTTTCCCAGTTTTTCCGTTTCAGTGACTGGGTTAGCTAGGTTGTGTTTGTACTGGCTTCAAGCAGCAGTTTTATTTGAGTGATAGTAACATTGCAATTATACATAGTTTTACAAATCTGTTTATCAGTGGCCCTTTCTATGATAGGATCTTTCAGCCTTAGCCAAACCAGGTCAGGGCTTTTGTTTGTCATTCTGTTATCCCCAAGTACCTTAAAGTAATCTTAATTAAAATATGATCGAGTCTTAATGGACTCTTCAGAGTTTCTTATCTCAAATGAAGCTTTTCAGAATACAGATGGAGAAGAATGCATCAAGAGAGCAGAACAAGAAATATTGAACTAGGTCTTAAATAATTATTTTATTGTAATAAATACTATTAAAGAAGTATCACACTAGAATTTATTTAGTGGGAAAAAAGTGAACTGACAAAGCTGTAAACATGAGATGTTTTATCTGACCATAGTGAGAAAAAATTGCCTTTGTTGTTCCTTCTTAAGTTTAGTGTTCGTCCTTCTATTGGGGGATCTGGGTAATCCTGTGAAATCTGTACATTCTGTCAGTGGAGTTACCAGTGTGCAGACAACAATCATATCTGAGTAATGATGTTCTAGTATCTGCCTAGTACAGTCTTTACAGAATTCTGTTTGCTTTTGGGTTGTTTTGGGTTTTCTTATCAGTGTTTAACTGCCTAGAAAACCCAATTGAGATAGTAAAGAACAGCATGATACCTGATACTGTGTATATATATTTTTGTGTGCCTTTGGGCTTTTCAAATGAATAGTGATTTGCATTTTCTTGGGTAAAGTGTCATCGTTGCAGATACACATCAGCCCATATGAGGCTTTTCCATTTCCTTTGTTAGGCAATCAACTCTATTTGAGCTGGTGCGGTTGTAAGTTATGCTCGACTGTGTGTAGTCCTAAAGATCTGTCTTTACATTTGGCCTGATGACCTGGAAATGTTAATTGTTTTTGAGAACTCAGAGTTGCACTTCTGCGACCATTTAAGAGGCTGAAAGAGGAGCCCTGCACTAGGTTGTTTACATGACTGCCATGCCTTTATCTGCCAAAGCATCAAAGAGATAGTTTGACTGAGATACAGATATCTTTTTGTTTGAAAAGGAACATCTAGAATAGGTTGGTCTCCTCCAATTGAGTTAGCTTATCTTTCTATTGGATTCTGTTCAGGTGGTCTGTGAAACAGTGGTTTATGTACCACATAAGTGCTATCGCTTCTTTGGTGGACAGACTTGCACCAGTTACATATTTGGCACCAGTTACATTAAAACAAACTTAGAGGCTGAAATTAGTGGAAAGCAAGTGTTATCTTTTTCAAGAAGAAGTAATGGGACACGGTTGTGGAGTTTTGGTCTCTTTTTATTCTCTTAGTGTCTGAATTTACAAGCTTGTGTTTTAAAAAGTAACAGTGATAGATACAGGATAGATACCTAAAAGTACATCTGTTCAATATGACCAGCAACATTTTCAGTTTCTGTTTGTAAAAATTAGGTACCTGTATTTGTTTTCAGTGGCTAATGTGACTTTATTCTTGGTGGCACTCAGTGGTTCATAACTTGCTTACTTTGATTTCTGAATGCTAACTTTAGATGTATGGGATTTGGGGGCATGAGTGAATATTCTTCACCTATATAGCAACTGTAATTAGTTTCAGTCATGAATCATCTTATTAATAGTAGGAATAAAATGATTCTTGATGAAGTGTCATTAATATGCCTGAAATTGTCAAATCTACTATTTTTAGTCATACTAGTCTAGACAGTGCAGTATGTAACTTAATGTCCTCATTGCCTTAAATTTAGGTGGAAGAAGGAAGGAAAAATGTCCGCTTGGGCTCACTAATTGCTCTGCTAGTAGAGGAAGGACAGGACTGGAAGCAAGTTGAAATACCAGCTGTTGATAGTGATCCATCTCCACTGGCTCCACCAGCACCTGAGCTTACCTCAACTCCTGCAGGCCCTTCAGCTTCAGCTCCTCCTAAACTGGAACATCAACCTGGAAAATTGCAGTAAGTTTCTGCTTGTTATAAGATGGAAGTTTTTACTTAGTTTGATTGGTAGAACTGAACCAAGAAGAATATTTTGTCCCTTTTTACTGATAATTAGGATGTTAGTTCAAGAGAGTGTTTCAGTATGTGAGGTAATAAAGCTTGCCTGCCCTTTGCTTGTAAGCCAAATAAATCAATTCAAACAAGATTGTTTTATTAGAACATCTTCTATGGATGTGCCTTTATTCTGACGTAAAATTGCTTTATGAAGGATTCTAAGCTTAGATTAGGAAGAAGTTGCATTTATATATGATGAACACTAATGCGTATGCATCAGATGCTCAATTTACATATAACTTGCTTTCTTTTTCTTTTTTAGGATATAAAATAAACAGACAAATGGCACATTCCAAAACCCTTCCAAGTTCTTGCATTTTTGATATTAGAAAAAAATTCTTAGTTTGGTTGTGATCTGTTAGGGTAGTCTAAACATTGCCAACATCTTAGAGGGGAAATAAACCCCAAAGTGTTAGTCAAATAGCAGTAATCTATAAATCATTGATTTGTGTTGCAGGATGTACCTTATTTGGAGGTTATCACTCCCTATTTGGTGTGCATTGTGATAACACAAAGCTCTAAAATTTTAGCCTATTAAAGAAAAGAATAGGAAACTAATTTTGGTAGCATGTGCTATTCAGACTGTTTGGTTTTTCTTGTTTTGGGTTTTTTGGTTTTCTAGTTTGTTGGGGGGGGGATGATTTTTTTTTTTTTTTTAATATTATTATTTTCTAATTATTTTGGTTTTATTTTTTCAAACCTCATTACCTTTTCTGTGTTTACTTTGTTTACTTTTTCTGTCAGCATTTAGGGCCTTCTCATACAATTAGAAGGCAACTAATTAAAGTAATTGCCCATATGTTGCCTGTAGTAGGAGGATGATCCAAGGAATGGATACTTGAAAGCATTGTCTTACATTTTAGTACCAAAGAACATTAGAATTGCATCTGTTTCACTGCAGCTGTTAATTAGAGATGTATCAGCAGCTTTGGAATCAAGTGATAATTTATGACATAATTTATGTTTTTTGGCAAGAGCTTGTGGACAGTTCTTAAAACTCAATGTGATGCAAATATAGTCTCCTTTGGGAAGTGATGAATTGGAGATTTTGTGGAAAAACTTGAAACTTAGTACTCTTTTATGAAAATATTACTTGTTTTGTATCTAAGAATTCGGAAATCTCTTCTTTACATGTTGTTTTTTTTCCTAATTGCAGAAAGCAAGTCATGCTGAGGTGCACTGGGTGTTCTGTAGCTATGTACTGTGCTTTCTAGTTGATCACTGTTTCTGTTCCTAGGCAGAAATGTTACTATTGAGCATATCCCATCTAGGTCACGATAGCAGGTACAGGTTTACTATATTATATTTTGGGTGGTATATGCTGATTAAAATGCTTTCATGTGAAAGGGCTTAATATTTAGTCTTCTAAAGCAATTACTGAATTATGCAACTACCTCTGTATGGCTTTTGCTTTCTGAAAAAGTAGCCATTTCATTAAATCAATCCCATAAGAAAAAAAAGCGAAGCTAGGGCAAAGGCAATGTTATACAGCTAGGCAAACAAATAATACAGATGAACAACCCTCTTGTCTGAGCTTCCAAATTTTTTTTTTTTAAGTTGCTATAACAAGCTGGTCTAAAAAATTGTGTTTGGTGCTTCACTGATGACCCTTTTCCAGAAGAATCCACAAGTATATCACTGCTATAAGAGGAAAGTTTAAAGATGAGTTTTCCACTCTATTTTGATATCTTTAAGGTCATTACTGTGTTTTTAAATTTAACCTTGCATTAAAGCTTGGTGGAGAGGCACCATCTGACTTCAGTGTTAAGATCACAACCTTTGTGCAGAGCTGTGTTTTCATCCCCAGCTATTGCTTCTGAAATAGAGCATGTATTATGTATTTTCTCTTGATGTACGTTACATGGAATAAGTTAATCTTACTGCTTAAATAGCTTTTCCCCTCATTTCTTCAGGGTTCGCTTAAGTCCCGCAGCTCGCATCATTCTGGAGACTCATGGATTGGATCCAAGCAATAGTACACCTTCCGGGCCTCGAGGAATCTTCACTAAAGAGTACGTAGATATTGCAGTACATCTACAACCTCATATTCCCTTCTTTCTTCCTTTGAACCTAGAGCAATCTCCATATGCTTGAAAAGTCCATTTATTTTAAAAGTCAGCTTTTTGTTCCTCTTTTTCTGTGGTGGAATGTATTACAGAAATTTGAAAAGCCTGTTGAGAAGATCTGGCGAATAGGTTAGGAAATGTTGTAAGAAACTTTTAATAATAATTAAAAAAAATACAACAAACTTTTTGTTTTTGTATCCTGTGGGATCTGTGTGATACTGCTGTCACATTTCCTGCAGCTCAGCCTAATGGTGGCTATCCACTCTTAGGTACCACTGTTAGCTGCCATTGTGGATCTCAAGAATTTTGCTACTCAGAAATGTATTCAGAGCCAAACTAAAATCCCAGTGGCCATTTTTCTTCAACTGCTTTTCTGCGGGGATTTCAGATCTTTTTCTTCTTTCACTGAAGTTCAGTTTTGATGTCTGTCAGGATTTAATTTGTTGCCTTTTCTGTTAGGCTGGGGAGAGCTATGAAGTGTAACAGTAAGAAATCAAGAGTCCTGTTTTTCTCCGTCTTTGTTTTAAAGAATGTTTGTTTGCAAACCCGTGGTTTGTTATGATCAGACTTCTAGTAGTTTACTACACTTTTTGAATATTTTAATGCAATGTTTGGCACTCAAGCTTTGGTGTAAGGAAAAAAAGTGTTGTGGAAGATCCAGAACCCTTAGCCTTGAAATGGTGCATTATCTTCACATTAGTGCGTAAGTTGTTGGAGATGAGGATTTTGGCAATAATAGTTATTTTTGGTTTTGGTGAAATTGTTCCTTTTGCCAAATGCCATGATTCACGTACCTGGTAAGCTGCTGTAATTTTAGTTGCATTCAAAGACAACCAGGTTAGTGTAACTTGAAATTGAACCCAGAGAAGCAGTCGGTTGAAATCTGTTTTGCAAAACTTTCCTGTGGTCTTTGACTGAGTTGAAATCAAATAGGGAGTTGAATAGATACAATATCCTAAGTAACAGCAAATTATCAGTGGTAGTGTTTTCTTAATTATGTAAGTGTGATGGTAATTTATGGTGTGTGCCTAGGCTATGACAGGTGGAAACCCTCTGGAACTTTTGAGCTACCTAATTAACATTCCCTAGTTGTCACGGAGATCTAGTAAAGATTTTTCTGTAGCTGTGAGGATTATCTAACAAAATCTTCTTTTTTCAAAACTTCTTTCATACAAAAGATTTGACTTTGAAATGTCATTGTAAGATACAGACTGGGGGTTTTTTTAACCATTCTTTTAAAATGGTATTAATCTTTCAGATGCCTACAGGCTCTGCTATTATATTCAGTTTGGAACGAAATGTTTGCAGACTTTTGTTGAGAGCTGCCACAGATATTCAGGGAAATTTCTTTTGCTATCTTGAGATTACCATTAAAATACATGCCTTGCTTTATAGCTGAGTGACTCATGGTCTCTTTTCCAAGTAGACTAGCAATTGATTCTTTGAGGGAGTGTTGCAAGTTCACTTTGCACTTTTAAACTCGGAGTTTCCTTATTATAACAGGGCTCATGCTCACCAGATTACAAGAAACAAAGTGAGTTATGTAGGCTAGATTTCCCCCCCCTCCCACTTTCTATCTTTAAATTCACTCCATTGTAAAACTTTTAACAGCAATAGGAGCTTTCACATAATAGCTTTCTCTGTCATAATATACTCCCTTAGTAGGCTGATACTTAATTTCTTTTATGTATCTTTGCAAGGCTGAATTACTGTTGTATTCTTCCTGCTTGTTTTTGTTTTACAGAGTGTCAGATTTTTTTATTTTTTTAAGCAATATGTTCCACTTTCTTCAGAAATACACGAGAAAATTGATGTCTCAGTACAAAGTAACTCACAGCTTCATCAAAGATTGCACAATGTTCCTGGTCATCAACTCGAACACTGTTTAGGAGAGCTAAGTTAGAACTGTTGATTGTTTCAGACTACATCTGCCCTTTCTTATCCTACCTACTAGTGATCTTGGGACTTATAGCTGTAACCATAAAAAGGTGGGGGGCTAGTTACTATTAAGAACTGTGTGTTTCTGAGGCCATGTTCCTTCCATCTATACCTTTCTACCAGCTGTCACTAAGTTAGTGTGATTTGAGATCTTAAGAGCTGCTCAGGCATTTGTATTTTCAGCTTGCAAATAAGGCCCAGCACACACATGAAGTGCTGGTTTGCCAGTCGTTTCATGGGTGTGTTTTTGAGTGCACACTCAAAGTGGGATCTATGCTGTGTGTGATGTGTCAGCTGCTGTTATGGAGGAATGAGTTCCTTCTGTCACATTCAAAGAGCAGTAAGTCTAATACCTAGGCATTTCTGATGAGTACATTCTGATACCTAGGCATTCCTAATGCATAACATTCTTTGCTCACCTTTTTCCTTCTTTCAGGAAATCATCTGTGGATTGAGTAGTCAGATATTCAGATGAAAGGGCATTAGTTGGGACAATTTAGTAACAGTAACTGCCACCAGAGGAAGCTGATGTCAATCTGTGCACCTCCTATTGCACCATGGGATCCTTAGTGATTTTTAGTTGTGTGTATAACCTCTAACTTGCCCATTTCAAGCAAAGTATTTTTTAAGCACAGGGTACTCTTTTTACTTTTGCCATTCTTTGGATTTTGGCTAACACGAAGTGGAAAGACCACACACTTCTGTAGTAGTAGTTAGCAGAAATGTAACAGAGTTGCTGGAAGATAACAGTTTAAGGCTTGTTTTTGTTTAACAAAGGTTTACCAAGCTCTGGTATCTTTTCTGGGGAGCAGACTGCTCTCGCATGTTTGTTATCCCTCTGTCTCATCTTCCTCTGTTACTATCCTGTGTTGATAGACATTATTTATAGAGTATGGAAAGATGTGTCCAACCCTTTCTTTTCCAGTTCTAATAAACTGACTTTTACTGAAATCTGTTTATTTTCATTCGCTTTGGTGCCTCCTCCAATTTTACTTATGAGCAGGCTCACAATCCTGCACCCATGACAGTCCTAACATTGCTGTATCTCTTTTGCTTAATCAGTTAAATCATGTGGAACTGGTGGTGGTGAAATGAATTTTATATTTGTTTATAAGAATGTATATAATACATAAAAATATATGAAATATTTTATATGTGTATACTTTATATATATTTAGATCTCATACTCATGCATGAGTTTCAAAAAACTCCTGAGTGCATCTTATAATCTAAAAATAAGCTAAATTTTGGCAATGCATTTTTCAGTTAACACACTGAAGGCTACCAAAACTATTAAAGCATTTTGATGTGACTGTGATAGGTAGGGTTAACTGTTTTTTGTCATTTGCATAATAAAATACATAAGAAGCTACAAGAGCTTTATTTTATATACTATGGAATATAATGAGCAGATGATCTGTTTCATGACTGCCAAGTTAAGACTTAAGTAATTTTTGGTAGCTTCTAATATTTTAACTGGGAAAGTCGCATTATGTCATGCAGTTACTTTTTTGTCTTTAATGGTAGTGCTAGGGGATGATTTTCATTCAGTGAAGTATAATTATTTCCACTGATATAGTAGTTATGTTAAATACTAAACATTTATTTTTAGAACAAATTTTGGTTATCATGTTAATTTTGGAAAACAAGTAACAACTTTAATAATAACAAATGTATATCTTGTTGAACTCGATCAATTTTATTTTTATTATCATTTGCTGAAGTATGTATTGAAGCTAAAAATAAATGAAGCAAGCCAGCAATCAGTAAAAGGCATTATATAGAACACACAGAGCTTTTCTGTTTTCAGTTCTTGGTTCTGGAGTACTACTTTGTTAGGAAGAACTAAGAACACATAATGTTGTTTTGAGATTTTGTCCTTTCTGCAAAAATTTAATAATATATAAACTGACTCTCAAGAATAGACTCTCGCTCAGGCAGTAATCTAATGAAATTAGATAAACTTTGTTGTTTAGTATTTATGGCTTTTGTTTCAAAGACTTGGTACAGTTTTAAGTAGTCTGAACTTCACATTTATTTTTAATTTCCTTTGCCAGTTGATGTAATAAAAGTTCACGTACATAAACCTTTGTGTATGTGCTGTGATAATGTCTTCATGAAGTAATAGAGATTTATCTAGGGTATATGATACAGACTTTTGAAATCAGATATAGCTCTTCTACCAAGTAGCTTGTATAGCTGTAGTTATAACTGCAAAAGAGAAATTTTTGCTATGGCTTATAGCACCACTTGCAATTGTCAGTGGTGGTGTAAATGCAGTCTTTTATCTTTTAGCCTCATAGGTGCCAATCTTTAGCATATTGCTTTATAAATACAAGACACCTAGGATGGACGTAGTATTACATCTTAAAGATGGGAGTTTACCTATCTCTCTCTCATACTGTGCTTACAAAAGGTAAGCTTTATCATGGTAGCTATATCATTATGAAGACCCGTGGAGAATGCTTATAGAGTAGATGAGGTTCAACCACGCCTGGATATTACTCAGTTTTCGGCTTTGGTTCTTTAGTGTGGTGCTATCTTTCAAATTGCTTATGAAGTATGAATTTGTATACTGTCTACACCTGGTTTTTAATATTTATGTCAGAAAAGTATGGAGAAGCTAATGATAAATATGCTGCTGAATTTTCTGTGAGGACTAATTAATTTAATTAAATGAAAATGATTACAAGTGCAACAGGCAAAGCAGCTTTTATTTGACTTTATAGCCAGAGTAAGTGTACTCTATCTTATTTAGAAGAATTGTTAATGCACTTCACAAATTACCTTGTACACTCACAATTAGTGATGATGAATGTTATGCTTCTCTAACAGAAAAGTTTTCTGTTACTGCATATTCAAGCCTTTTTACTCACAGAAGTTAATGCAAATTTACTAAGAAATTATCACAAAAGAGACACAATTCGTATCTGTTAATAATAATAATAAGAAGAACCTTCTTAATGTTTGGTTTGACAACAGAAGTTGAAATGCACCAAAGTGGCTAATTAATTAAAATAAGTGATGGAATCATAATACTTTGGGAATTTTTTGAAATAGTTTCCTTGTTGTCAGTATGTCGTTGTGTTTAATCACCAGGGATGCACTCAAACTTCTGCAAGAGCAGAAGCGCAAACCCACTGAATTGAAACCTGTGGTTTCTCCAGCTCCTCCCCAGCCTACTGCAGTGCCTTCAGCTTCGCAAGCAACAGCTGTGACTTCTGCTTATCCAAGGCCAGCAGTTCCACCAATTTCCACACCAGGACAACCTGCTGCATCGGTAACACTTCTGTTAATCCTCAACATGGCTACGTGTAAATGTTAGCCTGAGATTTCCAGATGCCAAGCCCGGTCTTTAGTATTCTTTGCAAGTTTTTTACATGTTTAAGTGATTCTAAAGTAGTGCAATTCAAACTGCAGAGCTCTCGAAATTATGATCTGCACACTACTTTGTGTAACTTGGAAGTTGATGCCATGAGAAAAATTTACATTGCAGACCTTGGAAAAGGGAAAGTCAGAGAGGTGACAGTTTTATTTCAGTCCCCAAACAAGAAGATGCCACTAGTTTGGAAATCAACAATGCACCCTTTCCCTCAATCCCAGCAGGATCACTATGTCAGGTTGGATTTCATTTGCTTTAAGCTGAAATATGTAAATGTCTATTGATAAGTTGTCAAGAAGTGAGGAAGGAAAGGGATTAGTGGTTGCTTTAAAGAGTAATTTTGTAAACTCTACCACCTAAATACAGTTTCTATGTGAATTTGAAACAGTAGAAATACCAAAAAATATTTTTGAAAGAATAATGCCTGTGCTGAAATGCACATTAAGAGAAATTGAAAAGCTTGTGAAAAATGGGGGGCGAAAAAACCTTTCCGTCTCTAGAACTAAATTTGAAGTATCTTCATAGGATGAAGTTCATAATGTAGCTACATTTCACAATATTCAGAAAACGTTTGTTTTTTGGGGTTTTTTTCTGTACAAAGAACCAGACAAAGCACAGAAAGCTCAAACTTAGATATTTTTCCATTACAGAAACAAAAGTTTCTATGATTGCACCAGAACATACATATTGCAATCTGTTGTGTTGAGTACTACTTAGTATGTAGTATTTATGGTATATACTGAATCACTTATTTTATTGCTTTCTGTACTCACTGATATTTCAACCGATTCCTTGAAAGTTGACTTGCTTTTTTGAAGAAAACTATAGGAGAACTTCTACATTGAAACATTACTGAATATATCTGGAAGGAGAGAGGAGAGTAACAGAAAAGATACACAGTAAAGCCTGTTTTAAGGAACCACTTGAATAACTCAAAAAGCAGTAGCTTACTGAGGAAATATTCTATTATAATTTAAGTGGAACAAAGCATATTCACATATTAATATGCCAGGTCTGGCAGATAGAACAGTGCTTATATACCCTGGCTGAGAATTAATGCCTGAATATTTGGATTTTATTTTTTTTTACGCTGTCTGCCAGAATAGTAAGATTAATACTTTGCTGTATAGTGAAACTGTCTTTATTCTATAAAACCTGTTGTATTGATCCAAGTTAAGTAGGATACACTAGAATACTCTTAATCATATTAATTTCAGTGGTTGAAAGGTATAATTTTTTTAATATCTAGGGGATATTTGAAGTGAGCAGAAGTCACTGACAATAGCACATCCGTGCTGGAGTCCTTTTTCAGCAAATGGGAAGTATGTTTACTCTCTTGATATATTTAATATGTAGCATATGATTTCTTTCAGGGCACGTTCACAGAAATCCCGGCTAGCAATATCCGAAGAGTTATTGCTAAGAGATTAACAGAGTCTAAAACTACTATACCTCATGCATATGCTGCTGCTGACTGTGACATTGATGCTATTTTGAAATTAAGAAAAGAATTGGCCAAAGGTTAGTGATTAAACTGATTACTATAACATGTGGTACTAATGCATCATTTGTCTTGTTTACATAATCTTGCCCAGAAGGTGTAGATTTTTTGTGTAGGCAGAACACTATGCATTCAAATAATCTTTTTTGGTATTTTTTATGTTGAACTCAAGCTTTAGTTTCCTGTGATTATATAGGAAGAGAGAGGTGTTACTTTTCCAACTAACACACAACACTCTGTAGACAAGTACAGTTTAACACAGGGCTACACATTATTCATTAGGTTTTTGTTTCCTTTCCTCATGATGTAGCAATATTTAGCTTCTTGATGGTTAAATCCAAATTATTCATGTCAAAATAATAAGGGAAGCTTCAAATTAAAATACCTCATGCTTCTAGGCACAATGTTAAAATATAGTTTTACTGAACCTCTGATGCCAAAAATCGAGTTATTTTAAGCTGTCCCAGTTCACTGATACATTTTGGCATCAGACCAGAAAAACAGTTATTCAAGCACAACTGAGGTGATGTTGCAAAATAGGAAGCAGTATCTGAGAGGAAGAGAGACAGGCCTGGATGGGGGCAATGCCTGCCTTCAATTTTCTGCTTGTCCATGCAGCTCTAATTCTGCCACACTGAAAAATGAGGTTGGGTTGTCCAGGAAGAGTAGCAATCTCAGGAAATCTGTCTGGTTTTAAGGCATAACTTGATAAATTAGTCAAGATCATGTAGTGTGATTGATCACAGTATTAGTAAGTGATTCTTGTAGTCTTGAGTTTCCATAAATGGTGGAATATGCTTCAGAAAGAATAATATTTGTTTCTAATTCCTGAGGTTAACAGTATTGTTTATTGAATTGACAGTATCTTGTCCCTGCCATTCAGTTTGGATGGATGTCCAATAAGAGAAGAAAGGGAGAGGGTGTTTGGGTTTTTTTCTAGTTAGCAATAATCAGTAATAAAACAGTTTTGTGTTTTTGTGAATAAGATATCCTGATGTCACATCCCTTTTTTTTCATTCTTGAAAGAACTGGGTATTGAACTTTGGAAAATAGATGGTTGTGAACTTTTCATTGATAAGGTACTTGTAAAAATGCATAGGGAGGTAAGAGTTGACATTTTGTGGTATCCCAAGGAACTACGCACTTGTGTGCCCTTTTATTCTTAGCTGAAAAGTACTTACTGCACAGGTTGCAGTAACTGCTCTCATAAATAATTTGGTAGAGAGCAAAATATGGTTTTCTCTCACTCGGAAGACAACTGACAGCTTTAAGTCAATGAAATGCACAGTCTAAAGTCACATAAATACTCCTGACCAGTGACACATCATGAATCTGTAATCTTAAAATAATATTTTGATTACTGTAGCTTTGGGTGATGATCCAGAATTAGTTGCTCTTCCAGCAAATTATGATGAAAGCTTTCAATGATTGAACCAAAATGTTCTTGGTGCTGTTTAGCTGTATTTATTTCTTCTTATGGGTCTTGTTTATTTGGGTTTTTCTAGCATGATGAAGGAGAATAACAATAGAACAAGAGTTGAAAGATATCTTTAGCCTTTATGATTTTGGTATTCGTCGTTGTTGTTTGTGCGTTTGTGGTTTTTGGTTTTTTTAAAACAGTGGTATTGTAGTTGCCCTAGACAGAATGCCTAGGTATTCAGAAGCTTTCTTGATGTGATCTGTAAATGTTTTCCACAAGACTGACCTAGCTCAAATGAGCATGAGTAATTTTCTTGTCTTCAAGGAAAGGCAGGCACATTAGCAATCCAATATTCACTGTATATTGTTCCAGATGTAGTGGTAGGTAGGTGGGGTTTTTTGTGTGTGCCACATGTGCCACATTTTATATGTGGCATCTCTTTCAGTTTAAAACTTTAATAGCATTCCCCCACTTAGGTCATCAAGATGCTAGTGCTCAGTGGTAGAAGGATTTTTTGATTTACTGAAAGCTTTGTCTCTGGGGCAAGGCTGAAAACCAGCTTTGTTGTTACCACAGTGCAACATCAAAGATTATCTTCAAGGTTCAAGTTAAATTCATTTTCATGAATGTGTTATCACATGGATGAGTACAAAAGGGTTTTCAAGGTTAACCTAATGAAGCTGGCTTTGAAAGGTTCTGTATATGGAGGCACCAGCTAGACTTTAGACACAGGTTGAGTGTTCATTGGTGATATGCCTGTCTGACAAAGAAGGTGATACTCTTTCTTTCTCCTTGACCCGTGATATAACAAAAGATCTCCTTGCAACCAGGTATTTCTAGCAATTTAGACAGTTTTGGTTTTTTCCTGGGAGTATCCCAATACAGAGATGTGTCATTATAGTACAAGACGTAAGGTCCCCAGGAGTGTTAGGGTACTTCATAGCCATCTGCTGTTCTGAGGCTTTACTCTGAGTGAATTTTCTCTCAGCTTAGTGTCAGAGATGTAAGGGCTGCTATTATGTACAGGTGAGTAGCCCATGCTTGTTTAACTGTTTGTGAGGTTCTGGATTAAGTTACGCTGGTATATTCAGGTTTTCTAGATGATGATATAGGAACTGCTTCTCATTTCACTAGTGTTTTGTATGGCTACTTTTTACTTTATGATGTTGATATTTTCTTTGAACAGAAGCACATCATAGGAAATGAAGTAAAAAATTGTCTTGGGAATACTCAGTTCAAACTTTTTCACATCTCTTCTGCTGCTATGGATTCTTAATGAATGGGGTTTTTTTAAATGTAAGAGTGGGAAAGAGCCCTATGTCTGCATAAAATTGAATTGAAGAGATTGTCCTGATAGAGGATTTTCAGTTTTAGTTTCTAATGGAGATGATGGTGGTTTCTACTACATGATGAGATCTAATGTGGATGTTTTATGCAGCGTTCCCTACTGCAAGCTTTTTTGTTTTGTGGACAAAATATAGCAGTTTTGCCTCCTGCAGACTTCAGTGATTGCAGGTAAAATATTATGAGGCATTTAGCTGTATTCCTATATTTTTGATGTATTCCTGCTTCTTTACTGAACAGTATAATTTTTGCCAAAGATAGGAATATAATCATCAAAATACAAAATACCAAAATATGTTTGATCACCAAGATACAGGTTTGTCTGATGTGAAGTTTTGTCTATGCAACATAGTACTTGCAAATTCCATTTTGTTACATTAGAATTCTGACTCCTTTCTTATGCAGAGATTGCTAAACATGGCAAACGTTGCAGGTCAGTTATGTAGTAAGTGGATACTTGATTCATTCCTCTAAATTTATGATCACTTCAGAAGATTTCATTTCATATACTTATCCATAAATAATTTTCCCTTTACAAAAGCATTTGCAAAGGTATTTTTATTACAATCCATAAACCAGATCTGAAAATGAAGTAGTTTTGTTTCTTGATCTGTTCAGCTGACAACAGTGATGATGGTAGCAGAGTAACATAGCTTATTTTTTTTATTGTGAGAATGATGCATTTAATACTGTGGATTTTTAGGATAATCTTGTAGTAAGTGTGGTATATTCTTCATTGTACCTGTGGTGGGTCTGGCTGAGCTGCTTTTCCCCATCCAGCCCTCATGCTGCAGCACTGGGAGCTGGAGGGTGTTGATAACACC
>WUAM01000431.1:127781247-127804894 GCA_024336885.1 Actenoides hombroni | reverse complement strand
CCCAGTTCAAGAGGGACAAGGAAATACTAGGGAGAGTTCATCAGAGGCTATGAGGATGATGAAGGGACTGGAACGTCTCTCTTATGAGGAAAGACTGAGAGCCCTGGGGCTCTTTAGCCTGGAAGAGACTGAGAGGGGATCTTACTGATGTTTACAAATACCTGAAGAGTGGATGTCAAGTAGAAGGGGTCAGTCTCTTTTCAGGTGTGCCTCATGACAGGACGAGGAGTAACAGTCACAAACTGGAACACAGGAAGTTCCACCTCAGCATGAGGAGAAACGTCTTTACTGCAAGGGTGATGGAGCACTGTACCAGGCTGCCCAAATTGGGCAGACTCTAGAGTCTCCTTCTCTAGAGACGTTCAAAACCCACATGGATATATTCCTGTGTGGCATATACTAGGTGATCCTGCTCTGGTAGAGGGGTTGGACTCTACGATCTTCAGCGGTGCCTTCCAGCCTCTACCATTCTGTGGTTCTATAAAGGTAACAGTAATGCACATGCACCAGCCACAGCCTTCCCAGGGAAATACAGTCTTCTATAAAGAAGATTTTATGTCTCAACTGCCTGCATTACACCTATGAACAAGAGGGTGCTTCACAGCCATGATTTCATGTTGAAAAAGACTATTTAAGTTAGGTTAAAAATGACTTCTGTGTTTTTCTTTAAAGACAAAAATAGAAAAATTATTTTACTGACCTTGACTAGAAATAACACAGACTTTTTATTGTATGATTCTACAGTGCCCTTTTGTGGGAAGAGAAAGAGGGAAAGGTGGAAAGGCAGACTAGGAGGAAATAGGGCCCTTTAAAGTGTGCACTCTGAAAACTTTGTATTCAGCTAGTGTCTTTCAGTTATTGCTGCCCTTTGCAGAATGGTCAAATCTCAGTGCCCAGGCAGTGAGTCTTTGACCGTGTTCCTGAGAATCTATCACCTTCTGCCTGAATTAGACCTGCTCTGATTATGCCCAAGTAGTAATAGTAAACCCCAGCAGTATGTATACTGGTGACTTCTGACCCTCTCTGTTCCACCCCACACACCACACCATCCTGCACACCTCCCTTACTGTTCCAGCAGATGGTCCTACTTCATAAGCACAGTTCCCTTTCACACTCATAGGCAAATGTATGTTGTTCTGGACTGAGAATTAGCATTGTTACGGGACTGAAGGCTAACCCCAGTTAAAGAAATAACGCTGAGCATGACTTTTGTCATTACCTATGTTTGAACCTAATTGTGTTCCAATAGTCAGGCAGCCCCTTGTTGCTTATATCCTTTGTCAGCAAAGTGTAGGGACAGTAGCGTAGGTGGAAAAAGAAGAAAAAGACTTGTGGGTGATGAATGACAAAATGAGTCGAAGCTTTGTAGGTAGTAGAACAAATGCTGATGATCTTAAATATGGCAGAAACATTACAGCAGAGAAAGTATAAAGCTTGCAAATTACATAGCAAAAAATTTGTAAATGGAATGAAGTTCCAAGCCTACATCCAATTTTCTACTCTATCAGTTTCTTGATTAAGCAGGTCAGATATTTGTAAGTTTTAAAAATAAGAAAATTGTTGGGGGTGAATTTAAACTAATTTCATACTAATGAGTGAAGTATTCTGCATATTATTAGCGAACAACTGAGGCTCTAAACAGCTAGTTAAATGATGTTATGCTGCTTATATGTAAGTGGTATTAGGAGTGGTGGTGTTGTCCTGGTATTAATTTGTGTTACTTCCTGTATTTGAAATCCTGCCCAGTTTATATGTTGTGTGGGTTGTTAAGCCTTGGTATCCAAAATAATACAGGACTGGTCTTGATTCTCTTACTTGTGTTAATATATCTTTGAAGATTCAAGACACTTCTTTAGCTAACTAGTTTTATTGTGCTGTCTTCAAGAAATTTGTTAGCCAGACATAAATTTTTCTAGCAGACCTAGGCCTTTAAATGTTCTTATTGTGGAGGTTTTGTTTTCTAATGTCTGTCCCCGTATGGCAAGGTAAGGTAGAGGTTCTATTACAAATACCAAAGACAGATATAAATTGAGGACTTTGTGTATTACATTCACAAGCCTCTTCACAGTTTGTGGATTTTCCTGCTAATGATAGTGTTTGGCTTGTGCAGTCAAACCGTAAGAAAAAAGAGAACCATGTTGTCGTTGTAGTTGTTGAAAATGTCTTGTGGGTGGTATCATAATTCCCATTATTTGCCAAGAGACTAAAACTCTATTTAAATCTGCTAAGCTGAAACCACCTGAAAAGCCTTATTGGTCCAATTCATCACTCCCAGAGGTGCTTAGAAGCAGCATGCTGTGGCAGAAGCTTTCCATTATAGCTAGAAGAAGGTTCAGAAGCGTGACTGAGGAGCTCAATTTACGTGACTTATAGGAAAGGTTTTTTCTGATTACTTTGCTAGTGTGTGAGATGTGTGCGTGTAGCCAGAAACAACAGGGGATTTCGTATACATCTCACTTAGCTGGTGCTGTGTGAATTCTTGTGCAAGGGAAGCCTTTCATGGCTAATGTTTAGTCCTGCAGTAATTGTCCTTCCTTTCTGCTCAAATACTGGCTTTGAAGACTTGTTCATTTTTGGGTTTTTATCTCTGTCAATATCAATACCAAGATACTGAAATTTTTCTCCCCAGGGCACAAATTTATTTCAAGATTTTTTTCCTTTTTCTCAGCTGACTAGTCCAAATTCTGTCCTCTGTGGTCTTCAAGTATCAGCTTTGATGAATGTCTGTATAGGGTTTGTGTATATGGAGTCTGCTCAGTTTTACTGACCTGTAACTTCTGACTTTGCTCCGTTACTGTTGGCTGTATGCACATCGGCAGAGTAATCTGTAGAAATGCACGGTTATCCTAAATGTTAGTTCTTTAAGGAGTTTTGTGTTAGCTGGTTAATTTTCACTAGCTTTTTGCTCAGCCTGTATTGTTAATATATATAAAACAAGTGTCAGGTTCAGAGTGCATATTAGCATACAGGACTTCTGAAAACATCACCATTGAAAGCTTGCCATGCAAATTTTCTTCTCTCTAGGGCTGATTCAAGACTCAATTATAGCCCACAATTCATGGATGAGCACTTTAGAATTATTAACCAGTCCAGAACTGGGAAAATATATAGGAATATATATGCTTGAGATTGAAAACTTTGATAACAAAAGACTCACAATACATTTAATAAATATAAGTATATTAACAACATAAGAAGTTTTCCATAGCCCATAGAATACAGTCATTGAGGAACGACAGCAGCTTTTGGATGGAATTGGATTGAGACAGGAAAACAAGATCTGTATCAGTTGAAACCAGGTGGGAAGTTGTAGGTAGAATAGGAAGGCAGTTCATGTTACTACGTTGTACTGGCACACTCTTGCTTACACACATATATATATATATATACTCACTCTTGTGAATCCTGATGTAGTGTGTCTGGCTGCTTTTCCCCATCCAGCCCTCACGCTGCAGCACTGGGAGCTGGAGGGTGTTGATAACACCCCCCTGTTATCACTGCCAGTGCTCACACGGCACCAGAGGCTGGGGGGCAGGATGGGGGAGGGGATACAGCCGACCTGAGCTGACCAGTGGGATATTCCATACCATGTGACGTCAGCTCAACTCTAAAGGGAGAGGGCAGGAGGAGGATGGGGGGGCGTTTGGCTTCTCCTCCAAGCAGCTGCTGCGTGTTCCCGGAGCCCTGCTTCCTGGACTTGCCCGGACATTGCCTGCGGATGGGAAGTAGAGAATAAAATCTTTATCTCTCATAACCCACGGCTCTTTTCTTTTTATCTTATTCTCTCCCTGTGTGCCGTGCTGATGGAGGTTGGGGGGAGTGATAGAAGGGCTTGGTGGGCACCGGGTGCCCAGCCAGGGTAAACCCACCACATACCTATAGTCAGCTTCTGCTGCTGGTCCTGATTTTAGTTGGTAATTTTGGTCTAAAACTTGGAATAAAAAATAATGCAGAGCAACTACAGCCGTTGTTTCCATCCCTTCTTTCTCCCAAGCTTTTAGAGAAAGGAAGTGTTATGCAGTATTTCTTAGGCTCACGTTGTAAAAATACAGTCCTCTCAAGGTTATCTTATCTGCTTCTGGCTAATGCTGCCTTTTTTGTGTGTGGCTTTGCTTTAAATTTAACAGCTTTGTCATTCATTATTTTGGAGCCTGCTTTAGAATATACTGATAACCCATTTTAAGGACTGACAGATGCCTTCACCTTGCTAATTCTTACATTATAAGGCCCCAAAGGTCACTGGAGAATAACATATTTTGGATTTATAGCTGAATAAATGCTAATCTATGCAATTATTCCAGCTAATCTATCACACTACATAAAGAATAGTAGTCTCCATTATTTCTACACAGTAAATCTGTAAAGCGTAAAAAACTTAGGGTCTGCTAGTATTACTCAAGTTTGCATCTTTTTTGACCTTCTAGTTACATCTAGCAAGAATGTCTCTACTTGGCACTCTTCCTTGATAACACTCCTCTTGTCCCAAGGGGAAGAAAAGTTTTCTTGTAGTTCGAAGACGAGTTACTTTCTGGCAATGTTTCAAAGAAGCAAAGCTGGTGAATCACTAGAATCTTGTCATCACACACATGCTGATAAACA
Source organism: Actenoides hombroni (assembly GCA_024336885.1). Classification (NCBI taxonomy): domain Eukaryota; kingdom Metazoa; phylum Chordata; class Aves; order Coraciiformes; family Alcedinidae; genus Actenoides; species Actenoides hombroni. The sequence continues at coordinate 127,800,295 of WUAM01000431.1, read as the reverse complement.
AATCTTAGGAGCAATGACTGTTGTCCTTTGGTTTTGTCTTTTTGCAGATGATATTAAAGTATCTGTAAACGATTTTATTATCAAGGCAACTGCAGTTACTCTGAAGGTAAGTGAATAATAGACTTTAAAAAAATGTGTTATTGTAAACTTCCAAGGAGGTGAGAGAAGTATTTTGTGAGCCTATATGGAGATATGAATTCAAACATTGCAATTCTTTATCTCTTATTGCCAGGGTTTGTTTGGTTTTGGGGTTTTTTTTAAGCTCTCCAGGTAAAATTCTCTACCTTGTCTATGCTGTGGACTATAAATATGAGAACTTCTTAGTAAAGATCCACTTTACTACGCTTATCATCTGCAGATAACAGTAGATGCTTTGTCAGAAGACTAAAGCAAATGGCAAGAAAAGTCTTCTATTCTTTGCTGTTGCGTCCCTTAGGAAATAATATCTTATTATAAACAAATGTTTGTCCAAGACTTAACACCAGTCTTGTGTCTTGCCTCAGATATTTTCTGATGCCTATTCAGTGACCTCGGCTTTGAATTAAAAATTCTTCAGGCAACCAGTCTTTGTTTGTTGCTAAGAGTTGTCATTGTTCCCTTTGTCAATGTAGAAGTTAAATTATGCAATACATTCTGAAGTTAAGATCTTAAATTTCATTAGGGTCTACTTATTCCACGCAAAACTACAGAGGCTTTACAGTCTTCATAAGCTATTTGCATGTTCTCTGGGTAGAGCAGGATACCTTGCATTCTGGTTTGTGTCAATTCCTGTGCTTGGAAAACACTCCCGGTGCTACTTCATTTTTTGAAACTGAAAGGTTTCAAAGATCCTTTTTTTAAGGAGGTCTCCTACTCTTTGGAAGTGTCCTAGTCCAGAGTGTCTCAGGTATAATCACTTGGAAAACATAATGTGAAATTAATCTTAATGTCCAAACTTGTGGAAAGAAAGAACTGTGATGGTTTCACTTAGATGTGGGGTAGTTTTGGGTTTTGAATTTTAGACTAACTCATAGGTGGGACTTCTGAAGAGACTGAAGGGGCCAGGGTTTTTAAGGTCCAAAGGAAATACTGTCATTTAGTGATAACTAACAGCTAGAATAGATCTCTGTCATGTAGAAAGATAATTAAGGGGGATACATGCGTCACCCCCAAACTATCCTGTGGAGTGTTCCCTCGTCATCAAGGCAATATCCGTAGGTGTGACAATCAACGAACATGGGTTTTGAAGCAGTTTGGTATTGCCATGGGTTTGTTACCTATAGCTTCTTGATTGTGCAGTGATCACATTTTCTAGCTATATGGTAAATGCCTAAAAAACCCAAAACTCTTCTCATATCATTGCATTGTTTGAGCATTGGGTTCTAAAATTACAGACAAGATAAAGCAGAACAACAATCCAGACTAGTTGCATTACCTCATAACAATATAAAAACATCAGAAAGGGAGTGAGAGACATTTTTTTTATTATTATTTGCAAGAATTATTTTAACTGTTCAAAAGCTGAAGGAGGAAGTTACTTTTACATTGGGGAAGTATTCCCATAGATGTATGGAATAAAGAGAGAACACTGCAGTGGAATGGACTTTGAAAATTTCTAGCCAGGCATGATCTCAATATTAATCTATAATTGCAAGAGCTATAGATTTTAACAAAAAATACTCAGGATTCTAGGCAGTTTCATAAGAAAGTGTCTGAGAGAAATTCTGGGCATTGAATAGGCCAGAAAAAATTTCCAAATTTATTCTATACCAGAAACAGAAGGAGGAGCTAAATGTGCTCACTGTGCATTTGTTAGATGTGAACACAGCAAGAAGCTTGGTTTTGTGGCTTAATAAGACCTTATGTGAGGAAATGGTGGCACCCAAAAATTACTGTGACCTGGTAGCTGTGAGCATGGGATAACAAATCTCTGCACCAGAGAGCAGATGAAAGGAACAGGAGACGGAGAGAGAATGGAAGATGACGTTTTGTGGTGTCTTTTTTTTTTGCATAGAAAAGTAATAAGAAAGATAATGGGATGATAATCCTAGTTTACGATTTGTCTATATGTGAAAGAATGCCTTGAGTACAAGTATTCAATGTACATTGTATTACTTCTGCTTATATAATAAAAGCTTTTTGTTGTTATTTGTGGATTTTTAAATTGCTGCCTGAAACTTAAAAGACAAGTAGCTTCCTGTTAACGACTAGGCTGCTTTACTCTGCTTTGAAGGAGCGTACTTGTGGATTATACATGTTGTTTGTTGCCATTATTTAAAACAAAACTTCCTTATCTGCCATCACAAAATGACCTAACCAGTGAATTCTGTAAATATGATTTCTCTTTATGACATACAAATAAAAATACTTAGTCTGTGATTAGATTTGTGTTCTTTTTTTCTAGTATTTTCAGCTGACACTTACAGAATTTGATTCTTGAATTTAAGGATTAGATAATTCTATGCTGCAAACATCAGAAGTCATCTGTAGTGTGTCATTTTTTAACTTAAAGGAAATTCCATAGACAAACCTGTACATGATAATGCAAACAGCTTTGTAAAATCAGTGCATCTTTGGTTATAAATAATTTGTTGTTTCAGGTATGATTCTGAGAAGCTGGTGTTCTCTTGCACTGTTCAAATCATATTTTGTTAATATTTTCTTTCTGAACCATGCAAGACATGCTCTTCTTGCTTGAATGAACTGACTGCAGCTGGTTTGTCAGTTTGTGATTGGCAGACATGTCAAGATACTGCTTGTATCAGTTGTTTAACATGCTAAATTTCTTCTTTGTAGTTCTTAGGGCCACAAGTCCAATAAGGAATTCCACTTTTCTTAAATTATTTACTTTCCTTAATTATGATTTCTACTCACTATTTGACCTTTAGTTTGTTAATGTGCCAGGTGGCTTGCCAGGTGACAGGCCATTAGAACAGTTCTGACTTTTTGGAACAAGGAGGGAAGAGTAAGGCTGGAGTCAAAACTTCCAGGCTGCTATCTACAAGTGGTTGAGCTTATTAACAACAGCCACTATAGCAGCCTGCCTTTAAAAATAAACAGGCTTTCATTGCTGAAGTGATGGGAGAAATCATACTGTATGATCTAAATAAAATTTAAGACTATGCTAATCATACTGGAGTTGATAGGAGAAACATCTTGTCCCTACCATCTCTTTTGGATACTTTATATGGAGAATCATTCTTGTACAACACCCACTTGGAGGTATCTTACAACTGAGCATACTGTGAGACTTTCTTGAAGTTTATTTAACTTGCAAAGAGAAGTACTAACATCCTTTTTTTGCTTTGTTGTTTTGTAATACACATTCTGCTGTTGAATAGGAACTAAGAGTACTGTTACAGCACTTGTAGGAATTTATATAGAGATAGATAATGGAATATTTTTGGTGGGGATAATGTGTACCACATACTTTTTTCTGGAATACCTTCTCCACTAGGATGTCAACTTCCTAATTACTAATTGCATTAAGGTAATTAAATACTTGTCTTGAATTTACTGGAAATAGTACCTTCGCCATATCTATAACCAGTTACTTCACACTTCAGCTGTATGTTGAGGTGTTTTATTTTTTTCCCCTAGCTGTTTCAGTTTTATATGGTAAACTCAAAAACTTCATTGAAATTATCAGTAAATATTATCTCAATTTTAACTGAGTCCACACATTGCAAGAAAAGTCTAACGCATTTTCAGAGAACCTCATCTGAGTAACAGTGAGTGTACCTGCAGCATATCTGTAGCTTCCTTTGTTGAGAGTCATTCTTGAGACATTAGTGGAAAGCAATACATGGGTATAGTAGGATGTCCCTTTCCATGCTTTATAAGTCAGTGTCCTGTGACTTATTTCGGAGAAGAAATTACACCGATTTGTAGCTTTGCATGCTGGGCATCTGTAAGGTGATATCAGTGACTCCTGAAGGAATTTGTAGGCTTTTGTTAATTTTTTTGGTCCAACAGCATCAAAAAAACATTCAGGCTGCCCTACCATTTTCAGTTCCTGGAGCATACATTCATGCTTTTTGACAATGTAAGTTTAAATAAAGCAAAATAAATGCAAACTAATAACGTGCATCTATTCTTAGACTGTCACAGTGATTTCTGTTTGTTTGTTTTCTTGCTCATGGCAGTCCTGATGACAGATGTGACTGGTTCTTTTGCCTTCATTTACAGACAGCAATCTGTGATGCACTAATTAATTTGGTGAATGCGTGTATGTAGCTAAGTGTCTTGGAGGATTTTCCTTTTTCTTACTAATTGAACCATTGTTCTTTTAACAGCTGTCTTTTTTTTAATTCTCTCTCTCCCTTCTAGCAAATGCCAGATGTGAACGTAACCTGGGATGGAGAAGTCTGCAGGCAGCTGCAGTCCATTGACATTTCTATTGCTGTGGCAACAGACCGAGGTCTCATTACACCAATCATAAAAGATGTTGCTGCCAAGGGAATAAAGGAAATTGCTGCCTCTGCAAAGGTAGGTCTTACATTCCTCAGCCTACTGTACATTTAGTAGCTCTATAGGTTTTTTTGTGGCAGAAAATGCAGCATGACCCAGATACACATCAGTTATAACAAAGGCAGTCTGAAAATGGATCTAAAGCAGTATCAGCATTCCTTAACTTCAAAATTGATATGAATTTTGCAACTCTTTTCATTTTTAATTAACAATAACTTGGCCATCATGTTATTTAGTTGAATGATGGCGAGTCTGTTTGAAAAATAAACCTGTACAGACTTAGGCAATTTAATATAATTGTATTTCTTTAATCTTCATGAGAAGGCTACATAATAAGATTCTTTAGTATTTCCGGTCTTTGGGTGTGAGAATTTGTTTGTCTGGGAGGTTTCTTCCCTTCTTTCCTAGAAATTTGCTTATAGCTGCTACTGTTACTCTCTGTGCTGTTCTATTATGGCACTTAATTTCTGTCTGCATTTTTTAAATATGCAGTTCAGTTGAGAATGTCACCCAAAAGGTAACATTAAACTCCTCACATGAATAAGCAATATTTTGCATAGACCAGGTGCCAGAGTGACTTAAATCCATGGCAGTTGTTGCCAGGCACAGAAGTAGTATTTTGTGGCAGGCAAAAATACAATGAATGATGAAATGCCCCAGCACAAGCCTCTTGTATTTTAATGAGTGCTAGTCAAAGGCCTACAGTATCTGAGAAATTAAATGGAAGTAGCTGCTCGTGGATACAACTGTCCCAAAGCCAGACACAAGCTAGCTCCACTTGGTAAATTTTTGTTTTCCTATCAAAAACTACAGAAATCATAATAATCTGTGTTGGTGGTGGAGAACAACCAACAGAGCTGTAGCAGAAAAACATGTTCAGTGTCATGCAACAAAATATTCATAATTGGATGTGTTTAAGATTTTTCCAGACCATATTGCTTACTTCACATTGAATGTGTTGTGAAAGCAAATCATTTCACTAATAGCTAAGGAGGAAGGTCAGCTGAGATTGTTACATTATTCTGTGATTAGTGATAGAATGACAGGAAGAAAAGCATTATGAGAGGTGAAGTATAGGTTGTGCTTTCATTATCATCCCCAATACCTGTGATACTGTAATGCAGTATTACAAACTTCTCTTACCATAAAGTAGTGTCCTGCAGCTCCCATAATGGGGGTGTACACTTGCATTGTGTTTAATAGGGCTATGATTAAGCGTTCCCCTTTCGTTTCAAGTGGAATGTGTATAACATAGGTGACACTACTCAATATGAATGACATTGGGTCACATAGATTGCAGGTGTCCACAGTGACATAATTTTTCTTTTCAGTTTCTTTATTGAATCATGGAAATTAATGCGTACCTGACAAGTATGCGTGTGAGGCACAAACTGAAACTGCAGCTACTTCTCTACCAGTCTCCCTCCAGTTTGGCAGGAACTTTCTTTGTGTATATCACTTACATGTACCCTTCTGCTGGATGTTAATTTTAACTTCTTTCCAGGTCATGTGCATCACAGCACCACATTTTCATCATTCATATAATGCAATTGCACATATGCATTACGCTCGTATTGACCCTATTGTATGAATGCTTTTCCCATGACTACTGTCTTCTGTTCACTAATTATTCAGAGATGAATGAAAGCCTGAAATAAATTCAGTGGATCCTTTCAACTTTTAAATTCAGTTTCACAAATGAAATGGAGGTCACAGGAAGGGTGGTCTTTGAGGTAGTTGAATGAATACACTCTCTCAATCTGCTAGAAAGTTCTGAAGTGATACATGGCAGTTTCTTTATACAAATGTGTTAAGAACACTATGAGTTTATAATCAGTATTTTGTTAGATATTTTTGTCATCTAGAAACACTATGGACAATGGTTTTCACCATTGTGAAAACTGGAGCAATGTTTGTAAGGTGAGAGAATGGCTTTTACTGAACAGCCAATATCATTAGGAAAATGAAGTTTTGTGTCCTAATCACTGACAAATCATTGCAGCTACAATAGTGTTGCTGAGGTGCTTCCCAAAATCTAATAGCAGATGACTTTTTAATGGCTGTATGTAAAAAGAATTAGTCTATTACAACACTTTAATTTCTTTCCTCTCTCTTCTTTTTCTTCTTTAATCTTTCTTAGGCTCTAGCAAAGAAAGCAAGAGATGGAAAACTGTTACCAGAAGAGTACCAGGGAGGATCTTTTAGGTAAAACCCTATAGCAGCATTTAATACATGCAGTGTGGGTTTAGAACTGTTTTATCCTCAGCTGTTCCACTGTGTGTTAGTGCATTACCTTTTAAAATCTTGCTCCATTTAGAAAGAAAGTCCATGTGATGATTCTGAGGGTCAAACCCAGGCTGAGTGTCCTGTATCAGGAGGAAACAATTACAGGCTTATTTCGTGTAATCCTGGTGTGGTGTTCCTGTTTTCCATACTGAGACTGACATGACTTAGTTTTTGCACCTGATTATTCCCAGTTGCAGAAGAACGCTGGGTGTTTGGTTGGTTTTTTGTTTTTTTATAAATTGCACTCTGTAGTTAGGAAAACCCATTGGTAATAGTATTGAAATAAATATTTTAAATGGAGTTGTTTGGCAGAGGTATTGCAGCAGACAATGATGTCTGGATTGTCTTCAGTTCACTCTTCAGAGGAATGTCTCTAGAGGACCAGTTACAGTGAAGCTGTAGTGTTAACACTTAGTTTACTTTTATCTGAAACATTAAAAACTGAGTAGATCAATTATAAATATTAGCATATATTTAGTAATTCTTTTCTACAAAATATACTCTACAAAAAGAGATCATGTACTCAATGATGAGAAACAAATGGCATATGTAAAATACTAGGATAAGTATAGTGATGCTGTTGCACAACTAATTTCACAACTTAATTTTTACACTCCCAAATCTATAAAAACTTCGAATGTACTCTATTTTATGGCACAGTGTCATCAATCAACATTATTTGTTCTATAAACTTTAGCTTAGCTCATTTTTTGTCAATTTTGAACAGCTAGTTCTGAATGCTAATGTTAATCATATATTCTTGAACAGATAATTTGTGATGAGAGTAATATTACAGACTTCTTCAAAAACATTGTTGTAGTGTATATTAATGTCCCTGGGTTGCACCTGTCTGGAGTATGTGGCTCTCATGCTGGAGGAGTTGTCAAAAACATCTTTAAGCCTTTCAAGAAAAAAACATGGAAATACCGCATTGGAGGCTTGGGTGTCATCTTCAACATAAATAGCCTCTGAGTGTGAGTGTGGGCCAGCTTTCTCTATAGACAATCTGTCATGAAAGAGTCCAAGCCTTTCCCAATATACTGCTTCCCAGCCAGTGACATGGACAAGAGTATTGCAGGGAGGAAGGCATCATGAGACTTTTCCTGTGCCTGAGTGATTTCTAAATGCCTCTATTGTATTACTTGGTTATCAGTAGCCATTGTAACTTAGAGTTCAATCTAAGAGGCATTTGGCTTGGAACAGGCAAGGCTTATTTGAAGATATGACTTTCCCAACCCAATTTCTGACTTAATGTGTGCCACGCAAGGATAAATTACTGTAAAGAAATGGGATTTTTTAAAAGGTGCTTCGTGGTAATTGCAAAAATCTCAAACCCTTGAAAGTTTGAAGTCCAGTTCAGATCTATTTTAAAGTTAATGGATTTGGCCTCAGGAGAGAATCAGGTCATACTAGTCACTAAATATAGATTGTTTTTTCTAGGGGATATACGATTTCTGACATTTGTGGTAACTCTCTTCTCTTTCATTTAGTATCTCAAATCTGGGCATGTTTGGCATCAATGATTTCACCGCAGTCATAAACCCTCCACAGGCCTGCATCCTGGCTGTGGGCCGAGCAAGACCAGAGCTCAAGATTGTGGAAGATGAAGAAGGGAATGAGAAACTTAAGCAGCATCAGCTCATGACAGTGACTCTTTCAAGTGATGGTCGCCTAGTAGATGATGAACTGGCTTCAAAGTTTTTGGAGACCTTGAAAGCCAACATAGAGAATCCAATGCGACTTGCCTTGTGTTAAACTCAGTGTTAAACTTGGTTATCTTGTTTTGATAACATAGGTAACTATTATATACTTGGGATTGTTTTTCTGTATAGAGGAGTAAATAGTTACTATGAGATGGACAGTTAAAATATTTAATTTATTGAATTAATGTAAAAAAACTATTAACTTTCATGCTTTTAGTCTTTTGCAATGACCAGGTTTTATACTGTAAAGCTAAAAGACTTTAAAGTTAACATACTACATTTCTTTAAACAGTAGTAATAGCACATAGAAAAGTCAATCTCCTCTGTAAAGGAAAATTCAATAAAACTTTATGAAATTTAAAAGAAAATCATAGAGTCAGAGCATAGTTTGGGTTGGAAGGGACCTTTAAAGGTCATCTAGTCCAGCTCCTCTACAGTGAGCAGCGACGTCTTCAACTAGATCAGGTTGCTTATATCCATGACCAACCCAGCCATGGATGTTTCCAGGGATGGGACATCTGCCATATCTCTGGGCAACCTGCTCCCATGTTTCACCACCCTCAGTGTAAAAAAAAAAAAAAGTCTTCCTTGTATCTAGTCTGAATCTACCCTGCTTCAGTTTGTTTTAAAACCAATACACCTTGTCCTATTGCAACAGGCCCTGCTAAAAAGATCGTCCCCATCGTTCTTATAAGCCCACTTTAAGTACTGAAAGTCTGCAATGTCTCTGCAGGGCCCCCTCTTCTCCAGGCTGAAGAACCCCAACTCTTTCAGTTTTACCTCATAGCAGAGGGGTTCCAGTCTTCTGATCATTTTTGTGGTCCTTCTCTGGATCTGCTCCAGTAGGTCCCTATATTTGTTATACTGACTCCAGAGCTGGATGCAGTACTCCAGGGTGGGGTCTTTCTGTGCTGAGATGGGATGCCTTATTTAAGGGCTAAATATCTATCTTTTAGAGGGAGGAAGGCAAGAACCATAATTGAGCAAAATGCTGCTGTGAGTCCTGGCCAATACTAAGATAACTGAGTAGTTAAACCATATTGCTGCGGTAGAAAGCTTTTCAGTTTCTCAGAAGAATTTTCTGCCGTATTATGCCATACAAATTAGACTGAAATAAGATTTTTAAGATTTTGACATATATTTCAGTGGATTCCTACTTAAGAGCAAAGACATTATAAAACAAAAAAGTTTTGTTTAATTTCATTTACATTAACTGTTTTTCATCTTTCCCTTTACTATAAGCTATAATGAAAAAAAAGAAGATAGCTGTGGAGATGAATGGGGAGAAGAAATTACAGGAAATTCTGAGAGAGACTAAATTATATCATAGATAGAAAGGTATTTTCTCAAAATACTAAGTAAACTTTTGAAGCCCACAGCTTCATTTGTATAATTAGAACTCATTAAAACACATTCAAACTGTAGATGCATCTGTTTTTTCCAGTATTTTAAGGTAACTGCAAAACTTAATGCCTTGCAGAAGGGTAGAGAGGAGAATAAACTTGTCTGAATAAATGCATTCTCCATAAAGGATGGAATCTCAGCATTGGTGATTTTTAGTTTTTGATGGAAACAGTGTTCAGTGAAAGCAACATTTTGTGTAAAAAAATTAATAATGGGGGGTTTTGACTCAATTTTGAGACAGTTATATTTTCAATGATGCCCCAACTCGGGTATCTTCTTCAGTACTACAAAATATAAAAACCATTTCTTTAGGTGCTCTGTAATGTATTGTGGTTAACTTAAAACCCAAGGTAGTTGTGCCAGCAGTATTGTGATGAAGAACTCTCTGTGATCTCTTAATCTCAGTTTTTCCAGTATGAAAGGTCAAATTTTATGCACTGAACATTTGCTGATTAGTGCTGTTCTTTGTATGGACAGAAAAAAGATGTAAGTATGAAGTGTTTCATCATCATATATACTGAGTTGTAACTCAGAAGCTTAAATGTAGTGGCCTGAAGTTTCAATTAACAGAAGCAGATTGTGGTTTTTTTCTTATATATAAATATGGAACCACTTACTGTATGTGTTTGTAACAAAATAACTGCATTTCCAGGACCTGGTAAGAACACAAATTGTCAGTAGAATTCTGGGAGTTTGTCTTATTTTAGTTTGTGCAAGTATTTTTTTTAAGTTTTGAAGGACTTGTTTGAGCTGCCACCATAATTAAAAAGCTAATTGCAAGACAAAACCTTTAGTTAATACTGAGTTGAGAGTTTTTGCTAAGTCAGTTTGATTCTTCGGCTTATTCTATCATAAATTTTATAAACTATTAATCTAACAGTAATTGGATTACCAAATCTAATTTACTGTGCATATAAATTTCCAAGAGTTTCTCACTGATAAATTATATTCAGGATTGCATGCTGAAGATTGATTCGCAGCTTTAAAGTAGTTAAATGTGAACTTTTCTGAAGTTGTCAATACTGTATTACTTTGAAGGGAAAAATGCCACCAATTTATATATTGCCCTTAATAACATACAGGAAGTATGAGTATTACATATCTCATTGTGCTCTGCTCAAGAGAATTTGCAGACTAACTGAAAATCTGATAGACTGTTCATGTTTTTACCTGATGCTCTACTATTGTTGTATGCTCCTCAGCATTTGTATATTCTACTCTTTTGTTGGACACAGTTAAGGGCTGCATGACCAATGTGTACAACTACAGTTTTGTGTGTGTGTTTGTGCATGTGTGTTCATGTAGTGCATCACTGTTTCAGGTTTGGTTTTGGAACCACTGGAAGGTGCTATTGTATGTAAGTATATATCATGTCTCATTTGTGTGAGTGCCCAATACATTACTTTCCCTCTGCAACACAAACAGGTGAAGAAAATGCAATTTTTTCTCCAGGTTAAATAAACATTTACAACTTTTGAACTAGTCAGATCTCAGTAAAGCTAAAACAAGCTTTAGTTCCAATTTCTTCCAAAGCCTGTCTGCTTAGCAGCTTTGTCATTTGACATAAAGATGAACGTATGTGATTTGTAAGTCATGTGGAGGAAACCTGTGGAATTCAGACATGTAATAGCAGTCAAAGCTCCTTAATTCAAAGTAATTGTACCATTTGGCAACATCTGCCACTTTAGCAGAAGTGAGACAACAAATAGTTGCCCACACAGGTTAAAATAAACAATCCAATATCTTCCTGAAGAATTTAGGGGTTTGGGATTGGGGGCAAGCGATAAAATGGCCCAGAAGGTCAACCATGTGAAATGGTTATGCTTACATTTAAAGCAAATTTGGCTTGAAGTAAAATGAACAATACAACTTTTCATCTTTTACTCTCTCAAATGTCTTCTTTCAACATCTTTTTTTTTTTACACACCTAAGAAATACCCTGAAGACATTCACATTCTTGAAGAATTAAAAATTAAATTAAAATTTAAGGATATGCTTGGGCAAGAAGAAAGACCCTGAAAATTACTGATGAGTCAGCCTCACTTCCATCCCTGGAAATGTGATGGAGCAGCTCATTCTGGAGATCATATCTCAGCACGTGGAAGAAAAGAAGGTTATCAAGAGTAGCCAACATGGATTTACTAAAGGGAAGTCACATTTAACTAATCTAATAACCTTCTGCAATGGTGTGACTGAATGTGTAGAGGCAGGGGGAGCAGTGGATGTTGTCTACCTTGGCTTTAGCAAGGTTTTTGACACTGTCTCCCATAACATCCTTGTGGATAAGCTCAGGAAGTGTGGGTTAGAAGAGTGGACAGGGAGGTGGGTTGAGAACTGGCTAAACAATAGAGCTCAGAGGGTTGTAATCAGTTGTGCAGAGTCCAGTTGGCAACCTGTAGCTAGCAGTGTTCCCCAGGGGTCAGTACTAGGTCCGGTCTTATTCAACATCTTCATCAGTGACCTGGATGAAGGGACACAGTGCACCCTCAGCAAGTTTGCTGATGATACGAAAGTGGGAGGAGTGGCTGACACAGCAGAAGGTTGTGCTGCCATCCAGTGAGGTCTGGACAGGCTGGAAAGCTGGGCAAAGGTAAACCTAATGAAGTTCAACAAAGGTAAGTCCTACACCTGGGGAGGCTACGAGGATGGCTGAGGGCCTGGAACATCTGCCTTAGGAAAGGCTGAGAGACCTGGGGCTGTTTAGTCTGGAGAAGACTGAGAGGGCGATCTTATAATGTTACAAATACCTGAAGGGTCAGTGTCAAGTAGAAGGGGCCAGTCTCTTTTCAGCAGTGCCCTGTGATGGGACGAGGGGCAATGGTCACAAACTAGAACACAGGAAATTGCACCTCAACATGAAGAAGAACTCCTTTACTGTGAGCGAGGGTGATGGAGCACTGGAACAGGCTCCATCCAGGAGAGGTTGTGGAGTTCCCTCTAGAGACTTTCAAAACCCGCCTGCATATGTTTCTGTGTGGCCTGCCTTAGGTGATCCTTCTCTGGCAGGGGGGTTGGACTCGATGATTTCCAGAGGTCCCTTCCAACCCCTGCCATCCTATGATTCTAATTAATCTTCCTACATGTAATCCCTGAAAGAACCTCACTCCTGCAAAGTGAATGCTCAGTAAATTCTATTTTCATCTAATCATTTTATCCATATGCTTATCTCTAGCCATACAAAATATAGTACACAATCTTATTTCAACTAATTATCAGTCCCATTAGCTACAATAGAATTTTAAAATTGAGTAGGAAGCCATAAATATGAGAAGGGATCTGAGAAACACCAGAATTCTGAACACATGCTTTTATGTGCGGTGTTTTACAGAAAGTTGCATGTTGATTGTATTAAAGTATATACACAGTTGCAGAGTGAGCTGGGAAAAACTAATTCAGAATTGTTGGAACCAAGCATAATGCTTGATGTGGTTTTTTTCATATGCAATAATTTCTGCCATAAGGTGACAGAAAATAAAGAAAAAGGTGCTGTTAGGATTGCTCATGTAGTAGTTTTATGGTGGTGACCTGTAGGTTTGAAACTCACTTTTTATTATTTTTTATTTTCTTGGCTTTTCTTGTATGACTTCTTATTTTTCCACTGAGTTTTTGTACTGGATTACCTCAGACCATAACAGGTATTTTTTCCTCCCTAAAATCCATTGAAGCTTACTTTCTATAATTTGTGCTGTGGACTTCTATGGAGAATAATTTTGTTCTCACAGATGAACAATCCAGTATCTTTCATAACTGCTGCTTCAGAAACGTGAAAAGCTGTAGTGTAGAATTAAAAACTTGGCATAGGAAAAGGCAGAGTTGAGATGTGGCAAAAATTACAGCACCCACTTCTAAAAGCTTTGGTGACTGAAGAGCTGAAATGTGTCCCAGCATTGTCTTTTGGCGGAATGAAGCCATGTTACAAGGAGTGCTTTTGCCAAGCAGGCAGTCTGGAGCAGGTAAGCGAGCAGGTTACATGATACTATAAAGATGTATAAGTTACTGAACTGGTAGCTCATGTTATGATTTGTAGGTTACTGAACTGGTGGCTCATGTTATGATTTGTTTTTTAATTCAACTGTTTCTTCGTTATGTTTGCCTAATTCATGCTATGCACCTCTGTCTCTTACAGTTGGATGATCCTATATTACTTGAATGCAGGATTGTAAATTGACATTGAATTTTACTGCAAGTTAAGTGCATTTTTTTAAAGAAAGCTATTAGGACTCGGAATGGAACTGTTGTGACTGTATGAGAGTGATTTCCAAGAGCATAGCCATAGCTAAAGACCATCCTTCACAGGATTAGGACATCTTGTCATCTATCTGAACTTCTCTAAGGCCTTTGACACAGTCCCCCCTAACATCCTTCTGTAAATTGGAGAAGGACGGCTTTGATGGGACAGACTATTCAGTACATAAGGAACTGGCTGGATGGGAACAGACTTTTTAATATTATTATAACATTTAAAAAAATATGCCAGCTAGATATTATTCTTGGACAAGAAATGCACCTAAAATGAGGAAGACACTGATCTCAACATATAAGGAAGATGAGCATCGCTGCAGGATGGTAGCACAGTAAAGAAGTATCTTCAGTGTCTCCTGTCAGCTTCCTTTCTGACTACAGTAACGTCGTCTGAAAATTGAAACTTCTACAGGAAGGTGTGTGAAACGTGCCTTTTTATTTTGCTATATTTTATAAATTACCAGAAATATATGCATAGTTATACAAAATTTGTTCCCAAGAAAGTGTGTTAATCAGCTTAACTAATCTCTGCACATAGAGCTGTTCACTGAGTCACTCTTGAGAAATGAGACTAAAGATACTGATGTACTCCTCACTGGTGGATTTGTTTGGCATAAGCCTTGATAGTGCCTCTGCTTTCAATCATTTCAGTCAATGAAAGATGTGTTTTAAAAAGAAAACAGAAATAAAGCACGGCCAGCAGAGGGCAGGCTGAGCAGCCTGTTTTTCTGACTCTGGTTCTCTTTAAAGGTAAATATAATCACCAAATTATTTTAGTATGTAGATATTCTTGAATTCAAACTACAGCTTGATAGTTTAGTGTTTGCTTTGAAATGTTTCAGAATGCGTCTGACACAAATAAAGAAGGTATAGTAAGCACCTCCCCCTCTGCTGTCCTCCTTGAGGAAGCTGTAGACTGCGATGAGGTACCCCCTCAGCCTTCTCAAAGCTAAACAAGGCAAGTGGCCTCAGCCACTGCTTGTAAGTATTGCCCTTGAGACCTTCACCATATTGGTCACCCTACTCTGGACACACTCTAACAGCTTAATGTCCTTCATATATTGAGGTGCCCAAAACTGGACATAGTACTTGAGGTGAGGCTGCACCAGTGCAGTATAGAGTGCAATAATCACCTCCCTTGGCTGGCTAGCTGTGATGTGCTTGATGCACCCCAAGACACGGTTGGCCTTTTAGGCTGTCAGAGCACACTGCTGAATCATATTCAATAATGTTTTATTCCATTTGTCCTTAAAGTGTTGAAGGCATAGAGAGCAAATTCCTCTAAGCCAGTATGGAAATTACATCCATAATAGATTAAACAGAGAAAAAAATTATCAGTTCAAAGTATCTTTCAGTATCTTTCTTACTTATGCTTAAGTTTTAAACTTAAAACCTCTTGTGATTTCGTTATATGTAATCATGTTTAAGTAAAGCATTTGAGGATGACTGTGATAGCCTGCTCGAGATTTGTAGAAACATGGTAACCAGTAAATGTTCCAAAAAACACAGAAACTTAGGATTTGGGTGAAGAACAAGGTGTTGATTAAACTGGGTTGCAAATCATTTACTGGAAGCTTGACTGGCTACTTTGCATGATTACTTTAACAAAATCTGCCTGACCTGTATCAGTGAAAAGCCATCACTTTCTGTTTTAATTCAGTTTGCACTCCTTCCATTTGATGTTGGGTTTGCTTTGACTGTAGGTACCACAGTGGATAGTTATTGAGATACAATAACCATATTGTTCTTTTCTCTCTCCACAATAATTGTCCTACCTGGCAAATTAAATATTTGTGTCATTATGAGAAATAACTAGGTGGAAAATTACAGACTTTTCTGTTTGTTCATAACCAGTACTAAGGAAAATGATTCATGCTAAGCTAATTAATACCACTGTTTATCTCCTTAAAGATTAGATGTCAAGAGAAGATTCTCTACTATACCTTAAAAGTTCCTCTTATGTGGCACAGGCCTAGATAGGAAAGAAGGGCAGCTGTGATCATTTTTATTTCTGCTCACTCTTGTATGAAGAATTTACTGAATTGTTAGTACAGCAGATGCTTCTCCTACAGTTTCATGGTTTTTGCATTGTCTATGCAATGTTCATGCAGTGTGCTGTTCACTTCACTTTGCAGGGATCCAAGCAATTGAACCTTGGAGGATAATCTCTATTGCTCTCCCTAGTCATCAAACAATTCCTGTTTTAGCTGCCTATCTTAAAAAAGAATAAATATGTGTAATTATATTTCATTTTGCAACTTTGATGCACTTTTAATTTCTTCCCTGCCAAGTAATTTATAAACTTAAGTATCCACAGAAGCTCTTTGCTTGTGCAGATGCTCATACTTGCTCTGTCATGTCCCAGTCTCCATTAGCAGCATGCACTGAGTTTTCTAGGTTTCAGCAGACAGCATCACACTATTTCCTCTTCCTTGCATGGAAATTAGGAACTATAATGGATACCTTGGTTGATCAAGAAATGAATTCTTCTTGCACTCTTCTGAAATGTGAAAATTCTGGCTTATAGTGCAAATTTCAACCCAATATTCTGGTGCAATACATTGTTTACTCGCTCATTTTGGCAAGGATGCTAGAGCACCTTTATTATATGTTTTATAGGACAATCAGTAGACAGATTCAAGTGAAAATAATATTCACACTTTTTTTTTTTTTTCCTTGCAAGAGTATTTAGAGAGATTGGTTATGTATGGAATTATTTTGGAGTCAATTCATGTATGAATTGGCTGTGCCTATAGAAACTTATCAGATGTCAACAAGGAAATGCAAGATGTTATAACAAGTATAGAAGAGTTACAGCATTTTCAGGCAGATTAGTAGTCCTTCCTCTGTCCATTCCTATTTTGAACCTAGTCTAGTTATCATAGTCTTCAAAGCAGGTGATGTCTTACTCGAGCTCATAACAAAGGCTAATGATTATAAATGACTCCGAGCCTGGAGCAGGAGAGACATTTGGGGATGTGCTAAACAATGCTCTAAGGCACCTCCTTGGCTGCTTTTCCAGTGTAGTTGTATACTGACAGGCTCCAAACACTCTGACAGCTGCAGAGGAAGGCGACAGAGGGCCTAAGCCCTCTTACTGAAATGGATAATACTAATAAAGGTGAAGACATGTGATTATTGGCTTCTTTTCACAAGATTTTTGTTAACAGCTCCATTCCAATGTATTTGGACACAATGCAGCTACTTTCTTCGACTTCAAGACAAAGGAAAGAGTTGCAGTTTTACCACTACAGAACTACTGCTGTGTTAATACTTTCGTTTTCAAGCAAGACAGCTTTCCCCTGCTGTGTGTAAACATAATGACTGTGTTCATCCTCAGTCTGTAACACCCTTAGCTGTATTAGGAGGGAAGAACTTTTCTCAATACTCACTGTTTATCTGGACGTTAGCAATTGTGTTTTTACCAGTAGCACCAATGCTGCTACAAACTTACAAAACTAAATTGACCAATCGGGAGTGTCTTAAATATTTTTCACAAGGCTTAAATATTAAGTGAGATCTGAGCTGTTAAAAGAGATATTTTGGCCAAGGGCTACATTTCAACAGTTGCAATAAGACATCTTTATTTTGAAAGACAAGCCCTGTTATGCAGCATAGAAAAGATGAGAGAAAGTAAAGAGAAAGTAGCCTTTTTCACCTCTATGTGAGCATCTTCAATTATCAAGAAACGGCTGGGGTTTTTTTAAGCTGTAAATTATAATCAGATGATCTCTGACCATATAATTCTCTTAAGCAAACTCTGAAGGAAGTAAAGCTTCAAAACTTTTAATATTCCATAGCACATTTAAGAAATGGAATTTTATTGATGGGACCTCCTTTTAAGGCATGTTTGCATACTTTGAATGTGTGCCTGTGCACATGTATTATCTCTGTATGTGCTGAAATGAACCGGTGAAGAGGGCCAGCTGCTGTTTCAACAACATTTGTTAAAGAATTTCAGATTCAGGCTACAGGGTGAAAAGAGGCAGGCTTCTGAATTCCCCTGCTGAGACTTCAACATTTCTGCTTTAATGTATGTGTGTCAATGCATGCGTGTATAGCTACAACATTGTGGGAGGCCGAAGAGAAACCTGCCCTGATTACATTTGAAGAAAGTATTTGCAACACTGCATCTGTTACTCAAACACAAGTGATGAGACAGTTGAAATAACAGCTAGGAGCAAATACTCTTGGCTAAGGGAAGAACCCTGAAGAACCTATGAAGCAATCTTTGTGTGAGAAGGCAGCTTTCCCTTAGACATAGACCTCATGACGGTATCTCTGGGGGAGATGTGGTGGTGGAACGGGTTGTCTTGTGTGAGTGCTAATGTGTCTAGTGCTCTTGAAGAGGTTTTAAACATTTATTTTTATTAAGAAATAAAAAGACAATCAACTAACCAAGCAAATCCTACAACAGGATTTGTTTATTATTTCAGAAAACTGATTTAAACAAGTGACAGATCAATTAACCTATTTTAAAATGTGATGGTCAGTACTAAAATAATTCTTATGCATACATTTTATTCTTTATATAAATCTAAATCTAAATACAAACATCTACAAATAAAGATCCCTGAAATGTTAATTTCTAATGAACATTTCTAATTTGATATTAATTTCTAATTTTAATTTCTAATTTTCAGGTTTTGTTCATTTCTAATTCAACAATTCTAATAAATTTCTTTTTTTTTAAAAGGGTGTTTTTTTTCTTAAGATATGCAACTGCTAGGCAAGCTTTCTGGATTAGATCCCCATATAATCATATTAGGAAATGTAAAAATGGCTTTTTCTATGCTCTTAACCAGGTGAGAAAAATATATTAATTTTCTTTTACTCTTTTTTTTTTTAAATAGTTTCAATGTACTGAAAGAACAGTGACCTAGTTTACCAAAAATATTTATATACACACTGTTATTTTCAGAAAACTGTGGATGTATATCTAAAGTTAAAAATATTTTTATTTT
>WUAM01000431.1:127759059-127771013 GCA_024336885.1 Actenoides hombroni | reverse complement strand
ATTGACAGCCGGCTGAACATAAGCCAGCAGTGTGCCCAGGTGGGCAAGAAGGCCAGCAGTGTACTGACTTGTATCAGGAATAGCGTGGCCAGCCAGACTAGAGAAGTGATTGTTCCACTGTACTCGGCAATGGTGAAGCCACACCTTGAGGACTGTGTTCAGTTTTGCACAACGCAGTATAAGGAAGACATTGAGATGCTGGAGCAGGTCCAGAGAATGGCAATGAAGCTGGGAAAGGGTCTTGAGATTAAGTCTTATAAGGAGTGACTGAAGAAGCTGGGGTCGTTTAGTCTGCAGAAAAAGAGGCTGAGGGGAGACCTTATCGCCTTGACAGCTACCTGAAAGGAGATTATAGAAGAGGTGGGTGTTGGTCTCTTCTCACAAGTTACAAAGGATAGGACAAGAGGAAATGGCATCAAGTTATGCCAGGGAAAGTTTAGGTTGGACATTAGGAAAAAAAAAAAATTCTGTACCGAAAGGGTTATCAAAGACTGGAACAGGCTGCCCAGAGAAGTGGCTGAATCAGCATTCCTGTATGTATTTAAAAGCCATATAGATATGGTGCTTAAGGATATGGTGTAAGAGTGGCCCTGGAAGAGCTGGATAACACTTGGGCTTGATCTTAAAGGTCTTTTGCAACCATAGCGATTCTGTGGTTCTGTAGTAATTGCAGTTACCCTTGGCTTTTCTGCAATTTTAATAATGGTGATTTTTTTCTCCACTTGTTTCCATGGATTATTAGGTCTTTATACTTGAATGTTAATTTTAAATTTCTTCAAGTTGAGCATCTGACGAA
The DNA here is from genome assembly GCA_024336885.1 of Actenoides hombroni. Classification (NCBI taxonomy): domain Eukaryota; kingdom Metazoa; phylum Chordata; class Aves; order Coraciiformes; family Alcedinidae; genus Actenoides; species Actenoides hombroni. The sequence continues at coordinate 127,770,217 of WUAM01000431.1, read as the reverse complement.
GATTTTAACTATGCTGTCCCATCTAAAAGAAAAGGCAAAGTTCCCTCTCTCTGCATGGTGCAAACAAAGGAACATATTTACCTTGAATTGAAGGCCGATGCACTTAAAAAAAACCAAACCAAAGCAACCTTCCCCCCTCTCCTTCAAATAGATATTTTCTTGCATGCTATTTATTAGCATGAATATATAGTTTGGGACATTTCTTGGTAAAGCAGTGGGTGTAGACTGCAACATAGAAACTATGTATTTTGAAAACATCCATTACTATAACTACCATATAGTAGTATCCAGCTACTGCTGTGATTCCATTATATAGGAAAAATGTTGTAATCTTTTTTACACTCATTATTTTTTAATTTTTATTATTATTATTCAAGTAAATAATACAGTTTGTCTACAATAACTTAAGAGGCAGACCTTGAGCTGCTTTTTACCATCTGACAAAGAGTTGGTTCTCCACTAGTCTCAGACTGAACAGCTCCATTGACTTAATCTGGGAGCTTTCAGCCTAAATTTTTCTCCTAATTACTATTCAACAACACATATTAATAAGACTCTTGAACAATCAGTTTCAGCACCATTCTTATTAGTGAGCAGGTTCATGAAGGTTTTCCCCAAGCCATGTTTTCTGAATGCTGTAAGTAAAATAGGACTTTTAGGTCATCAACAACATACAAAAATAGTATTATAGAAAAGGGAAATCTTTTTAGCTCTTTTGCACTTTTTTTGTGCATCAGCTGGTCCATCACAAGTCTGCCTGGTTTGTCGTCCCGAGATACAGTTTCTAGCTATGTTATATCTTTTCATAATACTCTTTGGGCTTTGTGGTTAATTTTTGAAAGGAAGTAACATGTTATGTACTTGGTGTCTGTGAATCATTGAAGTTGAAGGCAATGGGAAAGATGTTCTTCCTAACCACTTCTGCCTGATGACTCAATGGCAGCTGCCATTAGAAAAAGTACTGTGTTTCCCCAGGCAGAATGTTCCTTCTTTATGGGACTCATGTACTGCTTGAAAGTCTGAGCTGTTTCATGAAGAACCATCAGTGTCTGAATTGACTTTCCTACAACTCACAGTCTGTTAATCATGAGGACATACTATAGACACTAGTATAGAGAGGCATAAGAAACGTGCTTATTGCAATATAAATAAATTATAGCTGGGTAGTTTACCAGAAATTTAGGGTAATACTGATTGAAATAATAGATACAAGACCATCACATCAGGGATGTTTACTTTTGCCATATAAGTTTTCTTAGAAAGTAAATTACCTTAGTAATCAAATCAGATAAATATAAACATATTTTTAGGAACATATCTTTGGCTATGAGTTTCTTAGCTGTCAAGATATACAAATGCTAGCCTGTTGGATTTGTTCAGGTATTTTTTTCTCTGTTTCAGCCAAAACACTTTTGCAAAGTCATAATGCTGAGAGATTATTATTTTGGTTAAATAACAGATGACCATTGTTCATATTGTTCTTTTCTCCCTTTGTAAGGACTGTTGCTGCAGGTTTTGAGAATTCTGAGATTTTTCAGAAGTCTTCTGGTAGTGGTCTCTTATCACAAGTGTGATTTGGGAAAAAATATTTCTAGTATTGTATCTACAGTACTTACAGATTTTTTGGACCATATTTATTTGCCAGGTTGTATTTAGTCTAGAATAGGATGTCTTTCTTTTTTTTTTTTCTCTAATCTCTTATTATCTAACACTGCAAGACAGAACAGGATTTTTCCTTCATTGATTTTATGTTGTTAAGGTATATTTTTTAAAGTTATATGTTTCAAGGTTTCTTTTTAATTATGGATTATCAAATATAAATGTATAATGGCAAAGTCCCAAAGTTTGGGCCTATGTTCTCTTTTGCTTGAGCCCAGGGTACAAAAATATTCAGGCACAGAGAACTTAAATTCACTGGAACAGGAGCTTCAGTCCCTTCTTTACAGTCTAAACAAGTTAACCTCGGAGATTACAATTCACCTCTGCATCCTGTTTTCTGTAGTGTTGTATGATAGATGAGCTAAAGTAAAACAGGAATAAGACACACAGGGAATTTATTCAAAGTTATACACAGAGGTGGGGAGAGGGTGGGAATTTTCCAGTGATTACACCCTGGCCCATGAGACTTGATTATCCAAAACAGTCTGATAACTAATGAAACTTGTTTGCATAGCTAACTCCCCTGATTCTGGGGAGCTGTGTGCCTTTTTTCCACTTCAGGGATTTTCTTGTATAATTTTCTTCCAAAGGTGAGTAACATCATATTTCCCCAAATGTATCTGGCTCTGAAAATCAGACTCTGTGTTCAGGCACTTAATTTTCAATCTGAAATGATTTGGTGGTTGCATTTGCTATAGATGCAACAGTCTTTCTCCTGTTTAATATGTTCTGTGCACAAGTTGTTAGCTCACAGTTCAGTCTATGCCACAATATCTTTAAAGTACACCTTTTTCAGAGTAAATCCATTCAGATGTGACACCTCATTCCATAGTTAATCTATGTAAATCTCTGGCAGCGTATAAGAAAAGACAGAAAATCACAGCCACTAGTTTAAATGGTGAAAACTCTTCTGAACACTCTTTGAACTCTTTTTGTCCAGAAATTAGGATTGTCATCTAAATTTGGTTTTGGTTTTTAATGGTTCACCAAACTGTAGTGTTCATGTATAGTGATCTAGCCTATAAGTTGTTCTGTACACAGAATAAGTCATCAGTTGACAACACCAAACTCTGTAAGTCAGCTAGTGTGAGATCGCTTTGGTAAAGTACTTCTCAGGACCTTTTTTAGTGTTCATTTTGATCATTTGGACACATTTCTTAAGACTTAATATAAGAAATTTTTTTCTTTTAAGGCAAAATCCTCACCCTGGCATGGCATGAAAGTTGGGTAGGAAGGGAAGTTGAGTGAAACCACTAAGTTTTGCTATAATCAAAGAAAGTAGAACATTAATAGTTCCTCTTTATGCATGTCACATCTGCTTTGAAACTAACTACTTGAAATGCTGGCTGCAGCTCAGTATTAACATGGGCACAGAAACAGAGATGAGTTAATACTTCCACTGGCTTAATGTCCTGCTGGACTAGCTGCATTTAAACTAACAGGACTCTTACATCTCCAGTATGAAAGATGCTGCCTCAGTGCACCAGCTGTATAGCTATGGATGCAATGTTTTCTGATGTCTGTTTGCATGTATATTGTGCTTTCTGCTGTCGTAATAGATCTATCAGCTCCTTATCAGGTGATCATGCTCTAGTGATGTTATCTGATTCCTCACCCCAAGCTTCTGATAAATGTGGATATGAACCCAAGGGGGAAATGGAGTATTGCATAGGAGCTGACAAAGCTTAGAAACTGTTTCTTTTTTTCCTTCTGAAGGACATAAAGGTGAGGAACTCGGTCCTTATGAGGAGAACAGGATGGGAGGCTTCCCAGACTCTGTAATCAGCAGTGCATACAAGGAGGTGTCTCATTCCAATGAAATCTTATGAAGTAAATGTTAGCTACATCTGATGGAAGAATACAGGTTTTCATCAGGTTGTTGTTATGATTGTAATCGTCTTGCCCAGTGAACTTTGAATTCAGAAGTAACTTTCTCTTGACAGCCAGCATCTGAACATTATGAAGAGGCAAAAGAGACATCTCTTGACTTGCAACACTGTCTTAGAGATTTTGAGAGAATATGCGATTCCAAGGAGGGCAGTCTGATTCATTGTTTCTTTCAGAAGTAAGAGACTGAGAGATTTTGGTGCCTGTTTCTGTGAGATATTTTCACACATATCTTTTGCACACAGCTGTCCCAGTACCAGCATTTATATTACTGATTCATGCCCTGTGATTTCTGAGTGTTTCAGGCTGTCAAAATTGTGAACATCCTGGAAGCTGATGGCAAAAGTCTCAGATGAAAAAAGGAACCTATGGGTGTTAAGCATCTTGCAATGCACGGAGAATTGGGCTAGAAGCCAACCTAGTTATTCAAGGCAGACTGATAGAGGTCTGTAGAGAAGTATTTCTTAAATCTGACCTTTTCCTGGGCCTTGAATTCTATTTTAGTCACGTTGAGGTGTATGAAAACCTGAAATTCCCAGTAATAAACCCACCTCTACAGTTCCAAGGCCAGCTTGTCTGTTCAGTCAGGATGCTGGTGGTGGAATTTTTCACATGCATTCAGAAAGCAGAAGATCCTGGTTCAGTACTTTCCTCTGACAAGGGTTCACCCTTCCAGGAGAAAACTGACAGATAGATCAGAGGGTAAACTGGCATTTGGTTATCTTTACCTGTATCATGAGAGTGTGCCACTATGTGGCAAAGAACACAACATTCAAAGGCAAAAACAACCAGCCAGAGAGACTAAAGTGGGAAGTTCATCTGGAGCTGTGGTTCTCAGGAGTAAGACTTATAAGACCTTATAAATTATTACTTCCCATAAATAAAGATTATCTACCTGTTCAGTGTTAAGTGAACAGTACTCAGTATCTCTGATCAATGATAAGAAATAGATCACACTTTTTAGCTCCTGGGGTCTTAGTGAATTTTGCATTTTGGCATTCTGAGCACATCCAGTAGCAGAAATCAAAATTATTTTACTGACACTTTGTACCTATTGATGACTACAGACTGAGGTACTCAACAAACTTTCTGCCTCATTCTTCACTTGCAACTTCTCTTCCCACACCTCCCAGGTCAGTGGACCGCAAGACAGGGACCGGAGGCAAAGTCCCCCCCACTGTAAGAGAAAATCAGGTTCATGACCACTTGAGGAATCTTAACATATATGAGTCTATGGGAGTGGACAAGAAGCATTCCAGAGTACTGAGGGAATTAGCTGATGTAATTGCCAGGCCACTCTCCATGATATTTGAAAAATCCTGGCAGTCAGGTGAAGTTCCTGGTGACTGGAACAAAGGGAAACATTGCACCTATTTTTTAAAAGAATAGAAAGGAGGATGCTGGGAACTACCAAGCTGTCACCCTCACCTCTGTGCCTGGGAATATCATGAGTTTGATGGGTGGACTATTTGGTGGATAAGGATTTGGTTGGATGGCCACATCCAGAGGGCAGTGATCAATGTCTTGATGTCCAGATGGAGATTGGTGACAAGTGCTTTCTCTCAGGGGTCCGTACTGGGACCAGTGCTGTTTAATATTTTCATCAATGACATAGACAGCGGGATTGAGTGCACCCTCAGCACGGTTGCAGATGACACCAAGCTGAGTGGTGCAGCTGATACACTAGAAGGACAGGATGCCATCCAGATGGACCTGGACAAGCTTGAGAAATGGGTCTGTGTGAACCTCATGAGGTTCAACAAGGCCAAGTGCAAGTTCCTGCACTAGGGTTGAGGAAATCCTCAGTATCAGTTTAGGCTGGGGATGATGGGATTGAGAGCAGGCCTGCGGAGAAGGATGTGGGGGGTACTGGATGATGAAAAGTGGGACATAAGCTGACAATGTGCATTTGCAGCCCAAAAGGCCAATCGTATCCTGGGCTCCATCAAGAGAAGCATGGCCAGCAGGTTGAGGGAGTTGATTCTGCCCCTCTACTCTGCTCTGGTGAGACCTTATGTGGACCCCTGTGTCCAGCTCTGGAGTCCTCAGCACAGGAGAGACCTGTTGGAGCAGGTCCAGCAGAGGGCCACAAAAATGATCAAAGGGCTGGAACCCCTCTTCGATGAGGAAAGGCTGAGAGAATTGGGAGAGCCTAGAGAAGAGTGGGCTCTGGAATGATCTTATTGTGGCCTTTCAGTACTCAAAGGGGGCCCATAAGAAAGATAGGGACAGACTTTTAAGCAGTGCTTGTTGCAACAGGACAAGGGGTGATGGTTTTATACTAAAAGAAGGTAGATGTAGACTAGATAATAAAGAAGAGATTTTTTTATGATAAGGATGGTGAAACACCACCTGGAAACAGGTTGCCCAAAGAGTTGGTAGATGCCCCATCTTTGGAAATATTCCAGTTCAGGTGGGACGGGGCTCTGAGCAACCTGATCTAGTTAAAGATGTCCCTACTCACTGCAGAGGGTTTGACCTTTAAGGGTCCCTTCCAAACCAAACCATTTGGTCATTCTGTAATTCTTTGACACAAACCACAGGCGCATATGGACTCAAAATGTTGAGATAGTATTGTTGGTGATCACTGCCTTTAGCTAAGCCTGTTCTGAATTCTTCCTGGTTGGTCCTTGAGGTATGCATGAGTCTGCTTTGGTCTAGTTCCCTGTAGGCATCCATTTCTTGGTTTTGCTGTCTCACAATGAATCAGTGTTCTGCCTTTACAGGTCTCAGAGAAAGAAATGGATGAATCTTTAGCAGTGAAAGTAGACAACCCTCCTGCCTGCAGCGTGTTTTGTGGAGGGAAGGCATGTCTCTTGCAAATGAAAGGTGTAGATATCTTCTTTGGTTTCTTCCAGGCATAACACTTAGTGGGAGAAGGTGAAAGTGCTGTCTTCTAAATGACTGATGCCTCTTTCTGCAGGTGTTCCATTTTTAAGGGTAGCATTAGCAAAGTTAATGTTTGAAAGTTCCAATGGAATTGCAGTACACTGGCTTCATGATCTGTCTTTCTGCATCGAAAAATCATGGCCAGAGATGCAATTCGTGCCATGAAGGAATTTGTCATATTCTGTGTGTGATAGTTCACAGCAGGTGAAACTGAGGGAAGTCTTGAATTGTGTAGAGGTAGACTGAGAGAGTAGCAAAGCCTGTGTGCGTGAGTTACATGAGCATGATTATCCCCTTGTCACAAAGTTTTCCATGGTGATACTGCGTAGCTACAGTGCATGCAAATGTCCTGCTGTAGCAACATGACTCATTTGCTCTTTTAAAGACAGTTCTATTATGTCATGTGGATAATTTTTGGAAATCTGATCATTTTCACTGAGTCAGTTAACTGTCTTGTCTTTTCCAAATATGCCTGGTTATCTTCTGACTAAGCTTGGAGAATGTGAAGCTGAATGAGTTTTGGTGGAGTCTGTCTGTCTACAGACAGAAAATACCCTGAATGAATACATGATTTGTATGTCATGCCAGTATTATTCATACACATACTATCTAAGAAAGAGAGCAATTTAGGAAACCAGTAAATATTTTTTCTGGTAGTAAGCTGAAGAATGTGCACTAAGCAAAAGGTATCTCATCTTTTTCAGAAGACTTTTTCTGGTGGTTTGGACTTGCAAAAATAATTCTTAAATTGGTACAAAATAATTCTATAAACAAAGCCCAAATATGTCTTTCTGTTATACAAACTACACTTTATGAAAAAGCAACTTTGTATCACAATTAATAAATCACAAGTAGTAAGATTCTAGAGGACATTAAGTGTCCATATAATAAAAACATGAGGTTATCTGTTGTCACGTTGTCTTTTTTTAAAATATTTTTGTTTAGACTATACGGTTCAAGGTATTTTCACTGAATTTCTGGAAACTTCTTAACTAGAAATTTTTCCCTAAAGTGATCAGAAGAAATCAAGATTATATCTCCTTCTATTTATGTATAATTTTATTGGATAAGTTTATAATAGAAAGTTGTGTGTAAGAGAGCGTATTGATGTGTGCGCCACTTAACAAAAGAGACGGTTTCTTGTTTATGGAACATCAGTTTTGCAATAGTCATTTGATATAAACCAGAAGGGGAAAAAAATCCTGCTGGATAAGGTGAAAAAAATCCTGCTGGATAAGGTGAAAAAAATCCTGCCTGCATACTGTCTGTATGAGTTGCGTGTAAATGGACAATGATATACCCTTGTCAGGTTGGCAGCCAGGCAGACTAGGTGTATAAAAGTCTAAAGCTTTTCTTAAAATGGCTGGAAAGAGAACATAGGCATTAGTTTTTAAATACTTTAGTGGTTTTGTTGTTTCACTGACATAACTATTCTGCTGTGTCATTCCCCCCCCCCCCAAGTAATTCTGTCTCTTTACTGTAGTCACAATGTGCTCAAGAGGAATACAGGCAAATACAGGCAGCACTTGTTCTAGCTCTGAATTTCAGGTAAAACTCAGCCTAAGTACTTGTGAAATGGCTTTTGACTGTCTTGAAGCTAGTGAGAGTTACTGGATGCAAACCAAACAGCAGGGATTTCCCAGGCTTGGTGCTTGTTAACTTAAAAAACACTGAATTCCTTCATTTAAATTGCTTAAAAATGTCTCCCCCATCTCTGAAAAACCAAGCTATGCAAGCTGCAAGGCTAGCAGACCACTGCTGTCTTTATTTGTAGTCTGCTCTGCTGCCAGTCCTATAAACATTCCTGTAACACGAGTGGAGAGTTACGAAGTAGGAGGTATGCTCAGTGTCACAGCAGGCAGAGGCAGCCAAATTAGTAACTTCTCGCTTATTAATTCTACTCTTACGGGATCACCATAACCAACTCAAAAATTAACAAGCCTCAGCTCGCTGGACTGACTTTCATTTTACTTTCCTGCTTGCAAAGGGCAGCTCTTGCTGAAACCAACAGGAACATTTTGGCCTTTGGATTAATCATAAAGTACTCATAAATTTCATAATGAAATTATTCAGGAGACATTGCTGTAAAGACTTCCAGTCTTTACAGATCTTACTGTATTCTAGGACACTTTCATATTTTTATTAACACCATTCTGTTTGCTTTTAGGCAAAATGAGATGAACCAAATGCCTGTGCAAACTAGAAAAGGAATTGCAACAGCACACTTATATGAATATATACCTGGCATTACACTGCAGATATGTCAAGATTAAAAATACCAACACAGAGGTCCTAATTAACACATGCACGCTGTTTTTGCAACCAGCAGCTTTTGAAATATGAATTCATTGGATAGAACTCTCAAACCTTGCCTCCTCTGTACTTCAACTATATATGAGAGACACATCTGCAATTTGTTTTCTGCATTTATTCATTTTGTTTTAACCTGTAGTATGACTATTCTCTCCAGAGATGTTTGCATGCAAATCGTCTTCTAAGATTCTATTTTTCTAGGCACTGATTGATTACTTTTGGCTGGTGTTTGGACGTAGAGCAATTGAAAGAGCAAAGCAAGAGTTACATCACCCTGAGTCTTGTTCCAAGGAGGATACCACATGCTTTAACCCTGCTGGTGCAAGCCAAAAAAAGATGTACAAGACTACAAGAGCCTGGAAAAAAAAATAGCATAGGGACTGCAGGTACCAAATGTCTATGCACGTATCTGGGGCTGGTTTTGCATTTCTGCAAAGCAACTTTATTTTAAAATGTTCTACAGTGGAAAAAGACCAGTTAGGATCGTTAGCACTTAAGGAAAAAAAATCACTTGTTTCCTACTTGTTTCTCTTTTTTCTTCTCAATGCATCATAAACTTGTTTTGGATTTATTTTTTTTACCTGGAAAATTATTATAGAAACAGCCAGAAACAAGCAATAATTATAGTAATTCATTACAAAATAAGGTACTTTTGGAACTGGAAAGGTAGCAAAGCAACCTGCTTGTGGCTTATTTCCTAGGTGAGAGAAAGAGCTCAAGTTGTGACTGGGAAGAGGAAGTTTACGTCATGGAAATGTAGTAATCACCACCCATGAATGAGGATCTGTTAACTAATGGACAGTAAAGTTTTGGGGTGTAGATGACTAACAGGAGACCTAGTTTAATTCTCTGCGTTCTGCCCATGACTGATAAGGACTATGCATCTTTTTTTCCCATCTGGCTGTGCATTTGGCTTTAAGAGAAAAACCAGCTGAATACAGAGTGCTGATGACTACCTTGCTGCAACTATGTCTATTAATGTTCCTTTGCATTTAAGAAGAGGACCCATAACCCTGGTCAGATTCCAAGTCACTGTGTTGTTCTTCCTTAAATTGTCACATATATTAACCTGAAATAAACAACTGTCAAAGCAAAAAGCAAAATGTAGCCTGCAGTTAGGGTCAATTGAGGATGATGAACTGCCAAATAAATAGCAATTACTGCCCATTATAAGTACCCATACAATAAACATTGGCTACATATTTCTGTGTAAAATTGGTGAATGGAGAAAATGAAATTGATGTGTTTTGCATTTTACTTGGTAGTTTTAAAGTTGAGATGTAAATTTTACTGTATAACTGATAAAAAAGCCAAACAGCACGATAAGGTCATTTGTTTCATGACAGTCAAAAAGATAACAGCAAAATCATGTGAATCATTATCTATCAGATACGAAGGGTATAAAAATAAAAATGAAGTTCTAAAGTACTAAAATGAAGTTCCTGTCTCTTAAAGAGGCAAAACTGGCATTGCTTGGAACACAGCAATTGTGAAATAAAAAATGAAATGTTGCTAAAATGGAAAGTAAACCTAACAGCAAAGTGAACTTCAGTATTAGAGGCCACTATGTTAATTAAGTTTCTGTTGAATAATGCTGGAATGGCAGCTTGGACTATGAAGGCCTTTTTAATTAAGAAAAAATCTCACTCACTTGAAAAGTACTTTAGAAATGTCATTAGATTAGTTGTCTTGAGTTTTTTAAGTAGAACAGATAAATAGCTTGATTCTTGGTATTTGAAAGAGTAGATGTTGCCAGGTTTCCCTCTCTTCCCTACAAGTGTCACATCTTGCTCACTCAGGGCCAAGTTATTACACTGGATGATCCTCTGGCCTAATTCCTCGAGTCCTTTAACTTCCAATTTTTATATCCCCTTCAGGATTTTATTTGACAGCTCATATAAGTCTGACTAAGAGGAATTTGTACTATTTTATATTTTGGGTGGGTTATTAATAACATGTAACATGATTGTTCTGCCTTTAGTGGATGCTAATTAAGGGGAAAAACATGTTAAACACCTACAGAAGGTAAGAATTTCCCAGTATGGTGTAATTTCCCTTTCTCACCTTAAGAAAATGCTGGTTACAGTCTGGTGTGCTGTAGTAACTATTGGCTGGATCCACACTCAGATGAAATAGTTGTGTTATTAACAGTCTACAGAGTCTTCTTTAGTTTCTCTCTCTCGCTCTCTCTTACCCCATGTGATCTGCTGATTCAGTCTCCATGTGACTCACTGAGATTAAGATTCCCACTAATTGTATCAAGGCATTCCCCAGTTGATACAGAAGGCTGGAAGTGGAAAATGTCCTCTGTGGGACAGGTGTGGAAAAATCCTGCCCCGCCCCCCCCCCCCCCCCCCCCCCCGCCCCCCCCGACTACGACGCGAGTTTATTCTTTTTTTGTTTCTTCTTT
>WUAM01000431.1:127728811-127751087 GCA_024336885.1 Actenoides hombroni | reverse complement strand
GTGCTGTGTGAGCACCGGCAGTGATAACACGGGTGTGTGATCAACGCCCTCCAGCTCCCAGTACTGCAGTAAGAGGGCTGGATGGGAAAAGCAGCTCAGCCAGACCCACTACATTGACTCATGTTGAACTTTCATCAGCCAGCACCCCCGAGTCTTTCTCCTCAGGACTGCTCTCAGTCCATTCTCCACCCAGTCTGTATCTGTGCTTGGGATTGCTCCGGCCCAGGTACAGGACCTTGCACTTGACCTTGTTGAACTTCATGTGGTTGGTATGGGCCTACCACTCCAGCCTGTCAAGGTCCATCTGCATGGAGTCTCTTTCCTCCAGCATGTTGACTATACCACACAGCTTGGTGTCATCTGCAAAGTTGCTGAGGGTGCCCTTAATCCCCCTGTCCGCGTCACAGACAAAGATGCTAACAGCAGTGTTCCTTGTACGGTTCCCTGGGGAACACCACTTGTCACTGATCTCCACTTGGACATTGAGCCATTGACCGCACCTCTTTGAGTGCAACCATCCATCCAGTTCCTCAAAGGAAAACTCCCTGTTTTTTTTTCCTCCTGAGACTGGCTTTTTTTATAGTGGAAGCAAGTGGCCTTTATGTAATTTAACTTCCTTTTGCCTGGTTCTTTCTGTCCAGCCTTACAAACTACAGAAGTCTTCAGCTGAACAAATGGAAAGTCAAAAAACTGAGAGCTCTTTGTTCAAGATAAGTGAGTTCTTTGTGAGATCATATTAAGCCAAATACAGAGTGTAAAACAAACCATCTGAATTATCTCCTCAGATGCATAATATACTAAGTTTGACATTCCTTGCAAGGAATTTTTAGTGTATTGAACAATTGAAGAGAACAAATCGGAAAAGGGGAAAGAAAGGGAGGGGAACTGAAGCAGAAAAAGCTGTCAAAGAGGAAAATTTTTAGTTAAACAATCTCTGTTGCAGTTGAATAGATGAATGATGTGAATGAAGTGGCTTGCTTTAGTAACTAGCAGGAAAGAGTTATCTGCATTATTTTCCCATAAACAGTATTTAAGGACAATTTAATTGAGAACTTGCTGAAGGAAAGAAGTTTTTTAAGCTGAAGTATAAAAAAAAATAAAAAAATAGTTTGAAAATGTTTTACAACTATGCTATCATGGTCTTTTAATAAAATGCCAGTGTTGATTTTCAAACTGATTTCCCAATCTTTTTAGTGAAATTTTAATACAATCTTTACTAACCTTTTTCCATTGGCTTTTAGAGTGAAAGAATCTGCTGGATCTTCCATGAATATACACTGAATTTTCCTGGAAGAAGGCTGAGTCTGATCAGCTTTTTTTATATTAGCAGCTGATAATGACTTTTGACAATAGCAGGAACAGCTTAAAGCATATAGAGTTGAGAATCTGGAGGAATCACTTAGCAAAGGTTTGGAACACAAAGGAGAAAATTAACAGAAGCTATTTTGCACTTAGATTTTGCAGCACATGTGTGTTTATTTTATATATGGGTATTCTGACTGAAATCATACATGTTCAGTCAATGTTATACCAGAAAATGAAACAAGATTTGACTAATTGGGAGATCGGGGGGGGGGGGGAGGAAGACAACTGTAAAAGGAACCTTTAATACATGGAAAAGTTTCTAGAGGAGTCTGTTTTCTTGAATCACTTGTTATTTAATATCTTCCTCTTTAATGAGCAGGAGAACATGAAGTCATTTCCAATAACATTTATGTAAAATATGGTGCAGTAAAAAAATGGTCAGAGGCATTATGCTCAGCAGTCCAGCTCATGTGCTTTGCCTGTACCTTATATTTTAGTACAGCATGTAACATTGCTCAACTGTGGACAGAGAACAGTTTACTAGGCAAAAAAACGAATCCCACAATGAGCAAACAGCAACGTACATATCTTTTTTTAATGATGAATAACTAACTAGAAATGAGACTCTGGTACACACATGGTCTTATTTATGTCTTAGACCACACTTACATCTGAACTATTCTTCTCTTTTCTGTTTTTCACTCCTATTGAATTGATAATAGGGTCTTCTAAACCAAAAATACACACAGTGACATTTGTGTTCTGTTTCTTCCTTCCCTATGTAAATATTTTCATTTTTTAACATCCTATTTCAAACAGTACATTGTTAAAGACTGATTCAGCTGTTTCATTTTGCTCACTATCTCAGTTATTATTTTTACTTCCAGGGGAAAATCAGCACTTTCTTAGAAGTTAGTCCATAACTTTTCATTATTAGGGCTGAACCATTAAAATTATTTTTTCCCTGATGGCTTGCATAGAAGCAAGACCAAAATCTTGGTAGCTTTTAAAGACCATCTAGTACTAATTGTTGTAGATGCTTGATAGTACTGTTTGACAGTCCAGGAGGGATTAAGCTGACCTTTATACCCCATAATATTTCACTGGTAATTACTACATAAAAACACCAGACACTGAGTTAGACATTCTGAACCTCCAGTACAAGGAGTCTACATCTCTTCATTGCTGCAAAGCTACCAGCTGTTTTCTTCCAAAACTTGTGAAATAAATATCCACTGAGATGGAAAAGTCCATGGTTATGCTAATATAAAAATAATGGCTAAAAATGCTGTGTAGATGTTCCAAAGTTAGATGTGAAACATTTATATGCTGGGGCCACCCATCTGGAAAGCAACTTGGCAGAAAAGGATCTGGGGGACCTGGTGGACACCAAATTGAACATGAACCAGTAATATGCCCTTGCTCCAAAGAAGGCTAATGGTATCCTGAGCTGCATCAGGCATAGCATTGCCAGCAAGTTGAGGGAGGTGATTCTTCCCCTCTGCTCAGCACTGGTGAGGCCACACCTGGAGAACTGTGTCCAGTTCTGGGCTCTCCAGTAAGAGAGACGTGGTCAGACTGGAAAGATTACAAGTAAGAGCCACTAAGATGATGAAGCATCTGGAGTATCTCTTCTGTGAAGAAAGGCTGAGAGAGCTGGGACTGTTTAGCCTGAAGAAGAGAAGTCTCAGGGGGGGGGAATCTAAATTTTTTTAAATACCTGAAGAGAGGGAATAATGAAGACAGAGCCAGCTCTTTCCAGTGGTGCTCAGCAAGAGGACCAGAGGCAATATACATAAACTGAAACACAGGAGGTTCCTTCTGATGTCAGCAAGCACTTTATTGCTGGGAAGGTGACCAAGTACCGGCACAGGTTGCCCAGGAAGGTTGTGGATATTTGAAAGCTATCTGGACACGATCCTGCAAAACTGGCTTTAGATGGTCCTGCTTGAGGTTTGGACCTGATACCTCCAGATGTCCCTTCCAACCATAGCCATTCTGCAATTCTGTGGTTTAGTCTGGGGACTGATGGGAGTTCAGTCATGACTGAACAGATTAAAAGAAATGGTTAAAAAAACTTACCTGAACCTATACCCAGCTTTCTGCCATTACTGCTCTGTCCAAGCTATTTCAATAGGCACAGGACTATTGAACCCTGGGGCTTGTGCACATACATCCCAATAAGGCTCATATAGGTGGACCTCTCACAATGTAACTTTATTTCTTTATTTGCTTTCTCTGTTCTCCTCTTCAGGTCAAGTGGTCTTCAACAAACTCTTCACTGCTTTCAATTTCCCTCTTTATTCACTCAAGCTGGTTAAGCAGAGGCCTCAATATGAGTTTATTTCCTCAAGTAACTTGCTGAAAGTAACTTACAATGTTGATATGTGCTTTTTTCATCCTATGCTCCAAGAACCAAGGGACTGATACTGTGCTCATCAATTACAGTGACTGATCTTGCAGTAAGGCTCACTAGTATACAATAATCTCCCAGCACTGCTTATTTTCAATGGCTTTCCTCCTCAGGCTCATCTGAGAGGCCATGATGCCTGGCTTTCTTCCATCCTCACTGCTGTTGCTGATAACATCATCAGTGTGCATTTCAATTAAGTTCATAACTCGTGTTGCACTCGGTGTGTGCATAAAATATGTACCACATTATTAACGGAGCCTGTGACCAAAAATACAAGGTTGCTGCTCATTTTGTATGTAAAATGAAGAATTTGTAATTATGATAGATAACAGCTTCATAGTATTGGACATGAGAAACCGTTCTGGGGAAAAAAACCCAAAACAACAACTTTGCTTTTCAGAGTTGCTTCTGCTTATTTGCTTTTTGTATTTTACGTAGTGAAGAATGAAAATACCCTGGATTCATTTTTTAACTTACTGAATTTAAGCCAATTTCATTTTTAGTCAGTTCTACATTGTTTTCTTTTTAAACATCAGAAGAGGCTGTTTGATTGCTTTTCAAGAAAAATTTTCTTCTTGCCATGTGAAAAGACAATTAGAGCAGCTGCTGTTAATGGTCTTGATTTTATGAAAAACTATTCCCTTGCCCAAGTATTTAATTCAGTGGCTATTAAAGCTGAACAAATTTTGTAGGCTAACATAATATGTTTTCCCAGATCAACAGATATAATTAATGATGGACAAAAAATTAGCAGCTATATATCAAGACTGAGAAGCAATACATTATGCATCTAGTTTGCAGCAAGTGATGTGAAAATAAATATGGTAGCATAAATAAATCTGAAGAAGAAATATAGGAATCCTGAAATCAAGCATGTAAGTAGTGATTATTTTCATCCGTATTATTTTTAAGTTCAAATAGATATATCCTAATACTTCTTTGAGATCTGCTGCTAAAATGACTGAAGAAAACCTTGTGCATTATCTCTTGTTTTATTGTTGCTAATATATTCTTTAAAATTCCTTCAGTTATTGAAAGCAAAGATGATGCAACTGCTGCATTTAATTAAACTTGTAACTTTAACAATTTTCTAGGAAAATTAATGTATTGGTATCATACACAGGTATTACTGGTATCATGCACAGGTATTATTTAGCCAAATACGAGAGTGCTAAAAAATATAAAAGTAAAAATATAGCTGTATAGACTATGAGAGCTATTTTGAGGCAGTAATTCTGGTGCTCCTGCCCTTCTGGGTAACTTCAGTATCTTGTGACTAAAACCATATGAAGCTTTGATTCTGGGATTCAAGAGCCCAGATGGATGTATATGTTGAAAAGCAGTTGTTCTGGATGGCAACCATTTCACTTTGGAGATCACAAAAATGTGATGAAATTGGTGCAAGCACCAAATTTCCCTGTGAAATCTACTTATTCTGGACTTAAGCAAGTTTTTTGGGAACTTGTTCTTCATTAAATGAATATAAGAAAGGTTATCCAGGGCATCAGTGGACAACACACTGAATTTTTGAATCATTGCTATTGTTATTTAGAAAAAACACCAACTATCTCCAAGGACATCTTACTGTGGAAGTACCAGGTTTGTTCCTGAGACTTTTTTTTTCTGAATACTGGCTTCATTTTTAGTCACTAAAATCATTTAGTGCTTTACTTAATGTAGGCTGGCAGGAAAAGTGCATGCAGATTGTCAAAGTAGTCCTGCATTAGTATCTATGGAGATAGTATTGTCTGTTTATAAACCCCTGCTCTTCTCTGTCCCTGTACAAATATTTGTCTTTATTACCATGGAGGTAATTATGCACAAACCATGCATAATTCCTATGAGTACTCAAGTGCATCTTCATATCCTCTCAGCAAAGCAGTGTATCTATTTAAGATCATTTTTGAGTTGTACACATCTGCACATGACCAAAACAATGTGGCTTAAACATACAAATTAGTCTGTTGGTCCTGGCAAAGAAGAATATTTTCAATATTCTGTGTTATCCACTGCTTTCCTGGGATCCATTATTATTGTCATTCCCTTTGGGAGTTACTGTGTAGGAAAACAAGCTTCATTGTTAGATTTTTTTTTTTTTCCACATGCTGTAAAATTCTGATCACTACGTGCATTCCCTCTGAAGACATTGGGACCACATACATGACTATAGAACACCAAATTATTTATTTGCTGCTCTTTATAAATGCTGTTGTAAGAGACAACTGTGAAGGATTTTTGTAACACTGGCCTCTCTAGTCATTTCTAATTGCAGTAGAATATAAATTGCTTTCTCTGGCCAACATATTAAGAGAGAACTCATGAATAAATGTTTTAACTTAATCTCTTCAAATAAGAAAATTCATTTTGGAGGAATTGTTTTGTTTGCATTGCACAGATGAATATGACCCTTTGAATGAGAAACTAATAGGCTCAACACAAACTTTTCTGTGCTGATTAGCACTGCGTTATTTTCTTGCTTAATCTAATAATTTCTTCTATTAAGATCTGATTATGTATAAATGAGAACATAAATGTAAAAACACAGTCTTATAAACATGCAATCAAAGTCAAAATTGTTAAGTTCTTTAAAATACAGAGTTCTAACCCAAGAGCTTGAAGGGATGATAACCACTTAAAGTGCTGAAGGAAATAGGTAGTTTATGGTCATGCTTTGTGTTTTAGGCCACAAGGATTGGGGAAGAAATCAAGTAAAAAGGAAGTTCTTCATCATATGCAATCAAAGTGAAAATCCTTTAATCCTAGCTATGGTGGTGGAAAAACTGACAGTCATTGCTGCTTCAGGAGCACATTTTACAGTCTGCTAAGCATGTGGGGAAAAAATTGTCACCAGCATCAATAAATCCCTCTTTTCCCATGTATGCTACATGAATACAGTAAATGTGTATGGTCTGAAGTGCACCAAGTAGAGGGGGGGGGGAAATTGTCTTTCTAAAAAATTATTTTGAAAATGATGATAAACTAGGAATCCAATCTCATATCATACTATGCAATGATATTTACAGGAGTTGGGAGTTATAAAGGTAGACTAGTTTGTATATCTTTAAAGAAAAGTGAGGTCATGTAAGAACATTCATTGTTTTTATTTTTATTTAATCAAGAAGATAAAAGGGAAACACAGTAGGCTGAAAGCTTCTCTAAACTAACATGTTAATTTAATTTATTTTTTGTTCTCTTTTGACAAAATTCTCCTTAGTCCAACAAGTAAAACAGATTAAAAAGAAATTGTTCCTTTGTTGAATGACTGGAAGTACAGGTGAACACTTCTTGTACTGGGTGATATTAGGTAAGATAGTAAAGAGTTGTATTTCAGAGATTCTTTAGCAGGCAAACAATTTTGTTTCCCTTTGAGAATTACTTCTTTTCTTGAGCACTTCTGTTTGAACAAAATGTACAACAGTTTCTAAGCAGCAGTTAGATATAATGGAAGCTGCCTGGAGTATGAAATAGGCACTTGATGAGCCAGTATCATGAGCCATTGATGACTGTACAGTGACACAGGAACTTGCATTCAAGAGGGAATGTGATAGAACATGTCTCTGTATCCAGTACCTTCAACCATGTGCTATCAGTCATTACAGATATCCCAAGAATTACCACATGCTGAAGCTAGGCTGCTTACTGTGTGAAAACACCAGAAAATATGGATAGCTCACTGATGAACAGGCTGTTTAAAATTTTAAAGAATCTTTCAGAGAGATCTTATCTTATAGGGACTCAATTTTTTGCCTAACATCCTGCCAGAGAAAAATTGGTTTAACAAGAGTTTTGTTAAACCTAATTAAAGACTGAGAAAATGCATTAGAAGTTTCTTCAGTAAGTTGTTAAGGGGAGACACAGCACCATGATGCAGGTTTTACATCTTTAACAAAAGGGGAAAAAAAAACCCCAAACACATGCTTCTGCTGCAGTTTGTGTCATTACTGTGGCATTTTAGATGCTAGTGAGACAGAGACAAGACCTTGAGATACCTGAATCCCTTTCACAAATTCAACTCTCTTAGGTAGGCTGGGGGTTGAATCTATCTTTTGAAATGTTCTCCTGAAATCACATTTTAAGTTGACTTCCCCTTACAATTTCTTTTCCTTTTGCCTTTAATTGCCCATTTACTTTATAGTACCTCCCGGCCTTGCTCCCCATCTCTTCATTGCTACAGAGTATCTGATATTTCCTAAGCAAAACCAAGGTGTTGTCTGTGCCTACCACAGTGCTGAACAGTTTCTGACTGCAGGAAAATGCAATAATGAGGTGGTAGAGAGGAAAATAATTTTCTACTGTATGCTGAGTCATTGGCAGAAATAAGACTTTATTGTTATAGCTAATTGACTATACTTTTGAACTATACAAATCTGAAATGAGCTGAAAGCAGGAACTTTTCATTCCATTTACGAGATACCAGGAATCAAACAATATTTTGTCAAACAACTCTACATTTCAAAACATACTTCAGGTCCCCTGAGGATAATTTATATTATATAAAGCACACACATTAAATATGATAAAAGCTTTCATTTTTTTCACGTCTTAAATGTGTAGGTTTGTGTTTCTTTGCTTACCATTCCCTGTAATAAACATTCATGTCTTTCCTGGATTTGTTTGGAAAAAATGGAAGCTGATGCCACAAAACATCAAAGCAATCTTCTTTTAATTCATAATTTCCTATCTTACATAACAATCTTTCATATCTTATTAATTAAAAGTGTGAGTTGCCTGGGTAGAATTTAGATTAGAGAGATGAGGAAAAAACCCAGAAAACATCTTGCCATTGCCTCGCATCCTAAATAGACAATTTAGGGGGATTTAAAGCAGTGTACATTGATAAGCAAATACAATGGCAGCATTTCAGATTAATTATGTCTGCTTATGTGTAACAGAAACAGAAGAAAGTTGGTGTCTATTAATGTAATCAGTGATCAGTTAGCAACACGTGCTCTCTCACCCAGCATAACATGTAAACTCAAAAATTCAAGCCGAAGAGTAGTTCCATTGAAACCAGTCAGAAAACTGACATAATTTCTGAGGAATGTACTCTTTTAGATTAGATCCAGTAAAGGCCTTGAATACCTAATAATTAGGTGTGTCAGCCCTATGGCTCCCCAAATAGAAGCCAGAACCTCACCAAGAGTTCCCTATAAAGTGGACAAGCCAAGTTAAGTATCTCTAAACGGGATCCATAAAAGGCATTTCCCATAGCTATGGCAGGAAATGTTGCAGGGAATAGGACTATTTCTAAAATCTCACATTCATCTGAGGTTTAGGTAGATTCCTCAGTTTTCTAAGGAAATATTTCTATTCACACACCATCACAGTTCAGACCCACTGCTTGAATGTAGGTATCTAGCATCAGAAGTATATAGGTAGTAAAGCAGTATCTGGAAGAATAAATTCCTATTCTCCCACACCAAAAAGAGAGCAAACTGGTTTGTTCTCTTCTAAAACATGGTCAGAAGTAGCAGCAGTGACTTTACACTGGAATTTCCATTGTCTTGAAAGAACTGATCATTTTCAGTATGTATTTTATTTAAACCTCCTCAGGTTTAAGAATCTCAAGGAAATCACAGAAGTCAGAAACAAATTATTGCAGAGAGATACTAAGAAGTGGTTCCTTGAATGGGTTTGCCATAGCCAAATTCTACTGAAGTCCTTCAGGAATCCCCTTTTCACACATTCTTGTAGCTTTATTCTTTAAATAAGTGCTAGGTGATTCATAAAGTTTCTTGTTTTACAGACACACACACATACACACATAATATTCTATATATACACACATAAGTGTTTTTGGATGACTACATGCTACTGTGGAGGTTTCAGCCTTCATTTGCATGTCAAAATGAAAATAGATTACAAAGAAGCCTGATATCACAATTCTATTTTTTTTCCCTTCTTTTTAAAAGCACATTTAAGAGAACCTAATGCGATGGACATTTACAACCCGATTAGAAATTCTATTTCTGCTACAGTTCCTCTCCTTTAAAAAAAAGTCTTCACAAAAGTTAACACCATTAATAGCTGCATGGGAATCCAAATAGCAGAGCAACTGTGCAGAAATACAGAGGAATATTTAAACCAAGCAATCCTTGAATGCCAATTTGATGCTTTCTATAACCTATTAGCATACCTGTATTTTCCTTAAGAGGATGTTGAGGATTTCTGCAAGTTTAAAATAAATTGTAGCTAAAAAAACCTCAACCCTCACAAAAATGAAACAAAACAAAAGAAACAAACAACAAAGAACAAACAGGGTAGCAAACTCAGTAACTATGTTTCCTTTTAATTAACTTCTGCAGCTTCTCATCTGATGTGTAATTTCTTGACTATAATAGAGACAGTTCATTGTCAAATACTTGGCATGGTTATTTGTGTCTTTCCTTCACTCGTCATGTAGCCACATGCAGAGGAAAAAAATGATTGGACTAAGGTGGATTTTGAGAAAAATGTGTTTGTTCATTTGGAAACTGTAGTTTATTTATAAACTGCACAGATGGCTTCTGATTCCTTTTCAAAAGCTTTTGAAAATAATTAAATACATTTGATGCTAAATTATAAAATTAATTTAAGAGGTGAATTTCTGTTTATCCAGAATAAGTGTGTGTATGTAGTGACTGTGTGGAATTGATTACTGATTGAGCCTTAATTGCTGGGTGGAAATGTGTTGTCTATCTGTATCGTGGCTCATATGTCCCTTCTCAAGCTTGTATCTGAGATTATGGCTTAAAGCAGGTTCTCCTTTTCTTCTCTATTTTCACCTTTTTCCACCTCATAGGAAACATCAGAGATGCAATTTTTGATGTGTCTTTGATTTAACAAAGAAGGCAAGCTGAGGTTTGTAGAAAATTTGGCATTTCCTTTCTCCCCTAAAATCTCTTAGGGTTTAGGGTATACATAGGGTAAAAAGTCAACATAGTATTTGGTCTAGTGAGGCATATTGTTTTAGTTGAAATAGTCCTACATTTCTAAGTGTTCAGCCTTACAAATAGGTTTTGATTTGTAACCAAAGTTAAACTTTACAAAGGAAAGCTCCTTGGTAGTAATATTTCAAGCATGGAACAGACCAAATTTCTAAGACTTTATTTTTTGTTTTATTCTCCTTTTATTGTACTGCTATATTTGAGGTCACTGAGAGATAAATCTAAGTGCCTTTTGGGTTGTATGTTGATCATAATCCTTCTGAAGATGGGCTAAACATCTGAATTCCACTTTCCACACAAATTTGCAGACTGGCTGACAGCTCATGCTCAGATCTTGAAATGCTGAAGGTTCAAACTGTAAAAAATTATGTTTGTCTTGGGAAAAGGTATTTTTATACTGATATGGCAAAGGAATCTCTAGTCAGATCAAGAAATTACTCTTGTAGCTCTAAGAGGACAACTCCATCTTAGAGTTTTTACATTCAGGACAAGGGGCCAAATACATACAGAGGATCCAGCTGTGGCTCATGACCCTTGCATAGCTTCATTCTGGGACTACTTAGCAATGTGGAAGGCTCATCTGGGACCAAAGCTTCTGGTGAATTTGTGTTTCTATGTGTCAGAAAAGATGGCTGAGGCCAGTGTTGCTGGGTCACCCTGTGTGTCCATCTCAACTCAACTCTGCCTCAGAAAAGAAAAGGAGCCATCATCACGGGAACTTCTCCGGGAACTCCCCTCTTTTTCCCCAGGTTTTTATAACTTGTCTTGTGGCTCTTAGATTTATGAAGATATTTTAGCGTTGCTTGTATGGTCAGTGTTTCATGGCTAAAACCATGTGTATGAATGAGCATTGTAAAGAGTCATCTGAAGAACTACATTTTGCATGAGATCTCTGTCTCTCTAGAGTTATTATTTTCAGTGAAAAACAACATATCTCCTGACAAATCTTATACTTGTTCCTCTACTACCATTTTTGATATTTATGAGCCGCAGCTCAGGAGTTATCCACTGACCACATTAAAATAATGTCAACCAGAAAAGAATATGTTTAGCCCAGTTCTGGTACCCATGTTTCAAATCCTGTGTCCCTTTTTTTCTATTTCTTCCCCTCTATACCATTCCACTCATAAGAATTTATTAAATAATTCAGAGCTGCAGTTGTTATTTCCAATACTCCTCAGCACCACCTACCATTCTAAAAAGTGAGCATTATTTGCAAAGTAATAGCTCAGTATGAAAAGCACTAAAGAATGTGGAATAGCATGGCAATGACAGTGTACTTGACCTAGAAGATCACTATAGGTCTCTTTAGGACAACTCTTTTTTGTCTAGATGTGTTTTTTTACAATGCCTATGACTTGAATTCTCAATTCAGTCAGGCATCAAACCATATATTTTCTCTTGCTTATGTTAAAAACATTTTAAAAAATTACTGAATCTGTGAGGTAGCAGAAATTATTCAAAGATCTTGATTCTGTGAGGCTCTAATTGCATTCCACAGCCCAGAACCTGGTGCTGACTTTCCATGACAAAGGTGCTGAGAGGAGTAAAGTGTAGATAGTTGGTGTTTCTCTTGGATCACAAAGTAAGAGATCATTAAGAATGAATCTCATAAATTCATATTGAGACTATCTCTCATTTTTTTACCTAGTAATTGCCTATCTACTGATAATCTCTCATCTGTCAGGGATGATAAAATGGATTCTTTAGGAACGTAAAATCCAGAATGTCTGTGAGATGGTCAATAACATAGATAGAGATGAGACAGGTTAAAATACAGAAGTTTTTTTCCCACAAAGTAATTAACCTGTGTTCCAAGAAACACAGGAATCTACTAGCTGAGTTTCAGTCTGAAAGCTGTGTGATTGAAAGGACCCCTAGCCTGCAGTAAATCCTCTGAGGAGTGGCAAATGCCACCATGGCATGATTAATTTCTAGTACCGTTGAGATGTTTCAAGTATAGCACTTGAGATGTGGGATCCTCTTAAGTGAATCACAGACTCATAGCTAAAAAGATCAAGTCATCTTGACCTGAAAAGGTCAAGCGTTCTCAGAAGGTATTCCACTATAGGAATAACTGGTTTCATAGCAGGACCTTCCTAATGTTCAGCTTAACTTTTTTTTCTTGTCTGAATTTCATTGCGTACTCCAGTGGAGTCTCAGGAAGACTTTTTTCCTAGACCTGCTTGGCCAGACTTCCTGCTTGGCAAAGAACTTCTTATTTGGCAAGGCCAAAATCTGTTACTGAATAGGCTATTGCTTCAGCCTAAATCCATAGCAGCAAAATCTGAAACCCTGCAGACCCCTGCAGAAGAAAAAAAAAGAAGGGAGCTGTGGAAAGGACAGACTTCCCCGGACTTCAGTGAGAAGTATCCCTTTCTTGTCTGAAAGGCCACAAGCAGTGTTACTGGTAATTTATGACTAAATCCCACCATGTGCTGTGTTCTTTAGGTAAGCTCACCTCAAGGGACATGACTTCAGCATACAGTAGAAGAGGGCAAAGAGATATACCCAGTTGGTACTTCACCGTGATGTGATACCAAGCTATGTAGAGGCATGAGTTCCTGAAAGCTGTATATCACTACCAGAACGCAGCTGATCCCTTTGGATAAATTTAGATAAATTAGGTTTATCTACAAGGCTAATTAGCTCATATGCAATGCCATACTACTGTGGCTACAGTGTTTTCAGCTCTGAAGCAGGATCAGCTGACAGCAGACTAGATATTTCTTTGCTATGCAGATGTGCAAATACATGCTAAACTGCCTACTCCCTGAGGAAGTAAGAGGACCTCAGTTCTCCCACAAAAATGTCAAGTGAAGCCATCCAGACATAGATCCAGTTCCCTTCTCTGGCCTAATATTTCCCTAACTGACTCAGCAAAATGGAGCAAATTCAACACTAATGCTTGACAGACACCCAGCTTAAGGGGATCAAACTGTCCACTAGCTAGTACACACTCTTGGGAGAGCAGCTGTGGTTGAAATGGTCATAGTGGGTAAAGGACTTAAATCCATGTCTTCCACATACCAGGCCAAAAAAACCCAGTAGCATAAAATACTCTGGTCTTACTCATTCATCGGTGTGCATTCCATCTTACAGTCTCAATTGTATTCTAATTCAGATAATCACAATCTGAATAATTGAGACTGTAACCTACATTTGCAATTAAAGAAAAA
This sequence comes from Actenoides hombroni, assembly GCA_024336885.1. Classification (NCBI taxonomy): domain Eukaryota; kingdom Metazoa; phylum Chordata; class Aves; order Coraciiformes; family Alcedinidae; genus Actenoides; species Actenoides hombroni. Next base: position 127,737,264 of record WUAM01000431.1, on the reverse strand, counting down.
TTGTATTTCTATCCTCTGAAACTCTCATACTTAACAATATTGTGCTAAGAATCTGCTGTGCCCTCTACATTGTGCACCCATATTTTGGGCGGAAGTGAGTAATCTCTTGACAGATGCAATCTGAACCTCCTCAGACATTCGGTAAGAGTTTCTGGTTGCATGTGACTAGCAGCACATGATGTATTTTTATCTTTTTATTTCTCAGTTTTCTGTGAGTGCTTCAATTAGTTCTCTAATGGGCTAAGCTAGAAAAATGGCAAATTATTCTGGAATTCCGAAGCTCAGCAAAGACTGGGCCATGTGAACTGGGTTTCGGATATCTGTAGAGAAATGTGTGATTAAGAAGAGAGGAAAAACTAGCTAGGCTGGGATCGAAGAACTGAATTTGAATATGGGAGGGAGAAGTTAAAAAGGAATCCTTAAATAGTTGAGATAAGCTTTTAGTATCCTTATATCTTTATTTGAACTAGACTGTTAACATTCATGGCCTATCTCACATCTATGTCCCTTGAGATATGCCTTGTATAATTCATCACTTAGGGAACAACACATTTGTAAGAGGTGATGTTGATGTAGATCTATCCTTCCTGGGCTAGCTAATATCAAACACCAACTTTTCTCCTGTGTAAGGCAAAGAAGCTTTGCAGGAGTGCACTCAACACATTCCATTTTGTCCCAAGACTCTCAAAAACCAGTTTAGTATGATACTTTTTTTTGATACTTTTTTTGTGGTATTGACTAGCAATTCCTCCTTGCTAGACAGTGGTGTGCAGAGTTTGTTATAGTACCAGATCTATCAGACTAACACGACAGTATTTTCTTCCATTAACTCTTCCACGCTTACCCATTCCCCTGAGGAAATTTTTCATTAAATTCATCTAACTATTGAAAAAGGGTTAGTTATAGAAAGCAAACTGTGTGGAGTGTGAATCCCAGCTAAATCTTTGTGTATAAACATCTTTATCTCATTGTATCTTGCAAAAGATAGAGAGAAGGACTTTTTACTTATAGGACTTCCAGATAAAATAGACAGCAGATAAATTGCAGAGTCTCTTGCTAGTTCTCATATTCATTTGGATATCACTGAATTTGCTCTCATATCTTTGAAATCTCAGATTACTCAGACATAGTTAGATTCATGTAAATTCAACACAAGTTGGCTGAAACTTTTAACATCTCAAGGAGTATTAATAGCTTTCCAGATCTGACTTGTTCAAAATGCTGTTCAGACATGACCTTCTTAATCCTTCCAACATTTCAATAAAATGTTTAGCATATATAAGTAGTGTTTTAGAGATGAACAAATAACTCATAATACTTTATTTATTGCCAGTTGTACATTTCTGCAAATTAATCATTTGTGAACATGTTGCAAATATTTTAGCCATGCATTATTCAGAAGAATCTGGTAAATTCCTGAACAAATGTTTTCTTTACCAACAAATCACAAACAATTGAAAAAGTAGAATGCAGGAACAAAATTGAAATGGAGTTGGTTAGCAGTGATGATCATGTGATACTGTGTCAGTCAATAATATGTGTATTTATATAAGTTGCCAGCATAGTGCAAATTTTGTAATTTACAATTGCATAAAGCATTGGAATGTTGGGGTTTTTTTTTTTCTGTATAGAATTTCTGTCTGGCTAATACCTCTTGCTGGCAAATCCTGTCATCTCAAACATCCCTCAAAAGGCAACCCAAAAAGACTGCCACTGAATGTAAGCACATTTTCAAAATCATATTCATATTGTTAACTTCAGTACGTTATTATCACTCAGTATTACTAAAGAAAAGACAGAGCAAATAAACCACAAGTAATATCAGCTTTTGGTCAGTATGAAACATACATTCTCAAACACAGCTGTGTTATTCTAGGTATGTAACAAAAGAAAAAAACTTCAATACATAATTGAACTCTTACCAACTATGTAATAATATCCCAAATGAGTGTTTATTTTTCATGTCTAAAATATTGGCTTTCATTTTTATTTAAGCCAAGTTGTTAAGTAGGCAATGGATGTGTGGCCTAGTGTGACAATTCCCAATTCTAAGATAAACTCTCTGTGTTGTAATAGTACTCAGGTCCTCCCTTATCTATTTCTCTGCTAGAAATTCAGTAACACGGAAATGTGCAAAGACAGAGTTTCTGTCTTGCTAATTTTATGAAATCTATTTTGTGCCTCTGTCCCAGCCTCACACAAAACTCCTGCCTGCAGAGTCGCTCAGTATTACTTTTTTTTTTTTTAAATTTGTATAGAGAGAAAGCAATTTCACTCAGAAGTCATTCTCTTTTCCTTGACAATTCCCACATAAATTATTTATAGCTCAGAAATGAAAAATGCTTTCCTAACTGCTGCCTCTATATACTCTGAGTGAGCTCCAAGGGGCAAGCTGGGGAAGGTTCCTTCCTTGTGCATTCTCCATCTGTGGAGGGGCACTTGCTGACATTTGCACCTGAAACCTCTCCTTAGGGTCCCTCTTTTCCGGTTGGGCTTAGGGAGACAGCTGGCCTGGCTTTGTCTGGGTAAGCCCAGGAGGAAAGTATCAAATTTTAGTAAACAAGCTGCTGCTGTTGCACCAGAAGGAGCCAAGTTCATTGACTCCTGGCTATATTTAACCTGCAGAACTAACAGGGTTTAAAAATTGGTGTGGATGTGTGTGTGCGCACGCAGGGAATGACAGCTGATGATGGTATTTGCACATCTAACAAGGTTATGTCTGCCCTTTTGAGGAAAAGATGCTATTGCTGTAGCAATACCTTACCTAAAGCCATGTAAGAGGGGCAGACTGCTTTGTGTGGATTTTACCCAGTAAGTGTAGCAGTCCAAAAGCTTCTAAGCCTCCCAGCCTACTCATCCGATTCATCGTATGATGTACTCACACCTGCACCTTCCCTCGTAGAGCCAGACTGGAACCAGCTATTATGTGTCTCTGAAAACAAACATGCCTATTATGGTCTAAAATTAGGATACTTTTCCTGCCCTTCCACCTTTCACAAGGGTCATCAGCTGACTAACAGGGAGAGTGCTAAATTCAGTCAGTTTCTGTTTGTATATAGACCAGGTCTGGTTTTAGTATTCTTCGTAACTGGAAAAGACAGGCTTAACTGTTCATTCCCATACAGCTATATTTAGGGCACAGCCTAAATGTGGCTATGTTATATGTGGCTATGGCAAGACTGGCACAGGCAGACCTGGTACTAATGGAAATTGTTCCATGAATGAATTCAACTAAAATTTGTCTTTTACTTTCTTTACATAAGAAAATATTTTACCAGTGGCTATAAATCTGATGTAATTCCTCTGTCCTCTCAGATTTTATATATATAGGGGAAAAAAAAGGAACACAGTATGCAGAGTTATTGTAATATAGATGCTGGGACTAAACCAAACACTGTTCACAACTGGCTTGACTCAAAATTCCTCAAAATCAGTAGAAAACTTCCCTTGATTTTGGACAGCTTGGTCAGGTCCATATTAGGCATGAGAGCCCCTAAGGATTTATCTGTAGGTACAGCTAGCAGTTTGCTTATGCAAATGCCAAGTGTTTCCTGAGTCGTTGGAATGTTTGCATTTTGTAAAATTCACCTACTCTTCTGGAACTTTAAATGTTTGTTTTAATTATTCTGACAGGCTGCATAGAAGGGAGAGTGGATGAGAAATGGTAGGGGTTAACAAAAAGGAGAAATGAGTGGAGATGAGGGAGAGGAGTTGAGGTAGAAGTCAAGAAGCAAAATCAAAAGGAAGCGAATGGAAAGACAGTAGGGAGGAGAGTGAGGGAAATGAGAGCACATCCTGGCAATGTCCTGGGATAATTTTGATTTGCCTATTGTTAAACTGCAAATGAAAGAAACAAAAGTGGAAATACGCAATGCTGAGCAGAAAGATGGCAGCTCATGCTCTGATATATCTGTTTCCAGGTTCTTGCTGTGTGGTGTGTGCTAGGAGGGCTGACCAGGATGTGGGAGGGGCAGAAACAGACTGAAACCACCTGCAGAGAAAATGGGTCTCCCTTCTCTCCTCAGTTCCCCCTGTACCCCACCCCCCCACACCCTGTAGCCTTCTGCACAGCTGCTTGTGGCTTATTAAGTCACTAAGGCATTCAGAATGTCTGGACATCTGGTGGCATCTGCTGTATGCAGGGTTCCTGTCCCACCTCCAATAGCAACGTAGCAACTAACTGGGTATAGTGGTGTGAAAGCTGGCATCAGGGACTGGTACTGTCGTGTCCTGCCTGTGCTCTGCTGAGACTCATGTGGGTCAGCCAGGGGCTGAGTGCTTTGGGACTGTGCTAGGAACAAGAAAGCTGATGGGTCCACATGGTCTGCCACAGGAGAAACCTTGCTGAAAAGAGTTTCCTATGCCCTACTTGAGCGATTCTGGCTGTTAAGATTTTTGCCTGTGTTGGATTAGCAAGTTGTTTAGGGATCTGGGGCAAACCAGTAAAACAGGCTGATGAATCTATGTGGTAGGTGCCAATCTGGGTTGCTGCCTTTTTCAGAAGTAAACAACTAGGAGCCATTGTTCATCTTCCTAACTCTCTGCAGGACACAGGCTGTAAATTACATCTAGGAACAAAAGGCTGATGGGAGTAGAACCGGGTGCCCAACTTCCCAAGGGAGTGCTTTGCCCTCCAGCCAAAAGAGTAACTTTTCTGGCTTAAACCTGCACAGGCTTTTCTTATGCCTTCCCATCAGCACTCAGAGCCCAAGAAAAGTGTGCAGTACAGGATTTGCTACAGCGAAGCATTTACAACCGTTTCCATTACAAAACCTGGTTTCAGGGTTGATCATGGAAATTAAATCTGGTCTGAAATGAAGGAAACAAGATTGCAGTCTAGGGAGGAAAATCTTATTTAAAATACCATACATTATTGAGATTACAGTTAAATGGGTATAAAATCCTTCCCCCTCCCCCAAAACTGATTTACAGTGAGTTTCACAGACCAGCTGTATCTGTGCAGAATGTACATGGCCATGACCAGAATTACCTAATGAGATTTGTGCTTTTTATATTCAGCAAGACTATGTTCTTCAACTCCCCATAACAAGCCTGAAATTTCCACCAAAATATGTTCAGAGGATTTCTTTAATGAAAAAAAAAAAAAAAAAAAAAAGGTCTTTCTGCTGATATTGGGAAAAAAAAAAAATTTCAAATTAGGAGCTTCCTTTTTCAAAGTTCCTACATTTTACAACAGTTACTTTGACAGAAGCAAAATTTCATTCTTCCCCTCTTTGCAATTGCTCCCATTTGTTAGTGAATCTAATCTCCATTTTTTTTTTTTTTTTTCATCTTAAGTTCAGATACCTTCAGTTTCTGGTCTGTCCGTATAATAAAATCTAAATAAACACAGATTACAGGGAGAGGCTGCACCACTGAATTCAGGGAAATTTTGGCCTTTGACTTCAGCTAGGCCAGAATTTCATCCTCTGTGGGGATTTCCACAAAAATATCTCTTTATATTGCTGTAAGCCATGCATGTTTCTTTTCTAGGGCTCCAACACATGTGCTCCCTAATAGGATTTTTATCAAAATTAATTGGGGCTGGCTACAGTTCACATACATGATAAAATCAAGAATGAGTTATTGTAGTGTTCCTGTACTATACTGCACTATCACAGATTCAGTATCTGCTGTCAAAGGCTTCACAGCAAAACACTTTTATAAATGTTGGGGTTTTATCCTTTCTAGTTGTGTTGTTTGATTCTTTTTTGAAAACTTAATTAATTTGGTACCATTTATTATTTTACAGATTTTCAGTGCCAGTAATTTAACTGCTTGTTGCCAAAGGAGTAAGCAAATTCCAAAAGCTCAAACATGTAACCATGTGATTTTTGTTGCTAACAATAATGTAATGGGAACAAATCCATAATGGGAATAAACTGATAGGCTCAATTTGAAGTGATGCTCTGCTGCATTTCCTCAACTGAAGATTTGCTTTAGGATTTTTTTTTTTTTTTTGTTCCTATATATTGAGTATCTTAAGCTAAAGGAAAAGTTATATATTTCTCACAAAGAAACGCCCCAAACTCACTTAAAAAAATTCCCCAAGAGCTGTACATCTCTTCTGACTAAATTTTCTGGGTACCATAAAGCCCTGAACTCAGGCTAGATTTGGACTGCTGTCTATCTCAGGCCAACATATTTTAGGGAAGAAATTCCATATTTAGGTGGGAAAAAAGGAAATATTTTTGTGTCAGCTTTTTTATTTGTCAATGGCAGCTCTTTGAAGCACCCAGTGAGTTGGAATGCAAGTGTGTGTCCTAGGCTGGTGTGTAAGCAGGCAGATGGCATGTGAAATGGACAAACTTATGTGTTCTATATATACAGTTTATTAATTATTTCTGTGGTTTATTAAATGAAATTACACACTACAATGAATTATTTTTCATGTATACATCTGTCTTTTCATTTTGCATTAGGTATTAGGATATCCGTGCACCTGGTCTTAAAAATGCCTAATCTTAGCCCAATTTAGTAGGGAAACAAGCAAGAGACTTTCCAAAGTGGAATACCACCCACCCCTGTCAAACACATGCAGAAGTACTGAGAAGTCCAAGATGCATATCAAATAATATTTGGTCTTGAGGAAACAACCTATACATAAACTGATGTTAGAAGTGCTAGAATTAGAAACGTCAGACCATGAAGAGACTAGGAATTTCCACTCCTGGTAAAATGAAGGTTTTGCCTCTGTAACACTTGTCCACATCCCTGAAATGGACATTATTCTCCACTTGTGCTGAAGAAAATATTTTATTTTTTTCTTTCTGCGTAATTGTGAATACAGAACATTAGAGAGAGGTATTTTATGCTCATCAACAAAATAAGGCTCAAAGATGCCAAAATTTTAATTAAATATTCCATTCTTTTGCTTCATCCGTGAGGATGAATTTTAGAAGTCATTTAGCAATCGAATAAAAAGATATGCTTAGTAAACTTACAACACACATTAAATGCACCAGCATTTAAAATCTCACTAAAATTCATTCATATATTTCAATGTCAAAATATCTATAGCTATAATATTCATGATCTCACAGAACTATTTCTTTTCCACTACTGTAAACAGTAAGGTGCATTAGGAAATTGTTTTTACCTTGTTTTTAAAGCCATTTGGTTAAAAAGAAAAGAAGTGTATTCACTAAATAAAATGTTTTATCTGTAACTTCAAAGTTGCTAGCTTCTTAATAAAAAGATCCCCTGTGTTTTAAGGAAAGATTTTCACTTTAACCTTGTCCCATCAGATATTCTAGACCTGTAGGAAGAGCCTGTTGGAACCTGTTGCTAAAAGTTTGTCTGACTGAGGAAAGAATAGCCAGCTATCTCTAAGCCAAAAGTCAAAGAAAAGGCAAAGTCCTGAAAATCTCTTTGTGTAACGTTCTTGTGCTTGTGACTGGAAAGATCTGTCTGTATTTTTCCATTGTTTGTGTTAACAGAGATTAAAAATTAATGAGTAAATTCTTTGAAGTGGAAGGATTGACAAAATGGTAATCTGATACAGGACTATTCATTTCAAATTTTCTTAGTGAAACTGAAATTGAGGCGTTTCTGGCTCTCAGTCATTGCCACATGTTGGTCATTAAAGGTGAGATGTACTGGTGTTGGTGATCCTTGACCAACCCCTCATTCCACTGCACACAAACCACTGTTGCAATTCTGCAGGTCACAAGAGAGGCCAGCGTATGGAGACACCAGGAGAAATCACTAAGGCACACGACAGACATGCCTTTTGCTTACCTACAGAGGCTTGAAGGTTTTCACCAGGGATTTTCACCACACAAAACCCCACACCGCAATATGAGGGAGGTATGTATGTCCCTCAAGAACTGGCACCTTGTCTGAACGTAAAAAATTTCCATATGTTCTTACCCTGTTTCTCTGCTTTGTGAATTGGGAATAGGAAGAATAATTCCTTCTGTACCTCACACCATCAATACAATAAAATATCAGCCTTAGTCCTCAGTATCCCTGCTGGCACTGGCATAATTTAGCAGTTTTGTTGGAGCCGCCTGCGCAGAGAAGCCAAGGGTAGAACAGGCTGTGCGAGACTGAACCGCCTCAATTTACCTTCTGCATAAGGTTATCCTCCAGGGACAAACAGAAACATTTTAGAAAGGTTCATTGCAGAGCAGGCATTTTGCTTGCTCTAAATTGAACTGCAACAAGATAAAATGGTGAGATGGGACAAAATAAGCAAAATATTTTAGGGAAACATCCAGGCAGTTGCAGAAGCTTTTCTGGGGTTCAAAAACTGGTGCTTTACATTCACCGGGTTTGCAATAATGAGGAGATTTTAAAATACACGAGGGGAAGCTTATAACAAACACTGCCTTTTTGAGCTAACCCACAAGAGATTACACAAATTTTCCTGCAAGTGCAGTAAGTATAACTTTTGACTGTACTTGTGTAAGAAGAGGAGGTTTAGTGCCTCTTTAAAACTCGAGTGTGGC
>WUAM01000431.1:127711986-127728769 GCA_024336885.1 Actenoides hombroni | reverse complement strand
CCCCCCCCCGCCTCCTTCCACTGCTGGGTAACTTTTGTTGCAATATGGGTGTGACTTTTGATGGAGCTCCCCCTCCCAGTTATGTCATTACTTCAGTTCCTTTGAATCAGAATAAAAAGTGCAGCAAACTTCAGACTCATTGACTGCAGGCTTCACAAGCGTCGGGGCTTTTCTTCTTTCCTCAGCTTGCAAGGATCTCTTGGTTTTGCAACACTTCTGAGGAAACAATGGCCAACTTCTCCATATGGGCAACTTTTGGATTATGTTTGCTGAAGCTTTGTCTAACAGAAACACGTAAGTTTTTTTATGAATGAAAACATTTACGGTTGCTAATATGTTTATGCTTCAGACAGCAAGAGCTCGTCTGCTAGATAGCTAACAGCTTTCTTGCGTCTATATAAAATTTTATTATTTTTAACAGTTATGAGAGATGCTTTAGAATTGTGACCTCAGTTGTGCTTGTCTGTAGGATCACAGAAAGCTTGTAAAGGGCAATTCCAGATCTATAAAAAAGTGAATTGTAGATCATTAAAGTTCAGTTTGACAATGTGACTGCTGGTACTTATCTTGCTCCCCCAGCTCTGTTTCAGACAGTAGAGAAGAGAGGGGGGATGGGGATGGACCCCCATCCCAGCATACAACAACTGCATTCTTGAGTTTATGTGAGCTGAACTAACAGTTAATACATATGGCGTTCGAACACAGCCTTACTGAACAGAAACAAAACGGCAGTGATGTGTGACTGCAATTTGGAGAGCTTTTATGCCAATCATGCTTGTTACTGACTTCCTAAAGTTTCTCTGGGGTTGACTGAGGAGATTTTGGAACAAAGGGGGTTAGAGGTGACCACAAAATTCAGTTATTTATTAATTAACTTTCTGTAGCTCGGTTATTGGCTTCAAATATTTGTATTTAAAAATGAAATGTTACTATAGAGAAAAAAAAAAAATTATATGTCCAAAATAACAAAATGCCTTTGAAATTTCATATGGTGCTGGCTCAACCCTGTTTGAGGGAAATGGCCATGCTTTTAATAGACTCTCACTGTGACAGCAGCTGCCTCAAGGCATTTTGTGGTTAGGGATAACAATTAGGCTTCTACATTATTTTTCTACTCATCAGTTCCAGGAGTCTAACAAAATACATTTTTCATGGCCGTTGTGACCCAAGGGCTCTGTGTGTGTATAGTACAGATCTCATTTGTTTTCAGCAGCAGTAGATACATCTGTAATGGTTGCAGCACTTCTGGGCTGTGAATGGGTGTGTTGGAGTGAACAGTTCCCAGTGCATCTGTGATAGCTGAAGCACCCTCATAGCTTCTCTTTCTATAACTGTCCATCGGTTGTACCAAAATGCTCTTTCTAAAATCAGGTATGTGGATAAAGCCCTTAGAGAAAGGGCAGGGGATCTGTAGGCAAAGCAAGTATGTCTGAAATGTGTTTAGAACCTTGGCTTTGTCATAGTCTGTATGCTGTGTAAGTATTTTAATTACTTGGTTACTGCCTGCTCAACTTATTTCTCCTCTGAGCTGCCAGGAGCGTCCTAAGGCAGCAGGGTCTGCACTGACTCTGGGAATAGTGTACTTTTACAGTGAAACATAGAGAAAACCCCATCTTCTAGTCTTCAGCACAGTTACAGAAAGTATGTCAAACTTCACATATGCCCCACAGGGAAGTTTCTTTAATGGCTTAGCAAGGTCTTAGATTATGGCTACAATATGTTTTAGTTAGTATGCAGTACATCCAGCATGACTTTGTAGTCAGCAATGACTTCAGAACAGTACTTGATGATGGTTTTATTTTCTTTTTTAAACCAGTGCTGTGTATCATAGATCAGTGGCCATTGCTGTTGAGAAACACCTTGCCTTAAGACAAAATTCAGATCTACTCCTGAATTTTGATCCTTTTAGTAGAGAATTTTGCAGAATCAGAAGGGACCTGGGATTCCCATTAATGTCATTACTAAAGGAAAGATGAGATATAAAGAGCAGCCAAAAAACTTACTTATCCTGAGTTCTGTGCTGTTGTGACTGTCACTGACATGTTAGAGAGGTGTAGTCATGGTATTGACATGACTTTTCTTGTCTAAGGAGCCTTGATCCAGAAAGATATAGATGCTGACATCTTGGATAATTCTGGGGGACATTTTCCCATGTGAGAACAATGTATTTGTAAAAATATTTCTCTCAGAGTTTTCCTTGATTTACACAGAGTGAATCCTAGACTTTTGACCCCCAAACTCGAAGAAACTGGCATAGAACTAGTAGTAAAGATGAAATGTTCAGGGGGAGAATGAGTCCACTAGTGGGAGGAGGGAGCTTAACTATTATCACTGGAAAAGTTGCCAGAGTCTCAGTATGAGGGAGGGCTCTGAGATTACTACTACTACTATAGTCAATGACAAAGGAAAGGACCTGCCTGCCTCTTGGCTTATATATCCATCATGTAAATTTGTAAATAAAACCATTTGAAGAAGCTTTTTGTGCTAATTTATTTTCATTTAATTCTTACAGTGTGTACCTTGGCTATATTCCCAAAGCTGCAATGTAACTAGACCTTACTGAAGTTCACTTGAACTTCCATCATTGTTTAATGGAAAGGTTATATACCTGCCCTTGAAATACTCTCACATGCAGAGCAAACAAACCATGGCAGAGGACTGTCTTGCAGTCTTTGGAGATATGTTTGTTGATTCTTTAGTTACTGGTGTTCACCACAATGCAGAACCATTACCTTGAAAACAGGAAGTTAGAGAAAGGCTTAATGAGGAAAGATAGCATCATACAATGAGGAAGAAGTTTTTAAACTAAATTCTTTCAAAACCAACGATAGCTCTAACCAAGAGTAAATGAAATGTTCCCTCATACCTGGTGCGTCTTTCTTTCCAGAGCAGTTCCCATGACTTTTATAGGCCAGGACTTGAAGACAGTATTAATATTGCAGTTTTTAATCTAGCACCTAAACATGCATTAGGTTCTACTGTAGCAAGAATATGCCAGGAGGATGAGATGTCCTGAAATGCTGATAGGCAGGTATAAACAGCAGAAAGAATCATGAACTTATTACTACTAAAATACTTGTAGAAAAGGTGGGTTCTCAAGAATTTCATGAAGGGGTAAAAAAAAAAAAAAAGCCTTTCATTGAAGGACAACTGCAATTTCAAATGAAATAACTTAGGGAAGAGAGCAGGAAAATACAGTGAGGAAAAGTATAGGTCTTGAAGGGATGTTTAGTTGTATGGCAAGAAGCATGGTGGATTGCAGGAAGCGGCTAAATTTAGTTATAAAGACAGCATGAAATCTTGAAGAATTTAAGTTAGAGAAGAAATCTGAAATGTATCTGAGCAAGAACCTATTATAAACCTCTGCAGACATTCCCTGTTATATGCAGACATTTCCACTAATTTGGATAACAAATATCAGGAACACAGGAAAATAAATGAGGAATAAAAAAAGATAGCAGCAGCAATCAAGTTGACGTATAATAAGAGTGGAGCCTCTAGATAGGTGAAAAGTTAGAAAAAGTCAAAATTGTATTGCTCACATGGAAGAGGAAAAAGTTCTGGTGATCTCTGTGGGATGTGGGTTAATTAAAAAGCAAAGGGCAAATGCAAGATGGCAATGTTCTTGCCAGAGAAGAGATGGTATTCAGAGAGAGTGGCTAGACGACAGCAGTAATGAGGTTTGAAAATAAGTTGCTAAGAGACATTATTTTTAAGGACAGAATAGATAAGATAAGACTAGATAATAAGAATAGATAAGACTAGATAAACATCTTTAAAGGACAGTTTGCGTATTGGTCATTATGCTACTGGGTAAGAAGATGGAGTAGAAGACCTCTGGTAACTCTGTTTCTTCTTTGATGAAAGTATAATTTTAGTACTGAATGTAGTTGACTGGTAGGGGAATACAGGGGAAAAAAAATCATGTAGACCTTCTTATATAAGGACAGGGTAAGTCAGCCCAAGAATCTAAAAGGGTTTTTTTTTTAATTACATGCTGTAAGAAGGCTTCTTCATTGACTTTCTGATCTTACTTCACATTTCTGTTCCTGCACTAATGGATAAGAGTTTGAAAATACAGTCAAGATAGAAGATGATGATTCTCAACTTCACATGACATGTATTCCATTACTTACAAAATACTGATTTGTTTATTTATTTGTTTGTTTGTTTTTCAAAAAGAGAACCCTATGTGAGATAGTGAGGGATTGAGAGAAGGTGTTCTCCCCAACTATCGTCTCAAACTGCTTTTTTCAAGACCAAGGCTAAATGTACATAGTTACCTGTGAACTGTAACTTCACAGAGAGGCTAATCAGGACAGGAAACAAACATTACCCACCACAGTCATCTTGCCTACTTTGAAAACAATAAAACATTGTAGTGAAACAATTCACAGTGTTTAAAATACATTTTAGCTTCAGCTGGTAACTGACAGCATTCTTTATCAAATTTCATTCTTCAGCACTAAACTGAATTCTTAGACTAGAGAAGTTCAATCTTCCAGTTGAAGGCCAGCAAGGTGAGAGGAGTAAGGCAGAGGTTGGGTTTGTCATCAACACATATCTGATACATAGATCATGGTTGCTACTAAGTAAAGCCCTCATCCACAGTCTATTTTGTTCTCTGCCTTTACCTTTAAGGGTTTCTTTCTGACATATCTGCTGATTTGGGCTGTTCTCCATGGGTTATTGACAGCTGTAGGTGTGCAGCCTGTTTGGCGTAGCTGCCCATCGTTTTCCAGACGAGACCAGAAGATCATCAGCTGTTAAGGTGCAGTTGTCTCTCGCTCCCAGGGAGGTAATAGTCATTTCAAAGCCATCAGACACTGTAATTATCAATGACCATTATGGCTGCTGCTAATACTGGTGGCAGAGAGGATTGTGTCAGCCCTGAATGTTTATCAGTTTGCTCCCCGCCAAATCACAGGCCTCCCTACAGTGGCATCAGCAGTAGTATCAGTAGCAGCTGGCTGTGATTTCCCTCCCTTGCCGCGGCTGCTGGAGCTGACCCCACCCAAGAGACGACAGAGCAGCTCGGCGTGTGGGTGAGTGTGCAGGCAGCGATACAAAACAGCAACTAAGAGAAAGAGGGGTTTTCCGTGGAGAAGCTTTTCAGTCAGACTGAAAAGTTCGGCTAATTGCAATTTAAAGTTCAAACCTCCGTGACTGTTTCCTCCCTAATGAAACCTGCAGTCGTTTTTGGAGTCTGTGCTTACAATTAAGAACATAATTGAACTCTCTTTTGTATGCGCTGGCTTTGGGACTTTCCAGTTCCTCTACGTGACAACACTGGCTGCCTTATATGAGGCAGCACTCTTATTTCAGTACAATAACCTTCAACCCTCACATTGTGGGGGATCAAAAAAAACAACACCAAAAAACACAGAAAAGAGTTGATGAATAATCTACAATTTTAGCAATTACTAAGCTCAAGCAGCCATGCCAATTCAAAGTAAAAATCACAAAGATCTGAATTTTACTTACATTTGCAGTTTGACAAATACATTGCTTCACTTTTTTCTTTCCTTCTCTTGATGATTGAACTAGGCTCAGTAGCTGGAAGCTCTAAGAGACTGTGTTGTGTCTTTGACAAGACCAAAAAAAAAAAAAAAGGAAAAAAAAAAAGGCAGACACAGAGCAGCTGTGGTAAAAATTCTGTCTCTGTTTCTGCTAATGATACTGTTCCAAAAGCAATGTGAGATGGTTATAAAAGAGGTTGCCAGGGTACAGGCTGACAGCTGCCTAGGAAAAGGGCATTAGCCAGCGATCATCAACTACACAGTTAATGCCTGTTTTACTAAATAGCTGCTTTCGTAAATAAGCAGCTGCCTTTGGCAGAATGTATAATAGTAAAAAAATCTGCTGTGACATAGCTTTTGTTGATTATATATGTCTCACAGTGGCAGCGTGTTAGCAAAACAGGTTCTCAGAAGTATATTTCCCTAGGGGGCTTTTTTATTGTTATTTTTGTTAATGGATAGATGTCTGTAAAGAAGCAGGGTGTGGTATGTGTGGGTAGATGTAATTAATATTTTCTTGCAGCATTCCCATACAGAAGTGAAAGGTTAACTGAAGCTCAGCATATGGTCTATGGCCACCCAGGACCCTGTGTGCAGGTGTGAGTGAGCTCTGCCCAGGCAGAAAGCAAGCTCCTTTCCAAATCAGGGTCTAACAGTCAAGCACCAGCCTTAAATTGGCATCCTCTCTGAGAGAATATGTCTTGCCACCAGGGAGGCTTATCAGCAAAGGATTGGTGTCACACTTGCCAGAGCAGCATGACTGCAGAGAGCACACAAAGCCCACATGCCCACTCAAAACAGACTAAGCAAGCTGGCAGCTGCTCTTTCTACAGCATCTAAATACAATAGTTCAACAATGCCATAGGAGTGACTGTGATGGTAGTGATTAGTCGTTTACCTCCTCTTTGATATTGGCCAATGCACATCTCACAGATTAGATGGAGTATCCCTATAGCAGAATAAGGAGTCTAAGGTAGTGATATAGTACATCACTGCTAGGGGCAGCAAGGTCTTCCCAGCTCCATCATGGTGCTCTGGTTGAAGCTTCTGCACAAGGAACAAGGAATAGTTAACTGGGCAGGTTCAAGTGAAAGTAGTATTTGCCAATTATAAAGAAACATGATTCATTAAGAAAGGAGACACTGAGGATGAGGCCTTAACTCATCTTAATATTTTGCTTTCACTCCCTTCCCTATTCTTCCTCCTCCTCCCTGGTTAGGTGTGCTCCATTAATTTACATGTCCTTTCCCTTTTCCATCATTCACTCAGGCATGTAAGCGTAGGGGGAAAAAAAAAAGCCTCTTTTGCTAATGCATCTTCATATTCATAAACATAGGGCTTTATTCTCTGTTTCTATACATTGCTTATGCATAAAGTCGACATATAGGAACATGTAGAACATGGGAGTGAAATAATGAATTCTGTTCAAATCAATTTCTCCAGTAGCAGTGCTATAAAAAGCAGATAAAACTTTTCTTTCTTTCTCTGACAGTTTTATCCTGTTTGCTTGTGTGTACTATCTATACACACACTGAAGACTGACAGCTGGAGTTCAGTAGAACTTGGCGTCAGTTAGACAAAAGCAAATGCAAAGTACAATTTCCTTTAAAAGTTCTTATGCAAGACTTACCTCTTTATGATTAGGGAGTTTGACAAATAAGAACTGACTTAAATCTTTTGTCCTCCTGTAAAACTTAACACTTCTTTAGGTTCAAGTACTTTAAAAATATTTTAATAATTAACTGAAGAATGATGTCTTAAATTTAGTCAAGTTTCTCTCCTGTTTGAAGCACTACTTCTTAGTGATAACTATCAGCTATCTTCTTGAAATCTTAGAGGCGTTTGTACACAAAGGCTTGATACTCTGGGAAAGTTGAGTGCTGAGAGACTTACAATTACCCAGAAAGTTAGAGAAGGAGCCAAGAATAGACACACTGTCTCTAACGTGAAGGTGGGCCACATGGTCAAGATTCCAGAAGGCCATGTGGCCAGAACTTTACAAGTCCAGAGAAGTTTCAGTGTCACTGTGCAGCAACTACATGTATCCAGGAGACACCCAGGTATATATTTTAAATGTCTTCTTTTGAACAAGTCTGTTGTTTCTCACACGTATTTCCCATTTTCCCCACTAATCCATCTCTGTCTCTCTGGGACATCTGGCTGAAGCAGTCCAGTACATCTGATAGACTCTTGTTAGCCTGTGTCTGTGATAGAAGATTATGTCCACTTGATCCAGTAAAACTTCTGCTCAGCGGTTTAGTCATTCTCAGGCAAAATGAAATGTAGAGACTAAGTTCTTCCAAGAGACAGACCTCAGAGAAGACTTAAATGACAAAAAAAAATAAATAATCTTATTCATATTTTTTATTATTTTCTTTTGATTTTGGCCTACTATGCTGACAAGTCTGACTTATTATCAGACATCAGGCTAATAGGTCAGGAGCATCCAGTGACTTCAGAAGGTTGATATTAACAAAATACCACTCTTAAATTGCACTAGCAAGAGTCACTTTATGTTCTTGAAAGGAGAAAAACCTCTTCTAGCACAGAAAATAAAAATACTTTTCTTGAAATCTCATATTGACTTGAGCTCTAAACTCTTAAACTGTGCTTTTCCAGAATGTAACAAAATAATTTCATAGTCTACAGAATATAGATACTTGGTGGTACCAGTTCATTATAGACAGACAGCTATCCAATTCACAATTCTTGTATTAAAAGCAGTAACAGGCAGATGTTGTAGGCATGTGAGACACCTTCCCATGGTGTCTGCCTAGAGAGAAGCTTCTTTCCCACTTCTGTGAAAAACTGCAGAAAACTCATTTGCTTACTGTTGTGTAAACAGTTGCAGAGCTCTTCTCGGAGTGTGCATGGTGATTTTTGTGTCTCCAGACACTACTTGTAGATCAGTCCTATTCTTTCTTTTTCTTATGTCTGTATTTTCTGGCTGCTTGTTGAGTGAGAAAAGATTGCAGTAGTTTTGCTTTATTTCCTCAACAACTCCTTGACCTGCCAACTCTCAGACATTATCTAGTAGGGGTATATAGCTCATGTTCACAGTGAACACAGCACAGCTTTAACTGGCTTTTAAAACAGTGAACAGAGGCAATCTTAGAGCATCATGGAAGAGTAAGGCCAGCACAGTTACTAATTTTTTTTCAGAGCATCTCTAGGCATAAGTACTAGACAGCATTTTCTGTCTCTGTGGGTTCATGTGGATTAGAGAAAAGCCCAACTGTCCTGTTTTCCAGGAGGAGGCATATCCTGTGGCTTAGAGATTATTAAGACCATTGGCTGAATCCATATTTGTTTTCTGTTAATGCTCCGTCGAGAGTATATTTTTATCCATGTAGTTCATATAACAAGTAGTATGTGTTCCTTTCTGGAGCTGGAGACCTTTTTTCTTCTTGCGTATTTCCTAACAACAATTATTCATATATGTGTGAGTGAGGGCTGGCTTTATCCTAAATTAGTGCAGAGTACACAATATATTACATACAGAACAATGCAAGACTGGTCAGATGTTGCAACAGTGCCCTTAAAGATCAGTGGAATTTCTACACATTTTTTTTTTTATTTGCAACTGAATCAATTCTTTAATTAATTTCCTCTGCTGAGTAAAAGAGGAAATGTTAAAAAAACTCTGTCTACCTCTAACTGTCTAGGTTACCCTTCAAAATAAAATATAAGCATTATTTTCTTCAATTGCTTCTATTTTGTCACAATCCCATTTAAAAAAAAGTCTTGGGCTCAGCAAGGGTGGTTAATATTCAATGGTTATTATCCTTTAATAAGATACAAGATTGTTTATTGATAACATCTGCTTGATGATACATGTCCACATACTCAAAGCTCAAGGTGGACATCAGTAACAAAATGCAGTGGTGTTTCCTCAGTATATCCTACAACACCCTAAACATTTGAACATCAGCGTATGTATGAGATGTATTTCTTCGACTTATCATCAGCTGGATTCTTCCAAGTACTGTAAAAGAAGAACTTGAATTCTTCTAGAAAGAGATTTTATATCTTACACTTTCTCAGTGTATCACTTCAGAAACAGGTGGTGTCTCTGATGAGATTTTGTTCTCTGCAGTATTTCTTTTTCTTGCGTTACATGGAGTTCGCATAAATATTACATTTGGTCTAGAGGAGGATACTGCCTTATCTGTTGTGTTTCATCAACACATTCAGCACAGCTGAAATCAGGCTGAGTCTGTATAAATTACCATAGATCTTGCAGAGTAAAGATGATCCCAGCTAGTGAGAAAGAAGTGAACTGACAAAGATGCTGATAGTGGACAATAATAACTAGGGGGTTCTGTAGCCCTTTGGAAGTCAGTGACTTTATCCCCACCTCAAAGGTAGGGAACCAGAGAGAAAGCAAAATAAGTCACCCAGCAATGTAGCTGTAAATAGAACATTTTCTCTTAAGTCCCAGCCTGATGTTCCATCAACAAGATTAGGGCCTCATTTGTTTGAATTTCAGAAAGCAGCTATGGTTTCACATACAGGGCTATTTCAGCTGAAATAAGCATTATTATTTATAAGAAAAAAGTTCTTGTGCAAACATCCTTCTACTGGTGCAGAAGAGAACAAGAGTATAGAGGACTGGAGCATTCTCTGGAAAGCTGTTCTCTTAAAAACAGGAAACTCTCTTCAGTTACTGTTTAGTAATCCATCACTGAGCTTGACTGTGCAGTCATTACTTCAGCTGGACAGTGAGAAACTACTCTTTATGAGTAAGAGCTAAAGATTTTCCTAAGTTTTGAAACACCCTTACAACCCATTGTTTGCAGACCTGCACTGAATTTATTAGCTGTATGAATTAAGTACTTTAGCCGACTTTATTAGTCATAGTGCTCAGGTCATGCCACTTTATCAACATCAGTCACAATCATATTACTGTTGACTCACAGAAATTGCAACACAACATATTAACACCTTTTTTCCACCCCTGACATGATACAAATACATCCACAATGATAGTCATAGCAACACATTCATGTCCTAATTGAAATCTGTCTTTTGCTTTTTAACTTACTGGTTTGTTATCTTGAGTTGATTGCTGTATTGGGAGATATCTTAATATTGGGAGATATTGTTGAATTGGGACATATCCCAATATCTTCCATCCTTCCAGAGCAAATAGTTTTAAGAGCTGAATTAGCAGTGTTTCAGGAATTGATACAGTAAAGTGTGTCCAAGACATGCTTTCAGATTGTTCAAGAAAGACAAATGGGATCTATACACAATGCTCTTGTCAGTGATATCCAATGGTAGGACAAGGGGCAACAGGTATAGGCTGGAACATAGGAGGTTCCATGTAAACATAAGGAGAAACTTTTTCACAGTGAGGGTGACAGGGCCCTGGAACAGGCTGCCCAGGTAGGTTGTGGAGTCTCCTTCTCTGGAGACATTCAAAACCAACCTGAATGTGTTCCTGTTTGACCTAATCTAGGTGATTCTGCTCTGGCAAGGGGGTTGGACTAGATGATCTTTTGAGGTCCCTTCCAACCCCTAACATTCTGTGATCCTGTGGTTCTGTGACTGGTAGCAGATCATCTAGAAAAGCAGTTCCACAGTGTCACAGCTACTTCTGCTGTTCCTAAGAGGGATCTCTGCATTGTTTAAAGAACTACCTGTTTTTATAATTTGCAAATACACGATGAGATCTTCTTCTGATTTCAGAGTCCTTTACTGGCTTGCTTTCCTTTTCAGCTCTGATACAAGCTTGCTCATCTGAGTTCATCTTTTGTACTGCATATACTCGCTGTTAATACTGACTGTCACAGGGTGATAATGGGTCACACAGGATCAGTTTTTTGCTTTGCTTAGTGTACTTGATAGACAACTAAATGAATTCTGCTTCAGAAGTGTAAGTAATTTCCTTGAGAAAAAGCCAATAATCTTGTGGTGCTTTTATTAATAAATTACTACCTATCTAAGATTTTTTATTTATTAAGATGGCTTATTCCTGATGTGCTGTTTGAATTAACTCTTGCTCAGAGTGAATCTGACTTTATAATGCTTTCTAATGTCATGAAACTGAGGTCTGCCACTGTATCATTTGCCATTGAAACATTCATTTAATTCTGGATCTTTACATAAAATCCAGCTGTATCTCATTAAAATAGAAGATTATTATAATCAATGAGCACCACAGCAAAATCACTGGCTTCACAATGATTCCAGCACCTTTAGGAGACAGTGATGCTTCACTATTTGGGGATGATTACATTCAAACAGTAGTGCATTGCCCTTACACATCTCCACTGCCTAAATACATATAGGATTCAATGTAGTATTTGAATTCTCAGAATATTGAGGCCACAATGCCAGTGCCTCTTTCCCATTTTTCCCTCACACAAGTGAATCTTCACTACCTCTCATGAATTGTTAAGTTTAAATACACTTTTTATTAAAAAGATAGGAAAAAATATGCTAAACCCAAGGAATATCATTATTCTCACCACATTTTTGATAGCAACAGCACTGTATACATACTAATATCAATTACTAACTCTAGTTATTAAACATACCTTTTCACTATACACATTCTAAAAGATTCAAAACTAAGACGATAAGAATTATTTAAAAAAAATAACATCTAGCTCGGGATACAAATAGCCCTGGAATTAAGGTTAGGCATGCATCTTAGGAAAGTTTCTTGCTAGTCAGTATCTTCAGTATAAGTCTCAAGAGTCTTGAAACTGTAGTATATGGATGGATAAAGTGACAGGGTGAAGAAAAAGGAAACGTTTTGCCACCAAAAATTCTGGCAGAAGTTGCTTGCTGTCCTAGTCATTCTGGTTACAGGCTATGGAATCCTAGCCCTTCTTATTATTAGGGAAAAAGTAGGGTGAATAGTGGATGTGGAAGTCTTCTCTTCCATCATTGGAGCTTGCACTGATTTAAGGTAGGATGAGATCTTTCCCATTGATTTCTATAGATTCTAAATTAGATTTAAGTCAATTGTGTTAATCATTACATGTTTTTTACAAGGTCTTTATTTCCAAAGGTAGCTTTTTCTCTGAACCATACTTACTTCAGATCCCAAGCAAAATCTTTATGCCAATTAAAATCGTAAGTTTGGGGTTTTTTTCAGTCTTTGTCTGTCCTAATATTTCTAGAGAAAAATTTAAGGGTCTTCAGCACGCAAAAGTGAATGTTCATTTTGTGAGGATTTTTTTAATTTTTTTTTTTTTTTTTTCAAATTGTATGCTTCTCAGTGCTCCCAAGAGCACCACAGTTGCCATCCTTCTGTTGAAAATGTACTTATGGCTGTGTACTTCTTGGGTTTTTATGGAGAAGAACACATTGCGATCAACCCACTCTCCATCTCTGAAACTGCAGTAGCTTGTACACACAGCTGGAAAAGCAACTTCATCTTTCATCGTTGCCTGTGAATTAAGTTCTTCTGTTCTTCAGAGAATGCGTTCTCCCAAGATTGTTTCTTTACTTTCTCTTTCATATCCATCACTTCTGATTTCTTCAAATCACACAATTTGTAAGGTCTTCTGGATAACAATGACCAGACAGCACTGCTAGCAGAAGTTCAAAATCCCATTGTGGAAAGAAAGAAGGGTTTCAGTGTAACATCACAAAGAGAGTCAGCTGCTTTTCACTAACCATTGATTCTAATAAGTAACTCTCTTTAGTTTTTGGTTTTGACTATTATCATTCATCAAGTAATTTGTCTGGACTTAGAACTCTTCCATGTTCCAGAGACCTTCAGAATGCAGATTATACTATATCTTATACTGTTGGGGTTTTTTTTTGTGAAAATAACAAATATTCCAAAGTAGTATTTTATCCATGTTTAGAACTGTAAAGTTACTCACAAAGTTTACAGCTATATTCTTAATCTGAGACATCTGAATTTAGTATGTCATTAAATCGTGCATTACATTGGAGATGTCAGTTCTCCAGTTTGATTTCTATCAGGCTAAATTCAATGAACAATATTTTAATCAGTACGCAATTAACAACTGTGATCTCTGATTTAAATGTTTGGTATTGTGCTACTTTATACTGTTGTGTAAGGTACCTCCTTGTAAATTTGTACAAGCAACTTTTATAAAAAAGGTCGATTTTCCCAGACATTTAAAAAAAAATGGGGAGGGCTTGTGAAAGAAACTGGGAATGAGTTAATCTTAATTGTGGGGAAGCTGGGTTTGGTATGAGTACTGATATGCCTTCTCTTCAGACAGTCCTCTCCTGCATTTTTTGTTACTAGGAAGTCTGAACGGGTCATTTGTCCTTTGACACATCTTACATTGTGAGGCTTACTGTAAGCAGCCTTCTCCTTTTTAGTATGTCTGCCAGACTGATGTTATTTTGTTTTAACTGGATGGTTTTGAGAACATTTGAAAAGATTCTTGGGGTTCCTTTCTCTGTTGTTTTCTTGCGAAGTGGCCTTGTTAAAGTCAATAGATGTGCTACTTCTTATTCAGGTTTTTTTTCTCTTTTTCAGTTTTGATCATTGCTTGCTTTTCTGTGATGAACTTATTATACAGATGAGTTTAAAGTCTTGAGAATACTTATTAGAGGTTTTCCTGTATAACTCAGAGGAGCAGAAGACATATAAAAAGCATAGCTTTTTGATAGACTACTAAAATAGTAAAAAAAAAAAAAAGGTAAAATACTAAAATAATAATAACATAGAAAACTAAAAAGTATTCTTTATCAAAAAATAAAAATATTTCAATATCATGTGAAAAATAGTTTCAAATCACACCCGGTATTATTATTATTGAGTAGCATACTGTAAATAATTGAAATTAAAAATCTGTCATTTATTTTGGTTTGTTAATCATAAGCCTGATTTTATGTTAATTTATTATCTAAATAACCACTAAATTTAAATCAGATTTCCTTTGACTTGTCAAATCTTAGATGGAGGCTGAATGTAAAAGCTGTTAGAACACAATGAAAAAACAGTGTAATAGTTCTTTGCACTTACAGCATTCTTTATCAGTAAATCTAAAATTACTTTATTAAGGAGGTTAGTTGCAAACTGAGGTAAAGAGAGAAGAATTGTCTTATCCAGATTATATCAATGGGTAAATGACAGCAGGGAATAGGCTCTTTGAGCTCCAGGCTGGGGATCTGTCAGCTGAGCAACACTGTGTCTCACCTGCTTTTATCCCAAATGACTAAATTATTTGATTTCAGTCAAACAATGAAAATCTGACTCCAACTATTATTCACTGTCTTTGCTTCATGAATGTTTCTTCACCTGGATTGCATGGAACTGATCCCAACTGATGCACTTCACAGTCCCTGTTACTCAGCCTTTGGGGTTAGACTACTCCTTGTACAGCCTGAAATTTTCCTAGTATCGACAACGATGATTATGTTTTCATCACCTTGAGGGGGGCATATCTGATAACTGTCTAATTCCAGGACTATGATTTCACTGCCTGCAATTTTTCCACTTTGGTGCTGCACAGCTGTGCCATGTTCTAGTGGAGTCTGAAAGTTTCGACTCACTTATTGGGTGAAAATACTACAAAGAACAAGATTTATGTCAGCAGGGAGGAAGTTTATCGTAAGTGATGACACTGTATAGGCTCACTGAGGATGTTTACCACAGCAACAGTTGTCAAGCAGATAAAGTATGTTTGGAAGATGCATTAGCAGACTCTTTTCTTCCCTCAGAAACTGCTGAGGAATCAAACATGTTTCTTGTACTTACTTGCATTTCTAGTGACTCTATGAATGCTTGATTCATTACCAGTACCACCCCCATGCCCACTTTTCTCAATTAGTAACCAGGAAAGCTATCAGATTAAGAGAGTGAACATTTTTGCCCATTGGTAAACAGATAAAAAGACAATTACTTTGGTGGCCATTATGCATATTCATTAAGTAGAATAATTTAAAAGGAAGTCAACAACTTGAGCTTTGTTCCACATCCCATTTCCAGTGTGCAGTTACTGAAGTAACACAGAAATGTAAGGAATACTTACTAACATTTGGTGGAGAAAGGAGATCCTCCCACTGCAGTGTGTTCCTCTCTGGCTACTATCTATATCCCCAGCCACATCTCTCCTTTTCATTTCGGAGTCCACTTGGATCATAGGGTCAGCATGGCATTGTCATGACTTTTTATGTAGTTAACAGCATTCAGGAGAGCGAGAAAGCTGCTATTTTATTTGCCTCTTCAGCCCAAATTACTAGGTACCCAAATATAATTGGGTAGTAGGAGCAGATTTGGCACAACTTGAAAGAAAGGTCTGATTTTATACCTTTGGATGTATGAAGAGACATCTTCATGTTCTTATCACCACACCCAACTAGTAAGAATATGTTGTCTCTGTTTATAGCAGGTACCCCTTGCACCATGAAGCTGAGTTCCTTTTAAAGTGTTTTCCTGGACTTTATCTAGTCTTTAAAAAATCAAGTGTGCAGAGAAATTGTTTTTCCCCTGAATATCAGCAATCTATTAGGGATGAAACTTTTTTTTCTTCCCCCCCTGAAAAGTTTCAAAACTTCAAAACATTTTCCTATACTCAACTGAAATGAAAATATGAATTTTTTAAAAATTCCGCAGGGAGTTTTTTGACAGGATTCCTTAAACCACCTACTTCTATTGCAACCATGTAAACATTTAAACTTAACTTTCCTGAGTTGTATTCTTTTGTGCAAACTAATTAATTATGTTTCAAAATGGCGGGCAGTTTCAAACTGAAAACCAAAACCCATGTTTTACTTTAAGTATCCACAAGGGATACTTTAAAAACCAAAAATAAGGTTTATTCCCACTAAATCTGGAACTGTATTTCCTATAAATCATTTTAGGTTTCACAACTTGGCAATACCCAAAGGAAAGTATTTCATCTGACATCTGCCAAGAATCTGTAAAGATTTACTTTCACTGTCCCTATTTGGAGAATACTCTTTTATGGTGTAATTGGCTTATTTCAAGGTTTGTTTCTAGACATTCTGTAGGAAATGGTTGCTAGCAGAGCAAGAATATCGTAACTGAGAGAACAGAGAAACATCACCCAGATACACTAAATGATTATACATGTTGCTTGATCCTTGGTGCTTTTTTGTTGTGATGATAAAGGATTGCAGCCTCACAGGCACATGCTTGCGTAACTCAGATGGCTCCTGCAGAATTTAACTTCTAAATTTTGATCAGTGTACAATCATCCCAGAGTCTGATTTTCCCAGCACAATTTTCCTTTCCTTTCCTTTCCTTTCCTTTCCTTTCCTTTCCTTTCCTTTCCTTTCCTTTCCTTTCCTTTCCTTTC
>WUAM01000431.1:127684734-127711886 GCA_024336885.1 Actenoides hombroni | reverse complement strand
TCCTTTCCTTTCCTTTCCTTTCCTTTCCTTTCCTTTCCTTTCCTTTCCTTTCCTTTCCTTTCCTTTCCTTTCCTCATCAAGCCCTGAGGGATTCAGTTATAGGTGTGTTTTAATGATGTCGACAGGTGTCTATTAGTGACTGTGGCTGGGATTAATGAATCATTTTGCATAACGTAGCAAACAGCTATCCAGTGTTTTTTATCACTACTGACCTGGGCTTTAGTCCAACTTCTGACATAAAGGTGGAATCCTCTATATCCTATTACAGTTCTCTGGGCTGTGAATTGCTTTAGTGAATGGTTTTACTAATAGCTGCTAAAGAAATAGTGGAATACTCAGCAAATAATAACACCACCCAGGCCCGTGTGTATTGTAGTGTATTAGGTAATCACTGAATGATATTTTTGTACATTCAAGTTCTCCCAAATGTCAAAATGGCAGTAATTGGGCTATCTTAGTGTATCTGTTGAGAAAATGTCTTGGATCCAGAAATATTTCATGAATCCATCCAGTAGGAAATTTTGTATTCAGAGGGCATTTCCTTTAGTCAGGACTAAAATATGCATTCTTATTTAGCCATTAAGTAGTTTTCCTGAGAAACATTTAAAAAAACCCAATCATCAACTGGAGATAGGTCTGAACTGAGAGACAAGATCTTAGGACTCATACAGCCCAATTTCTAGATTTGCCTGGAGAGGAACCAGAGTTACTAAGTCTCTTCTATTAATCTGTTTCCGATATGCCACTTTTATCTACCCCATTACTGGCATGCATTAAAGCAGGTGCTAATATTAAAAATGTAGATATCAGTGCTAAAATAATGGTTGTTCTTGTTCAGAAGTGCCAGTACAAAATTAAATAATCTGAGATTATAAAGAAATCTTGATTATATGTATATCTGCCTGGAGTTTGAAATCAGTTTAATAAATTTCGAACAAAGTTCTTACAATAAATGTAAAAAATGTATTCTATTAAAGCAAACAGAGAATTAAAGCTATCTACAACATCAAACCTCCAGTTCTGTCCTGTATTCAGCCCAGATTTATCACATCCTGATGACCTATCAATCATCTCAAACCACAAAATGAAAAGGAAAATCCCCATGAGAACAGCACACTAATGTTTCCTGGTTGCCATGAAATGCAGACTGTGGTTTTACCAAGAAGTCTGTTAATAACCTTGTGTCTGAGTATCTTTCTAGAGGTTTTCATTTAAGGGGGGCAGGATTTATTCAGATCTTCCACTTCATTTATTTTTTGTGTCTCTGCAATGATTACATTTCTTTTTTTTTTTCTTTTTTTTCTTCTTTTTTTTTTTTTTTTTAATATAGGACATCTACCTTGAGAATGAAACCTTTATGTAGTGTCTCGAAAATAATGAAAAGTAGGGAGTAGTGCATGAAATGTCCGTAAAGGGGATCAAAAATCTTTATGGAAAATCAACTCCAATGGGAAGAGTTTGCATGAGTCAGTGTTACTCATTATGTGTAAGGGTTGCAGAACCAGGGCGGAAGTGGAGATTGCACCTGGCTTCTTACTGTGACAGCTTCTGACAAGCCTCTAGGTTTAATAATCAGGGTGTAACTCACACTTTCATGAAAGGACAATGCTCTTCAGTCTATTTCAGACAATTCTACCACACCAGTGGGCTCTAGCTAGCAAATTGTTTGTGGAACAGTATTAATTCAACCTGGTTTAGATGCAGAGAAGTGTTTAGATTTGAATTTCACAACCATGTTTTTTTCTTAACTCTAAATTAGTCTATAAGTCTCAACATGGAAAAAAGAATTTGAAGTGTTAATTTAGTTTAGACCCCATCTTTTATTTTTGAAAAGTTTTTTGTTGATATGGCTAGAAATACTTTAATTAATTCAATTAAAGGCCCCCACTCTATGGACATTAAAATATGAGATCATAAAATAAAAACTCTGGGTTCCCTGACCATTCTGGGAAGTATGCTCTATATCTGTATTTTGTCATTTTTAAATGTAGCAACTACTGTCTTCACAGAGGAGATGCTGGGCTTATGCAATTTGCTTAGACTGTGAAATGTCATGTGAGTTTCAGGTACTGCTGTAGTCCTTGATCCACACTCGCTGTTGCATGAACAGACTGTCCATACTACAGCAATGTCCGAAACATTTTTAAAAGTAGGTGTAGAAG
The DNA here is from genome assembly GCA_024336885.1 of Actenoides hombroni. Taxonomy (NCBI): domain Eukaryota; kingdom Metazoa; phylum Chordata; class Aves; order Coraciiformes; family Alcedinidae; genus Actenoides; species Actenoides hombroni. The sequence continues at coordinate 127,709,724 of WUAM01000431.1, read as the reverse complement.
ATACCATCAAAATAAAACCAAAGCATGCTGTCTCAACATCTAGGGCAAAGTGCCAACTAATTGAATGGCCTCAAAACCAGTTTTGAGAATTGGATTGCCACATTTTTGCCTGGGGTTTCTTGGACACCCACCTGATCTCCCACGCTGCATGAGTGAGGCTTCCTGGGATTTTTGACACTTCTGTGCATGCGTGCAGTGCAGTTTGCCAGCACATGTACAGTAAGCCTGATACTTCCCAGTGGTGCCCTGGTGTGCACTATGTATACGCTGTAGAGCCAGGCTGAGCATTTTCATGGAAAATGTACATCCATGAAACTGTAGTCCACGAGTAGTTCCATTAAGTCTATTTGTGTAAATATGCCTTTTTATTTTCAGCTGTTGGAGTTTAAGGAAATGGCTGCCTAGTAAGTGGTATTGCGACTACAACTGGATCTCTGCAGCGTATGTTGTAGTGCTTTAAAACCACCAATGGGCTGAAGCTTGGTGACAGCTGACTCCCATTCACCCTAAAGAAAAGTGAACTTCACTTGTATTTCAGAGAATCTGGGATGAGCTGCAAGATTTGAATGCAACTCAAAGCAAGTGGATGTAGCATTTGCTTTCATAGCAGGAGTTATTTAGACAATAGCCTGAAGTTATTGAAAGAAATGTTGGTGTTCCAAACAAATCCAGTTCCAAAATCACTAATCTTGGTGCTTCTAAGTAATTGAATAGATCTTTGTGATCTGATTTTCAAACTTAATATTAAGTCTTGGGCTTCACAGAATATGTTTAATTATTAACAAATTTAGGCCTGCCTAGTTCTGCGGGGAAGAAATAATCAAGAAGTTAAAACTAAAGAGAGCCTTTTTACTGTCTAGGTCATTTATGTTTAAGAGAGCTACTGACTGGACAGCTTCCAAAATAATTTCAGGTGTTGAGTATGAAACATTTGGAGCCAAAGTAGAAGTCACTATTGGCAGCTGTGGGAGCAGTTGCATCCCATAGCAGTAATCATGGGCCACATCCTTCTGTGCAGAGTAGCTGTTTGTTGTGTTGTCATAAGAAAGCATCCATTGGTATCCAATGTTACATCCATTGACACTGTGTACCCATGGTGACGGCTTTTGAGCACGCAGCACTCAGTGAGGGATGTGGCCACAGAAGGTCTCTGGTCCATCATCTATCCCTGGGACCAGTGATGTGCCTGGTACTTGCGGAAGCACCGTTACTATTTCAGAATCATGTGTGAGAACTTGCTATCATTCTGTGTTCATCCACTGGCTTCTCATCAGACCGTGAAATTCAGTCCTGTTGCAAGACATTAAGTCCTCAAGGAAAGAAAAATGCCTTTGTTGTTGTCCTCTTCCACATAGGTTCCTCATTCTTTCCTTCAAAACCCCTCATGATATGGCTGCCATCAGAGAGGTTTTAATAGAACCATTCTTCCCTGGAAGAAAAAAACCAAAACAAAACACATCAAAATAAAAGCATTTTGAGAAAACATAAATTTGCATAAATTTTTACAAAAATAAAAATTATGGCCTCTTGGCATTTTTTTTATAATGTGATAATAAAAATATTAAGAATGGTAATCATCAAGACTGTTAAACAGCTATGCAAAATATGAATTTTGTCTACATTAAATGTTTTTGTCAGCATCAATGATTGTGGTGGGGGGGAAGTTGGCAGGTGGGAGAAGAGATATTTTTTACTTTTTTTTTGTGGAAAGGCAATCCAAGTAACCATAATGATGAATTCTGTTGCCTGTGATAAAAGTACTTGAGGTTGGATGCACAGCTTTTGAGCTCCTTTGGACATGTAGTTATCAAATCTGTAAGACTTCTACCTATGCTGTGAAAAATAGTTGTCTTCTCATATACCATACAGTCTGGATATAAAATAGTATTTTATCTCCTTGATTGTTTCTTGTTACCTGTGGAAAGGAGGATTCCTCACAGTTTACACTGCGAAGATACACTGCAGGTAGAATAACCTCAGTTTACCAATGAACAAAAGCAATTGAAAGAACAGTGCATGCCTTGATTGCTATCATTTACTTTATATTATATACTATACAAGAAAATAGACCATCAAGCAAAAATAACATTAGGAAAGTTGCTTTTTATTCACATAGAATGTGTCTATGCAAAGGTGCTTGTTTAGGAAAACAGTTATTATATGGCATCTTCTATTTCAAATAGATGGTACAGACACCTCCTTTTAATATTTGCAGAATTTTTTGCAGGTCTATTTTTCCATTTTTTGCACGTGGAACTCCCAATAAAATTAAGATTAAAATGCTTCTCTCTTCACTGGTAATAATAGACTACTCCAATTAAGTGTACTTTGCAGTTGTTATTCTAGTCTGAAGTTGCAACCACATTTTTCACTTGAGGGAAAAGTGGGGCAGGAGAAAAGCTAATTCACATTGCTTTGAAGAATCCTGATCTTTCCTTATGTTCATATTCATATTATTTTCTTCTTATTATTTATTTCTTAGCTGTTCCTGTTAAAAAAGTGTAGAAAGAAATGGGTTTTTTTCCTCTCATTTTACTCAGTCACAGACTTCCCTTGGATTGTACTGTTTTCCCACTGTACCTGTTGCATCATGTAGGGAGTATCTTTCCAACATAAAGATGAACAAAGTGTTATCTCCTCAGTGCCTCTAGTCCTTATGCCTTTCCTTCAGTGTCTGTAGTGTAGTGTATGAGGTACTTCCTTCCCATAGGCTGTGCATGTGCTGCTTGTTCAGGGTTCCCAGGCTGAAGGTCAGAAAACAAATTGCACAACATAACTATACTACCTAATTTGGTTGTTTGGTTGTTGGTTTTTTTTTCAATATATTAATTATTTTTATCCTCACAGCGTTTGCCACTGAAAGTTACTTCCATGTGCAAACCTTTACAGTATTATTAAATTAAAATCCATCTAAAACATCTTTTAATATTAAATAAGCTTACATAAAGTAAAATGATTACAAATAAGTACATACAGACAATCTGACATGGGTTGGTAGTGAGATGTTTTTGTGTGAGCAAGAGGAAGACTTTCAAAATGGAGAGGTGTCAAGGTGAATGGACAGGGAGAAAGAATTCATGGTAACTCTTACATAATGTGTATTTGAAACATCTCTATCTGCCCCAGTAGACTGAATAAGAAGAGCTTGAAGATTATCTTTCAGGGAGTATTTAACAGCATAATGTTCAGAATATCTGCAGTTCATGTAGTTTTTTTTTCAGGAAGCTCATGCAACATCAAACTAATGCAAGCTCTCTGCTTTTGTCTAGTAACAGGAACACATTGCTTGAACTAGTGGAGCTAGGGATTTACTAATCTATTCATTTAAAAGGATTCATTGCGAAGGGATCGCAATGAAATAATTGAGGAAACATGATTATAAAGGCTCTGATTATACACCATTTCATCTTCAAAAAATTCTGTTATGGATGAAGTATTATGAAATACGTCTTTAAATACATCTGAATATTTGGTTTGTTTGGCACTAATGTGGCTTCCAAGACTTTCACAATGTATTTACATCTTCTGCATGTTATTGTTAATGGCATGTTAGAAATGCTAGATAGCTCACAAAAACATGTTGCAGTGCTAGTTTTGGAAAGGCTGAAGATTTGTCTTGTGTCTCAGTCCGAAGAAGCAATATATAAGAAGGTGATTGAAAGTGCTTGCACTCTTTCTAAATACATCAGTAGCCACTACTTGGTGCTGGTTTGCTCTGAAAGCACTATACTTGAAAATAAATAATTTCTAAGTCCTTATTGAAGCACTAATCCCAACAATTTGTAATTCTTTTTTTTTCCCTTTTGTTTGATAACAGAATTCAATGTAAGTTGCAGATATGGAGGAGTTTTTCATGTTGAGAAAAACGGCCGCTACAGTCTCACAAGATCTGAAGCAGTTGAACTCTGCAGAGCTCTCAATAGTACCTTGGCAACACTAGAGCAGTTGAAGAAAGCTCATGAACTTGGATTTGAAACTTGCAGGTAAAGGAATTCTTTAAAGAAATAATATATATCATGCCAAGTCCATCCATTCATGCTATAATGTAATAATTACAGTTGACTTCATATAGCTGCTAATTAGATGGCTGTATCAGTCCTCCAGTAAGTTATATCCTGTGATGAGCAAAACATCCGTGTGTGTGTGTATGGTTGCTCTGGGTCTGATAATAAATAAGTCCTTGACTGTATATACTTTCTACCAATTATCTTAAAAAAATCATAACCTCTTCTAAAGATAACAAAAGATTGACAGTATAATGAACTAATTAGGAAGATATTCAGATCATACTGTATCACTGACTAATTAGTAAGATAAGTGTGTGAAAAGCAATTATTATTTTTGATGACCTGATGTAAGGTCCAAGACTGAAGATGGTATATCAGTCTGTCTTGTCTAGAGACAGTAAAAAGAAGCAAGTGATGCCATGAGGAATGAACTCTTGACATCCCAGTGTAGAAATGGCCACAGTATTACTGCATTCTTATAATATATAAATGGAGAAGTTTCAGAAGACAGCCATAAAAATTATTAAAAAAGCTCAAAACCACATTGTCAAGTGACTTAATTACCCTCTGTAATTAACAATGTATATGGCACATTCATTTTCACAATTATTATACCCTGCATGGTGGTGAAAGAGTTGGACAGTAGTTCCAGGGAACGATGGACAGAAAATTCTTAAGATTCTGCTGTGAGAAGTGGGAACATCATTTTAAATAGTACCATGTAAAGACTAGAGACAATTCTTTATGCTGAGAAAAGTCTTGCATCACATAGTAAGTATGGTCTTTCTCTAACATTAATATATGAACATACTTAGCATTCTGAATTGTCCAGCTGTACACAATATGTAGAGACTAAGGATCAAATCCTAACAACACCTAGCAGTAGAGATTTCTAATGCTAGCAATTATGAATATTCTACAATATGGAAAGACTTTTCTGAAGTTAAAATATAAGTGAAAGAAGGAATGGAGTGAAATATTTTTGTAGAGGGGAGCTGTGGTTTTTCATTAATGTTGCAGTCCTCCCTAATTCACAGTTTAGCAGATTTGAACTTGTAGGGCATGTATCTAGAATACCTTCTTCCCTTCCTTCTGACAAGCCCTCCTACTCTCTTACTTTCATTTATTGATCCTATGCTAGAAGTCCTTGTTAGTAAGGCTGGGCTCTTATCAAGCTTCAGTAGGAGAGAAAAAGTACACTGCATATAATCATAAAAATACGTGTGGAATGGTGAATGAATAAGATGAATCAACAGGCCATGACACAAGTAGATGATTAATGGATCATAGGCTCAGTTGAAAGTGTGAGTAAAGCAGTTTATAATTCCACCTACAAGAGAGTTTCAGAATTGCAAGTATCTGCACTTTACACATGTAATTGGAATGGGATCACGGTGAAAAAACACAAAGCTATGAAATTTACTCTTCTCTAATAAATTGTACTTCTCAAAGAGGTTAAAAAAACCCCAAACCCAGTTCTCATTACCATTCTATCACAACCCCCATCTAAATATATTGGAATTAATCAGGTGTTACAGGATTGCAAAATAGTAATAATGCATTGTGCATTATGTGGCTCTGTTAACCACAATCTTCACTGAAGTATGTGAGCTCTGTACACAACAGCCACATTGTTAGACTGAAAGATACCGTAAGAATTTGTGGATGAATGAGTGTTGTATCTGAATATTTTACTAAGCTGTTAGCTTTTGCAGCAAGTGATATTTTACAATCATTCTCTAAATTTGCTCAGGTACTATAAATTGAGTCCCCCATTTCTATGTGAAATGTCACTGAGCAGTACATTATGCTCAAAGCAGTGACAATGTGTCTCCCTGAAGAAAGAAGCAGCCATTCTTTGGTGTCAGGTAATGCAGTCTCACAATGAATTAAAAAGTGCACTTGCTTTCCAGTCCCTCACTTTCACTTCCTTCCATTGGAACTGCTCATTCTAGCTCGTAAGATGTTAAATTAAAATGGGTTTAGCTCTAGAAGTTGCACACAAAATGGTGTTGAGTAGCTGGAAATTGATTAGCTACATGTGAGAGGAACACCCTTCATATACAAAAATTATCCATGAACTCATGCACTTCTTAAAGATAATGCAAGATGAAAATAGTGGCTTCTTCATGTTTGAAATATCTAGAACATTTATGCCACCTGCTATAATACGTAATCGGTGTATTTTCCTCTGTTCTTCACAGATATGGTTTTGTAGTGGGGAATATTGTTATCCCACGGATCAATCCCTATCATCTTTGTGCAGCGAATCATACTGGCATTTACAAACTTTCAGCAAACACAACTGGTCGCTACGATGCATACTGTTACAATGCAACAGGTATGTGCATGCTATATGATGTATCTTAGATAACAGATTAACTCACAATAACAGGTGTAATCTACTTAAGGTACTGGAATGAGGACTTTTTTATTAAGTATCATCTGATTTTCAGACTGAGAAGAAATACATTTTGTCAGCCTCTAGAAGTATAACGCCAGCAATGAATTTGACCCATTTTGTCATTAGTGTGTTTTGAACTAAACCGTTTTCTGCCCTTGGGTCTTAGTAGCTTCAGAACAGTTCATTATGATGACAGTGCAGTGAACCACTGCAGCAGTGAACCTAAAAGATGTAACTGTTGTAGGCAACAGCACTCAGCTCTTCCGTTCATGCACACGTGAGCTTCTATAGTAACAACAACCATTTGTGTTAAGGGATGTTAGGAGTGGCTGCAACCTGCAGCAGCAACAAGGTCCAGGGTGGCCATCCGAGAAGCCAGGAAGTGGCTGCTGCTCCCCTGTTTGCAGGTTCATCCAGTATTTGCTCTCAGGAAAATCTCCATTCAGACTTTAGACAGTATGATAGCAACGCGAGACAGAAGCAGCCTGCTTTCTTCTCAGGTTTTGCACTTTTTAGTAGTTGGAAATATTCCTACGTTATTAGGAAAATGTAGATAATCTTGTGACAGATGCTGAACACAGTGTTTGAAGATAAAATCTGGACCAACTTCAAGTGCCTTCAATTTCAGTAGATTAGTACATTCACAGTGGAAACAGATCTGACAGAAAGCTGTAGGCAAAATTCATTGATGATTTGAATGGCAGTGACATTTTTTGATTTTGTTTTTGGTGGTCATATCATTAAAATTCACCTTTGTGTTGATCTAGTACCAGGTGAGCTACCATCCACTGTCACCCATGGATGTATCTTCTGCTAGAGCGATTTGTGGCCCCACCAGAGCTTTAAAACTCCTCTTATTCCCTTCCAGCATGGTGGGCAGGTGGCTCACAAACTGGCCCCAAGCATGGCACTGCAGCCCGCTGGAGCAAGCAGTGCTCACCAGCCCAGGGCACACTATGCCTGTGCAGAGCCCTCCATGGAGGGGACAGGATTCCTCTGGCTAAAAAGGGTTAGAGCTGCCACTGCAGCCACGACATTGAAACTGGGTCATGAGGCTATTTTAACTGACGTTGATCACAACCATTTTCTGGAATGGTTATGGAAATGGAGAATCTCTCTGTTAGCTGACGGAATGATTTTGAAGTGCTCCACCTGGGAAGGAACAAAAAAGGAAATATAGGTAGATCAATGCATAACATTTGATTCAGAAATTTGTTTTCAGTTGTCCACATGTGAAGCAGAGATTTTGTGATTATGTATAATTAATATGGGTATACATGTGGCTTTTTTTCCTCAATTTTCTCAAACTAGTATTTTCTATTTTCCTTCTTTTACAGAAACAAGGGACAAAGCGTGTGAGCCAATTGAAAGACTAAATACTTCTCTCCTCAATAACCAGGGTGAAATAGGTACTGTATTGATTAGAAAGAGCTGTTTAATTTTCAGGATCTGGTTATCTTTTTTCTTTTACATAAACAAGTGCTAATATTAAAATCAAGCCAAACATAAGAAAAACACGTTGAAAGATGTTCAACAGCAATTAAAGCAATTAGTCACTTGTCTTCCCCTAAATCCTATGCTTTGTTTTTCTCAAGGTGTGACCAAACATTTTTTGTATGGGTATTTGACACTTTAGCGCCTCAGAGCTGCTAATGTTTCTTTGACATGTAGGACTTTGCTTAAGACTTTTCTACATCTCATTTGAGCTGCTGGTTAGAAAAGCAGCTGGAAGATTAAGAAAACTCATAATGATAAATTATTTATCCCAGTTCTAAAATTCTGGTTGACTTTACAGAGACCAAGATTTTAGGTTCAAAATCAAACTATCTTATCAAAATATTGAAATATTTTATGCAGAGTACGCCCTATATATTTGACAAATATATACATTAGCATATAGTGATGTATGATCTGCATTAGACATAGTGATGTATGATTAGACAGATTAGATAGGGTGACAAAAATGGGTGATCTGGTATTAATCCACAACTGTTTATTGTTTTTGTTCTAGGATTTAGCTGTATTTCTGTAATGCTAAGCAGCTTATGTGGCATCTTGATGTTATCATCTGCTTAATTTCCTCTTTCCAACAGTCATTGACAATGCGGATGGCTCACGTTACAATGCAGATGGCACACGTCATAGCGGAGAGTCTTCAACCTCAGGTGCAGACGATGAAAATGTAGGTAGTGGATCAACACATGACACAACTCCTATGGATACCTCCATCAGGAGATCCAGCCCTTCGTATTACGGAAGTGCTAGTCCAATCTCACAGCTGCCAGATCACTCTTCTGGAGGTGGTGAAAAAGAAATTGATAGAAAAGATTCCGGTAAGGACAGTATGTTGCCACTATATCTCCTTTAAAATAACTGATTGAAGGATTACATTGCTACTTAAAGTTTATCATGAGGAAATGAGACACACCATTTCTCATTTGTATCCTGGAAAAGTAACAAGAGAATGTGTGTCCTTGAAAGAAATTCTGAATTTCTGAGGATGTTTTTGATTGCATGAGAGTACAAAGCAGCCACACATCAGCATAGTTTCCTACATAAACCTTCCTAGGATATTGAAAATAACTAGTTCTAAGAATTTTGTTCTTACTAAAATACTTATTTCATTAAAGACTCAAAAACATATCTAACAGTGAACACAAAGAGGTTAGTGAGGCTGAGGGTATGGGTATATAGAGATAAGGATAACATACTTGTTCGCTAAAAGGATGAACTGACATTAAGTAATAAGTAGGAGTTTTCAGTACAAATGGTTTCTCTTTGTACAAATAGAGGGGGTTTTTTTAGCACTCTCACTACAGCATATTACAGAGTACACAGAGAGATAAAAATGTAAAATTCAAATGTTATTCATATCTTCTTCCTTTAGGTGGTAAAACCAAATTCCATTTTCATGAAGCCCTATCAAATACAAATGCCATACTCTTTTCCAGGGCATTCTGCAGGGTGGCAAATTAGTGAATTAGAGTGCCTTGCCTATATCTTGCTTTCTTGTGAAAGAGGCATTTTATTTAATCTTTTATGTTGCTCATGTGGCTGAAAAGTATCAGAGGTCTGAAAGACTAGCTCCCATTGAACCTAAAGGATATAAATATAATTCATCCTCTAAGTACAGTAAAATTTACTTTGTGACCTCTGACTACAGACTTTATATCAAATCACCAATAAGTTATCACTGAAGGATACCAGTAGTTTGCTTCATTATTCTCAATAAACACTGAAATGTAAAAAAAAAATTAAAAATTAAGCAGATGCACTAGGATTATAAAATGACTTTTCACCAGTGATATGCTCATGCCATATTATGCTTGTTTTTCCATGTAGTTATCATCAAGAAGGGTAAATTGTAACATTGTTTGCCTAAGGAAGTAGGATCAGAGCCAGTCCCCAGGGTGTATGCGATGTATTTCAGTTGCTTGCTGTGGCAACTTTTATCAACTCTGCTTACATGCTGAGTTTAGATTTTTGCACTAATTCTCAGAATATATCTCAGTAAAGAAGGGAATACAAATAACTTCCCTTATTGCTCTAGAATCCCTGTCCAGATGGTATACAGGTACAATTAGAGCTTGTATAACATGAACAGATCATTGTCAGAATGTTCATTATCAGTGCAATACATATTTCTCTTGAAATAAACTGTTTTGGTGATAACCTTAGTAAATTAGCAAGGTAAAGCTATTTGGGGTTGAACTATATGAAGAACCTAGTCAGTATTTTTCTTCACTCTTGGACCAATAAGTGTAGGTATGAAGCTTGCAGTACAGAATAATTGAAGAGGTTGTTGAGTACCAAGTTGCAATTCAGTTACTGAAATAGTAATGATTCACCCATCACCATACAGGTGATGAATTTTCTCCTGTATCAACTGACATCCCTTTGGTGACGACAGCTGATGACTACCCTGAAAGAGATGGTGGACAGTATCCTGCAAGTACTAGTAAGACTTATTTATTATAATAACTGCAACAAATATAGATTGCATTAAAACTGCTTTCTTCTTCCAGCAGGTCATTATGGTAAGTGATGAAGTATATGTCATCCCCAGTTTCTGAAAGGCATTTAAACACAGTGATTTCCAGACTGGTTAAGTAAGAAATAAGCTTCATTTGCTGGGACAAGTGGAGGAAAAGCATTTACTGTATGGTTTCTTCAATGCCTATACATGAGTTCATACAGATTGTTGTCTGGAGTTTCACACTGCTTTTTTATCACACCTGTTTACTCTATGAGGCATCACAAATTAGTGCAACCAATTATCACTTGAAGTAAATTTAGTTCTGAGGTAGAAAAGGACATTTTTGTCAAGTTGCAATGAAAGTGTCTGTGGTTGTGGTATACTTGTGGTTGTGATATACTTATCTTTGTAAATGTGGGTAGTCTGTGTCAAATACATGGCCTTGCTCACCAAAGCAGTGCTTTAGGTGGCAGTACCAATTGCCAAGGCACTTGTGCACGGCAAAAACTAATTTCATTCTTGTTGTTGGCAATAAGTATGAGAAAAAATTGTGGCCTGTGGTGGCTCCAAAGAACAGTAGCCATTTTCTCTGCTTTGTCCTTAAACAACTGTACTGAGCAGGAAAAAGTGCTTGTGAAGTTTTTATCAGATATGTAGTGCACAACAGCTACAGCAAATAAAAAACTTTTGAAGTCATCTCGCACATGCTAAAGTGGAACTGTACATATAGTCACTCTATTTCTTAAATTTAGGGTGATAAAGATCTTTGCCCCACAGATAAAATGAACCTAAAGGGAGAATATTTTAACTGTACAGAGGAGATCTACAGAGGCATGTTGTAGTAAGGATTGAACTGATAAAAAAGAAAGTTTCTTCCTGCTGACTCTTTTTTCCCCACCATGCAAGCCCGTGACAATGAGGAATTTGCTTAATTCTTTGTTGGTTGCTGATAGATGGTCAAATGGTCTACGTGTTTAGAGGGACACTGCCCTCATTGCTGCATTTAGAAATAACAGGATAGAGCACGAATGTTTGTATGTCTTACCCAGTTAGCAAAAGCTTTACTACAAGACAGAAATAATTCAACCAAGTTTTTCATCTCAGAGGCAGTGAAGGTTAGTAATACCTTCTTTATATGTAGATGGAAAAAAAAAAAAAAATCAGGTTGATTTTTGCCCAGACCTTGAAAGCAAGTAGAGAATTTTCTGGTGCTTTTTTAAAGTGAAACGTTCTGCTACAAAGTACTGCCTGTAAGGGGGTGGAGCTGGGGAAAATCCACCTGGTAGCAGTGGGGATTTTGTCTGGGGTGATTTTTCCTTCAAATACATATTTGCTTTAGTATGAATGTATGACTTAGTGCTTCCATGCACAGATGCTTTTGTACCCATTGCAAAAACCTGTACATTGTTTCTAGGCAGGAAAGCTTTCAGTTTTCCTTTTACTTCTTGATTATCAAATATATTGATCCTAAATACGTATTTCCCTTCCTGTTGCTAACAGTTCTCTCCCATGGGCATGACTATTTTACAGATTGAAAACTAGAGGAATTTAAGACTTTAAAAGATCAAAATAACTATAGAGCTATGTAATAAAAGATGTCAATCTTGATATATGTGTATCACAGAAGTGATAGCATTGACATGATAGATTATTGGTTTAGAGTCAATAAATTGATTCTCTGGAAAAAAAAAAGAATATAAACGTACTGCACCTGGGCTTTTCTGACAGCTTTAGGTATTACTCAGCAACATCACTTTAAAGCTATACAGACCCACTTCATTTAATTTTACTGCATTACAAATGAATGAGTAATTTATCACTCCTTTGAGAAGTTCAGTATAAGGCATGTATCTTCATGGACATTACTGGTGATGTTCTCCATAGAGTTCACAGCCTGGATTAATGAACTGCCAGCACTTTGTCATTGACTTTCTATCCTGGCTGAAACAAGTTTTCCTCTTTGCTATTAACAAGTTATGATTCATCTGTATATGTACCATGGATCAGATGTCATAAAATTCTGTTGCTGGTCAGTGAGATACTTCCCTAAATTATCAGAGCTAGATAGCCCAACAGTAATTGTGACTGATTTTGTTCATCCACATAAAATAGACATTTTTATGCTCTGCTGGATTTTCCTTGTAGTTGTTTTGTAGTGTTCCCTGAAAAAAATCCCATCAATGAAAAAAGTCTTATGTCCATACTTTGGCTGATCTCACAGCAAAACATCCTCATTCATATTCTGAATTTGGAAGCTGTGAATACATATTCATCAATTAAGAAAATGATCTCCTAAGGCTTGTTGTGGAAAGCAGGTAGAGTAAGGAGTAGGGAGCAATTAGTGACTGTGAGAAGAGACAATATTTATTCAGAATTTTCAGAAAGGCAAAATCTGTTTGGTTTTTGCTGCCAAAATAGCTACGCTTTGAAAAAGTGCAAGTCTGAGTTTACATCCGTACACTTCGTACACTTTGCAGTTTATAGATAAGCAAAACATAACTACTGCAGAGTGAAGAACATCACTTTATCCTGTTTGATCATAAGAACTTTGATTCTAGGTCTTGCATTTAACAATGCTTTGATATATTGCACAAAAAAAAATGATCAAAACTAGTGTCTTTGATGTTAGTCTTCAAGGTATTATCGAAAATTAATTATTTAAAGAGTTTTTACTGCACAAAAAAGAGTACATGATATCTTTTCTTCATCTTCAAGATCCAAAGGATGGTCTAAATGCTGATAATAGTGCTTGTGAGGAATTCCCTGAACAAATATATTTCCAGAAAAACATTTTGAAGTAGATTTCTCTTTGTTTTGGTGAAATGTGTGCATGACTCGAAGTGCAGCTCTACTTACAAACTCTACTTCTTATTTTATTGATTAATAGCTTAGCAGAGAAAAAGGTTAAACTATCAGTTGGTTTGCTTCAGGGATCTGAATTTCTATGGTATGCATGCTTCTATTGGCTTTCAATGCTTTTTGTCAAACTATAGAGGCGTGTCTCACATACAGGACATATTTTGGTCTGTCACACCTAAATTGCTATTCAAACTTCATTGACTTTACTGGACTTTCAGATCTGGTAACACAAGCTTATAATTCTTCAGCAGAATGTTTCAAACTTCACTTACTATACAAGAATTGGATATTTTTGCTGTTGGAGGAATGTAATGATACCACGAGTTCATACATTCACCTTGCACTCACATCCATCTCAGTGTCATGAGCATGCTCAGGGTGATGGTGTTGGTGGACTTGACTTTGCTGGAGGAAAAACACTTCCGAAAAATAGTAACAAGATCTTGGTTGAATGAACCATGTCCTCACAGCTTCAGGGCCTCATCGTGACAACCTGGAGAAACCCACCACCCAAGCTTGGTGGAATCCCTTCTCAAACCACTGGTGGTGGTCAAATCCTGGAGAGAAGCTGCAAGAACCCACGCAAGCAACCAAGGGTAAAGAATGTTGTGCTAAGAGGGTGCTTTGAGTAGGGGTTGAATATCCAGAGCAGCAGGGCAATGAGCTTTGGAATCATTAACTGGAAGGGGGTTGAATGTGTAGTTTATGTCATTGCTTTTTGTTGCCATGTGTTTGAAGTGGGAAAAGCAAAGTCCTGTGCTGTCTCTCATTGACTGTACATTTGGTAGTGATGGAGGAGTTGTCCACGTTGTTCATGTACTGTGGAGGTACTCTGTGTGTTTGAAAGGGATGAGCATTTGAGTCATTTTATGAAGGATGTACTTGGGTTTTTCTTTTTTCTGTTTGGAAGCAATTTACACGTAGACAATTCCAATGATAAGGACTTCTGGGAGAAAGGAAGAAAATTATTTCAAGTCAGTACACTGTGCTCACTGTGCTAGAAGAGGACAGAGTATGGTTAATGCTGTGAGCATGCATAGGGCACTGAAGTGTAGCTAAGAGCTACACTGGGGCAGCTTCATCATGGCCGTTGCAGAGTGATGTATGTCTTGTGGGTGGAAGAACCACGAGGAGATATGGACCGTGGGAAGCACGGTGCTGTACACAGTCCTCTGTGATTATAAGGGTGTGCATAAGTGAGACAGGAAAGCATAAGTGATGTCAGCAGGAGACCTTTTGGGTTAGGGCTTCATGGAAGATTTAACATCACCACAGCAGATGTGACCTCAAGTGGCAATGGTTTGGATGATGAAGACTCTTCAGAGGAGGCGATTTACTCAACAGTGTTTCCAGGCTGGGACAGGAGTGTGGCCAAGCATGAGTATGCTCCAAGTACTAGTAAGGAACTTCTTTTCTCATTAGATGGTTTTATTTTTCTTTTTCCTTTCCTATCTGATGTTCCTCCTCCTTTGTCACACAGACACTGTGTGAAAATTGGATGCTCTTCTTATTAACTGTTCTTTCAGAAATGTCTCTTTTGTGATTAGAAAAATTATAGGGAACATAAGGAGAAACTTTACTATGAGGGTGGCAAAGCACTGGAACAGGATGCCCAGAAAGTTTGTGGAGGCCTCTCTGGAGATACTCAAAACCTGCCTGGACATGTTCCTGTGCAACCTGCTCTAGGTGAATCTGCTTTAGCAGAGGGGTTGGGTGAGATCATCTCCAGTGGTCTCTTCCAACACCTGAAGGACACAATATGCTGCTTGACCTTATGACTAGGGAATGGCCCCAGTCCTGGCTTTTCTTTCAGTATAGATATTGTCATTAATTACTATATTTTAATGCTTTAGTTTGTACAAAGATAATGATCTGCTCCTTTTTTTTAATTTAATTTAATTTAAGCATATCTTAATGTGTCTTTTGTCCATGCTCTTACTCAGTAGTGTTTATAAATCACTGTTTATAAGCATTTTTTTATTCTGAAGATAATGGAGTATTTGGGTTCTTTTCAGCAGTGCTTTTCATTTTTAGAAGAAAATGCAAAATGAGCAAGTCATCTTGCTTTGGTGCTTTTTATTCTTTTGTCCAAGTTTGTGGTATTTCTGGTGTTTATTTATCTTTGAGGCTCTGCATTGGTGGCTTATTCCACATGGCATATTGTATTCCATCTACTTCCTATGGCCTAGTGGTGTCTGCATGCTCCATAGGTGAAAATGTTTACAATCTCTGGTCATAAACTCTTGTTGAGGTTTTATTTTACCTGTTCTCAAACAACTGGTGGTGGTCAAATCCTGAAGTATTATAACTCTCTTGACTAATACTGGCTTCCTGGTGGCTGTTGAGGTGCTTTTGGTTTTTTTGCTGACTGTAACTTTTGAGCTCAGTGGTGGATATTCTCACATGAATCAGAGTAATTCTTGAGTACTTAGCAAGCATGATTTACACATATTCAGATATCTACCAGCATTATTCTTCAAACTTGAGTTTAAATGTCTATAACTACTGTAATTGTTTTGCACTACTTCTACTATATATTATTCTGCTATTTCTTCTTTTCCCCATTCTTCTTGGGGAAACTTTGCATCTGACCAATGCAAAGATTTGATAAGAAGAGACTACAGTTAAGCTATGCTTGAATTTCCATTTTCCATCATGTTTATGGCACACACTAACAGTAGAGTAACAGTGGTAGATCATGGTCAGCTTTGAATCCTACATTGTCCTAACAGCTGTGGACTCGCAACACAGAACACTTCTGGAAATCACCACACAAGATCATTGGAACCCAGCCTATACAGATGAAGAGGAGCAGTATCCTAGCTCTCCTGGCAGGGGTAAAGCAATTAAGCATTTCAGATAATACTCAGATTTCTAACATAATTCAGTGAAGTGTAACACTGTTATGGTGTAACTGGTTACAATTCCCATACCATTAGTTCAGTGTTACACATCATTTGCACTAGAGCCCTCAGAGGTGGCATCTATAACATTCATCTGTCATTCCAAGTCTTTTTTTGCATCTAATCTTCATTACTTGGCACTTTTCCTCACATCTCTAGAATTTTTAAACTTGCACTGCCGCTAGTGTAATAAAACTGAGTAGATTGTAATAATTGGTGACCCATCTTGGTGAGAACAAAAAAATAAGTCCCTTTTTTCCACTTCAAAATTTCTATTGTGAAATCTAATAACAAAAGACAAAAAAAAGGGAGCTAGTGATTCAAATACATTAAGTTGTGCTACAGACAGTAATATACTATCTCCAAATGAATGTGAAAATTTTGCTACCAGTGTTAGTGTCAGTAGCCAAGTGAGATATTGAAAATGTACTCATATTCTTCAAGCCTAAAAACCTCATTAGGCAAAGACGTACAGAGTGCATTCTCCAGGTATTCCTCCAGTTTTGCTCTTCTTGGGAAATAACACAGGTTTCTCTACTTACATATGACTTATGGCATATGTAACAGGTCCAGCTCATTCTTGGTATGCTCTTATTAAGGACCCTTGCTTACCTTTAATCTATCACTCGTGGAAATATTTGATATGCAAGGCAGATACATTTCAAACTTAGTTCTAATGCTCATCTCAGTGTTATAGGTATTCTTGTTTTGGTTGGTTTTTTTTTTCTGGTATATCTTTTCAAAACCTTTTACTGTTCTTTAGAAAATCTCTTATAATGAGTTATTTATAACTAACTGCATCTTTTGCTATGTAAACAACAGCAAATTAAAGAATGAGCAACTTATCAGTAAGAGCATTATTATTACTGAGTTCAAAACAAGTATGTTTCCAACTTTGAATATCTGAACCTACTTATTTCATTCATCCATTCCCAGAAGAAATGACACTTTACTTGGAGCCAACCTTGTAATTTCATAATTGAGATATTAATTCAAAAGAGAAAATTTTTTATTCTTTTTTTTCCCACTTCTAAAAATCCAGAATACACAGACTCAACAGCCAAGTTAGTATTAATAAATATGAACTAGAGATGCAAGCTGCTGTTTCTATGTGTTCTTCAAATGCTTCTCCTATAGCTTTTCTCTGTCATTGGTCACTGGGACACTTTCTAGCACACTTAAATCTTCTTCCAATCCTGGTGATGCTTTTGTGCAATAGGGATTTCCAAAGGACTTTGGTTTCCTTTCATCTTTCATTTCACATCTAATGCAACAATAAAAAGAAAAAGCCAAAACAGAGAAGCCAGGCACCCTTGTTGTGTAGACTATCAAGACAAGAATAACATGACTGGTGTTGGGTATTTTGATCATTATTAATTCAGTCATCATCTTACCAGCACTAGTTACAAGTGAAAATGAAAAACATCAAGGACCAACCCAACATCCACTAATACACAGTGTTCATTCTGGATGGAGCAGTCAAGAACAAAATCCTGCAAATACCACTGGGAGTACTGAACAACATGAATTAACTGTTGCAGGTGAACATGATACTGAAAAGGAGTCATCTCATACAGGTAATATTACAGGTCACATTTTAGTAAATTATCAGGGTTTATGAAAGTTACAGTTTTAGAATTTTATTACTAACAATTTTGCAATCTGAGGCCATAACAGAAGTTCTGGGAATAAACCTGAGCAATGCTGATTTTTCTTTCTTTTCTTTTTTTAATTATTCTATTCTTCAGACCTGTTCCTGGAGGTTTGCTTTCTATCCTGTTTGGATTGTGTGTCAAGACCTATAGTAGATTAATTCCGTAACTGTCTCTTACTTTTAGTGTTCCGTGTCGTGAGGTCACAAGGTTTTAACAGGGTTTCTCCATGGGTTATATCTGTAGGAAAGAGTAAATGTTTATATGGAAAAATAGTAATAATGTCTGTTGTATTTTTCACATATTTGGGAGCTGTGTTTTCTCCCTTGTTGCAAATCATTATTGAATCTGAGAGAGTTGATTTTTTTCAGTTTTTGTTAATATGGCAATTATATCTATAAAAAAAAATCTAAAATATCTACTCATTGTGTGTCAAGACCTTATTAGTAAAAGTTTTGTGTAGCTCACTGCTTCAGCAGTCCCTAAACTCACATTCCTCTAAGACATCAATCAAAGGTGGTTCATTGATATCCTTTAAAAACTGCTGATGCAGTACAATGTATTACTGATATATATAAATACTATATATTATACTATACTACTATAGCAATATAATTTGGTCTATTTGCAATTAAAATTTTAACACGCTGTGGCAATTTTCTAGGCTTTTCTTGATTGGATTAAAGGCGTGTTAAGGAGGGTTATGCGATTTCTAAGATTTGGGTACTCTTTTCCTGTGACTGTATAATAAAAGGTCCAGACTGGTTGATATGGAAGAGATAATATTTTTCTAAATAACTGCAATATCAAATATTCTTCAGTTGAACACTGTTGTACTTATTGTGTGCATCATTCACAAATCTGCATGTGCTAACCTTCCCCTCTGTCACACTTCCATGTTTTTTTTTCTGGAGATGCTGCAACTGATAAAACAGTGAAATTTCAAGGGAAAAAATTGAAAATAGTCAATACACTCAAATTATCTGACTAAAATCTTACTGATGGGTTATATCCTTGCAGTTATTTCTGCCGTTGCTGTTCTTACTTCTGCATCAGTGGGTATTGGTTTGATATTCAATCAATACAGAGTGAACATCATAATCTGGGAAAACACTTTTGAAAAACAATGAGATATCTTGGTTCTGAAAAGCATATGCTCTATTTGAGGAAGGAGTCAGTCCTGCTGGTGACAGTAGACAGCTTTTCTAAACATAAACCAGAATGAGAAGCAAATCTGCTTTACTTCTCTTTGCCATTAAATGTAGTAGACATGTGAGCAAGGCCTGTCATAAAGACAAGAACTGAAGAGGAGAATAATATGAGAAATGGATCTTTATATACTGAGATCATAATTGCTTCACCATCATCATAACAGCTATGGCCTCCAACCGTGAGGCCAAACAGAATGACTCAGTGGAAGACCCATTGGTGTATCCAGGTTGGGACGAGGGAGAGGATCATGCCACACAACCTGCTATCATGGATAGAATTATTCCAACCAAAGAAAATAATCATGAAAAAGAATCTTCCACTACAGGTACTAGAAATAATATCAATTATGTACATTTCATCACTTCCATCTCTCAGATGCTGTATGAACTTCTAGAAAGGAATACATTAGAGATGTCTTTAAGACAATCATATGAATTATACTGATTAATTTTCTCTGTGCTCTGCCTGGGTAGTGGTGAGATAAGTTTTCAATTTTAGCTCTGTATAAAACTTTTTTTTTTTCCTTTACTTAACAATACCACTTTTAGTATTGTCTGTTCCTTAATGAAGCATGACTGTGGAATTGCATCCAGCTTATTATATATTATTTGGTGTTGCCAAAATGTCTTTACCAAAAAGTTGAGTTCATACTTATGTATATTTGTACATCAACAGGTTAATGCTTTTAATCTGTGAATATTCATCTGAGGAAAGAGTGTTCTTTTCACAGATTTTATCAGAATACTTGTCCTTCTGGTTCAGATGAGAGAAAAGATTTTACAAAACTGGCATAACATAGCATCATGATGCAGTCTCATATAACATAAACCATTTCTACCATCAAAATAATGTTCTAAAACCATGATATGAAAAACATGTGACTTTTTCCTCAAATAAGAGGAAAGATAACTTTTACCCTTTCTCAAACAGAAAATGCTCAGAAAATGCTCAGAAACTGTTATCGGTTTGGTGACAACCAGTTAAATTTCTTTTATGGTTGCTGTGTGTTCTTCACATGATACCTCTTCTAAAGTCTCATTGCTCCTGCCATTATACAGCATTACCCAGCTATTCTGAAAAATCAGGACAGCTTAGGTTACAAAGCTGGTAAGCTGATGACAATGAAAATAAATAGAAAAGCCTGTTTCCTTTTCTTCTTAATGATACAATTTGAATAAAAAGCTCCATCTACTCTGAATATAAGGAAGAGAAAAAAAGGTGTGTTGGGTTCTTTAAACACCACACCACAAAGTAATTATGAAAGGTTAAATCCTTTAGTAATGCAAAAGTTTGAAGATGGTCTTATGACAACCATGAACAGAAGAATGAATTACAACCATCTTCTGTACCTTGTCACTACTGACAGAGTCTTGAGAAACAAAGGAGCATCAATGCCTGTAGAAAGGGTTCCTTAACTGTCAGTAGCAATATCTATAACATAAACCACACTGTAACAGCACTTGACAGCATCCCTGAAGCTGAAGATCTGTGGTCATCCTGGAATGCAGGTCAGGGAATTCTCCTGAGTGCTGTCTCTATGACCTTTCCCTGTGCTCACTGTCCTTGTGAATCTTTTGGGTTAAGTAAAAAAGTGGATAAAAATAATAAATTAAAATGTCTTATAAATACATTGAGAGAGCAGTGATGACATATAGGAGGTAAGAAGGTCTCCCTTGTCCTCCCCTCTTGTGGTGAGAAAAGGGTAGCAGTGGTATAAAGTGAACAGGAGACTTGGACGTGGTGGGAATGGGAGGGGCATGGCAGCACACACATGGAATTCACAGCTGATTAAATCACCATGGTAACAGCTGTTGCCTCTCCTGACGGTGCCCACCATGGAGACCCAACTCAGCCTCCTCTACCTTCGGATGATGAAGCTGGACAGGGCACTGAAGACATCATGCATCCCACACACATCCCTGGGGATGAGGTCCTCCACAGGGCCACAGCTAGTATGACCACAGCTGATGATGACTCTCCTCTGATGGGTACCAGTAAGAATAATGGATCATACTCATTTCTCATGCCTGGTGTGAAATGAGGCATTATTTCTTCTGAAGTTGATTTCTTTCCCTTTCTTTCTCATTGGGGGACTCTACAATCTTGGTATGGACTTACAGTGCAAAAATCTGTGGTGGGATCTTTGCTGTTGATAGAATTAGCTGCTGGACAAAGCATAAGGGACTTCCTGCTGGTGCACTTGGTGGTTTCTGTTCTTTGCAGAAGCATGTTTCTGGGTGGCCTGCTGACTGTTCCACAAGATGTACACTTCGGTGATTCTGAATTCCCAGCCCCATCTTCCTTTCTTGCGCATCAGTGGGATCAGGCTTGATATGCTTTGGCACCATGATTGGTGTGGTGGAGGTGCTTTGGTGGGTTAATCAGATGGCTTACTCCTGTGACTCAGCAGCAGCACCGTCACCAGAGAGTGCTGTCCCACCGGTGAGGGCATGGCAATCATAGAAGAATTACATCCCATAAATTCTACCTTCAGTTCCTTACTTCTCAGTGGTCGGTTGCCAGGCATGACTGCCACAGATGTGGCTGCCGTATGGCCTCTCACTCCTGAGTTGCAGGGTCAGGTTATTGCTGCTGTGCTCTCTTCTTCTGAAGTCTCCCCTCTCCATCTGTCACTGGGATTTGTATGTGTAGCCAACATCTCCCTCCAATATAGTAAACATGTATGTGGTGCTTAAAGGTCTCTCGGAAGCCAGTGACAGTGTGGAAGAAGAGGGGTAGACCTTTCTGTCTTCTCTCCTTCTGTGCTTTAAATGGGGAAGATGGACATGCTTTCTGGCTTGCTGTGGTACAGGAAGGAGGGAAGTAGTGTGGGCAGTGGTTTTGTGAGTGCTCTCTTTTAAAGCTGATCATGCCATCGTCATGGCAGTCACAGAGTCCGTGGATGATGTTAACCAAGAGAAAGCAAACGAGGAGCCACTGACACCTCCTGGCACTCCACCCAGAAGTGAAAGTGAACAAGCAAACACCACAGATGGTTCCCATGTCAGTTGGATACCTGGAGTTTTTCCAGACATTGATGATCATCTTAGCCAACTGCAGACCTCTCTTCCTACTAGTAAGAACTACAAATTATGAGCATTTTCATTTATCCGTCAGTCAGTTATTTGTACAATGGTGATCATCCAACAACATGTGTACTAAACCAAATTGTAGATTTTGGTCATACGATTATTTCTTTTCAGTTTTTATTATTGTTTATAACTTGCTTATGTTATTAAAGGGAATTTCTTCCTGTGCAGAGCAGAGGACATTTGCTAAAAGTCTGAAAACAGTGTTTTGCAAATAACCTTCTCTTTTCTATTATCTGTATGTGGTAACACCATAATTAAAGTGAACAAGTGTAAACTTTCTTCTCATGCCCATACATACATAATAGCATTTTCTCTTTCTTTTTTCCTAGGCACAGATATTAGCTATGTAACACCTAATTGTCTGTTCCTTTTTCCCCCATCTATATTCCCTCTACATTAGTTGAGTGTGTATCAAAACAAAGGTAGTTCCCTGTGAAACCCTGTTTTCAAGGTGGTTTTGCTGTTGATATCTAGCCAGTGATTAATTATAGCCATGTTACTGGGCTGTAACTAATATTGCATTTGTGAAAAACTTTTTGTTATTCTTCTGATAGATTTAGTGCAATTAACATGTTTACTTATTACACTACATAAAGCCTTTCTTTTTTTTGTGTGTGTGCTAATAGTACAGGAAATGAAGGGACTTTTTCTTATTTCCAAATGAAGCAATCATACAAATAATCATCCTAACAGTAAGGTTTTTTCCAAATGCTACTTTGCATGCACACTAATCCAAATACTATTTTCATGCACTTTCTTGAAAGTTAGTGTAATCATCCTAGGGTAGATTTTGGTCAATGATCTGTGGACATTCTTTGCACATAAGTAAGCTTATGTATCTGCATTTTGATGACATTATGCAGCAAGCATTTTAAAGAGAATTCTGTTATTAATTAATGAATTAATGTTAATTTATACATTGACAGGTAGAATTTGGCATACTTTTTTTTTTAGAATTTTATATAAACCCAGTAGAATCAATGCTATCAAAACTGTCAGAGTTGTAGTATTTTGACATAGACACAACAATAGAAATGCAAAATATCTATTTAATCGAGTTTTATTGGAAAGGCAAATCAATTTTTAATAATGGTTTCTTACTACAGGAAACTCATTTCTTAACTTTCCCTGCTCAATTCATTTAATTAATCCAACTGACTCCTGAATTTTATGTGCAGACATTACACACTAAGAAAAAATGTTTGCTACCTTTCTGGTCTGAACACATAAAACCTGTAAGAACTGGTTTGAAGATCATTTTCAAGGTAAACGTCTGCATCAAATCTTTGCACTGTCAGTGCCCTGGCAAAGGCTCATAAGGCCTTAGTCCCCATACTCTTCCTCTTTGAAGTTTTCTTCTCTTAGTGTTTTTGAAAATCACAATACAAAGGAATAACTACTACACTACCATTACCATAAAAAAGTTTATTTCTTGAATGGTTCATTCATTTATAAGTTTCTCCACAGAGCTGTAATGGAATGGAAAAGATTGAAAGATTTGCTTCTTTCTCTACAGCATTGTTTAAGCTGTGGTCTGACAGCACCCTAATGACTGACCTGTTGTCCAAGTTTCCATGGAATAAAAAAAGATCAGTCCACTGAAGGAACTCAAAAAATAACTGTCAAAAAGAAAAAATCTAGTGTGTCATCAAAATGAAATGTAGAAAGCTTTTGAGGATCCCTCCCTGTTCCTTGTAAGCACCTCCTCAGAGCCAGAACTGCAGGAGACATGACTGAATCCTGCTGCTGCTGCTTCTCAGTGCTCTGGGGAGGGGAAGGGCCAACAGAGCAGTTCTCTAAGCACCTGACTTTTAATAAATGTCCGAGTGCCTTTATAAAGGGGCATTGTTGTGACAAAGCTCTGTCATTTCTTAAGGATGATATAAAGCACCTTAAATAAACCATAATCTCCTGAGATGTGGGATAGACAAGTACGTTTGTTCATCTTTCTTGGAGTCCAGATCAGGACCCTCAGTTGTTGAATCAGTGCTCTGTCCTTTGTGGTGAGATAGTGCAAAACAACTCTCCAGTAAATAAGTTTCTTGTTAATAAAAATAATGAAAACATCTGGAAGTTTCATGAACTACTTGCTGGCTGAGCTTAACAGAGGGAAAAAACATGCTTCTCAGTTTTGTATTTACCAGCTGCTATTAGGAAATGAGATCAGAAGTACTGGAAATGTGTTGCAATGTGTGTTAAAGAGAAAGAAATTCACAGCTGATTAGAGTACTTAAATTGGTCTACTAGAGTCTGGAAGAATTCAGAGAGGTGGAGATCTGTAAAATCTTTTTTGTAGTGATAATGAAGTAGTAGTCCCAAATGAAGTCACTGTATCTATAGTCTGCTGATAATTTTAGACTTGTGATACCTGTATGGCAACAGTGTGGGCTGGGAATGTTTATGCATAAAAGTGCAAGTGATATGGCCAGCATAGCAAATACTTGAGACTAGAAGTATGCATTTTGATTTAATATCTAATGGCATCTTAAAATTAAGTTACACAGCTTATTAAAAAGGACAAAGGATCCACCTGTAAATTTGCAGAGAGCATTTTTTCTCTCAGGAAAATTATATTGAATTTTTAAAGTCCCACTGTATGCATAGCTGTCAAGTTTATAACCATTTAGAGAACCATCCTTCTATGTTATGAAAGCATTACAGTCTTAGGAATTCAGTTTTATTGTGTGTAGGAATAAAATTAAAAGTTTCAAAATTTGTCAATGTTAATTGGTCTTCTTTCGCTTTCTCTGCCTCTCTTCCCCACCCCGGCCCTTTCCTCATGGGACAGAGAAGATATTTGACTTGTATGAAAAAAACCTCTTCACAAAGTTGGCAGCATTCACATGTCTTTACATTTTCTCCAGAAAATTTCTAGGCAATTATAA
>WUAM01000431.1:127669647-127684654 GCA_024336885.1 Actenoides hombroni | reverse complement strand
AATATATTTAATATGAGAGAGACAAGAGAGGAAAGCCTTAACTTTTCTTATCAAAAATATTAAAACTAGCTATAGTTCAGATGCATATGATGACTGTAGTCTAAGCAATATTTTTTAGCATAAATACTTTTTAATGACCTCAGCATGAACTTTCTAGAATATAGTTTTTTTATTGTGAAAGTCATAGTCTTTGTACCTCACTAGTAAATATTCACTAAGCATATTTGGCCTAACAGAGAGTTTATTCTTTAGGATCTACCTCCAGTGCACATGATAGTCAAGGACATTATGAATCCACTACTTTATGTGAAAACGCCACAACAACAAAAACATTTTCACAACCAAGATCAGCCCTGGTACCAGGTATGTTTTTGAAGTCATATGTTTTAACAATATAAGCATAGAATTGTATTAATATGGAATGTATTAAGAGTTGAAAATGTATGTCAAGTACAGTTCAAACTTCTTCTGAATCAGAGAATATTCATCATATGATGGTCATCATGTGTTCAATCAGAGAATACTCAGCATTTCCATTACAGTCTGAAAAATGGAGCATATTGTAACTCATACACTTTGCCAGCAATATCAAGATGAGAGAAGTCATTTTTGGATTAAGATCCAAACATGAGATTAAGATCCAAATAACCTTTGTAAATTGATAGTAAATCAGTCAAATTCATTAGAGATATATACAAAGTATCATATCCATGAGAATGTTCAGTGAAAATAATAGCTGATACAAGTATTGCAGAATAGTGCTTGAAGATTAAAATGAATAAAAAGAAGCCTACACCATGATACAATTGCAAAAGAATGCAAATATATTCTGAGACATATTAACAGTGAAGTTATTTTTAAAACAGAGAAACTAATTATCCTACTCTACTGAGGCCTAGCAAGTCCAGAGCTGAAGTTCTGTGTTCAGTTCAAGGCACTGCATTAATCACATAGGAAAAAAGAAAAGTGGAGAAGAGCACACACACACACACACACAAAAAAAAAGATGGAAAGATAACCTTTGAAGCACCTTTTGAAGAGCTCATCGTTTTCAGAGAAAACTGAAGGGAGATATGAGTATGCTACAAAAAGAATGCTTATCAGTTTTTCACCATGGAGTAATAATAATTAACTAATTAGAAGAGGTAATTTGTTTCAAATGAAACACAGGAGACTTGTTAGGCAAGTGACACTTATTTCAAATAAACAAAATAAAAGACTTAACCTCTTAGGAGAGGATCTTTGTCTACAGTGGTAGTATAGCAAAAAGAATAGCCTACGGGGGAGGTTGTGAAATCTCTTTTACCAAAGATGTTAAGAGCAAATGGAATATTTCTCAGCTGTGTTCTTATTGATCCCGTTTCACTGGAGTGAAATGTGGCTGATATGGTCTCTTAGAGTCCCTTCTAGTTTTGTAGTTCCTTTTGTTCTAGAGTTTGCCAAAAAAATACCCCTTAAAAGAAGATTTTAAATGAAAAGGTGAACATTTCACTCTTCCTGAAAATCATCCTGGTTTTGTGCTTGGGATTGCAGATGTATCATTGCTAAGGTTTTTCTTTTGCTGTAGGAGTATAACAGTGGTAGAACTCCTCTTCACCTATGTCTGCAAAGTACAGTGCTTATAGGTGCTAGCAGTGATAGAGTATTTCATCCGAGTTGGCCTGTGTGTAGCCAAATGATGAAATGCATTTGATTTGCACAGAAGCACTTTGTAACAGAAACATTCATGCAAACTAGGAAGAAAAGTCTGGCAGTTTAAAGAATGTGAAAGTTCTTGTGTTCTTGCAGTTCTGCAAAACTACATGAGATATGTTAACATGCTCTCGTCCCCTCCCTTAACTGTCCCTACAGAATGGCTGATCATAGTTGCCGCTCTTCTGGCCCTGGCATTGATTCTTGCAGTGTGCATTGCTGTTAACAGTCGGAGAAGGTAAGGTGGCTCCTTTACTTTTTCAAAACACACTGCCTTTGTATTTTCTTCATCAAGAGACTTCAAAACTGTGTGAAAGATCAGTGCAGCATAACACAGGAAAGAGCTTCCTCTGTGAAAGAAAGCTCTTTCCTGTGTTACGCTACCCTGCTCTTTCACAAACCTTTGAAGCCTCTCAACCTGAAGCCTGATTGCCCAGGTCACCGTATCCTGCACAGGTCACATATCAGCCTTCACACTCACACAGAACCACATGAAGTCAGTAGCTGTAAAAATTGTTTGGTCTTGTAGTTGGAAACTAACTGTATGTAGATCACGGAGTATTAATTATTTTCTACCTATTACTTACTAATAGAAAGATCCTGTCCACTGAGAGTGAAAACTATGTGATAATGCACATAGACATGCACACAGGATGAGCTGAGTGTAATTCTCCACCATTATCAGTGTTGTCCATGTACGGTGTGAATGTCTGTATTAGTCAAGCGATGTCACAGGATTCATTTTTTTCTTCTAAAGAAAAGGCAGTATCACAGCTGGCATTAACAGGGACATATTCTAACATTGCTTTGAGGGCTCAGTAGCCGTATTCATGCCACTTTACAGTTGAAGAAGCTGAGGAATAGAAAGTTGCAGTGACCTCTGTGAAATTAGCCAGGGAATTTGAAAAAACTGTAGCCTAAAGGATAGGCTATAATGTTCTAAACCTTCTCATTTTGCCAGGGACTGTTCTGAGGTTACTTCTCAATTGCCTTAAACAGCTTTTTGCTACTTGAAACTTAAAGATGAACCCTTTAACAGAGTAGCTATTTTCTCCTTGAACATTGAACGTGAACTTTTTTATCATCAGAGTAATCATATAAAATGTGGGCATTTTTGTTTGGGAAGCAGAGAGCAAATTTATTCCTCATCTGCTGATTGCAGGAAAGCACATGTTAATGCTTCTGTGAAATAGTGTCAAGGTCCTTCAAAGCAAGGTGCTTAGAATAAACCATTGCCAGTGTGGTGAGGGAGCAACCCAGGCAGACCGTGCCCATAGTGCGGAAGGCTTTTATGAGACAAAACAGTGCAAACTCAAGGCCAAATTGTCAGACAGAGCAAACTGATGCAGTTTTGCTGACATCAGTAGCGAGATGCCACCTGTATGTTTGCCCTGTGACTGCATCCACAGTATCAGTGCTTCTCTGACGGTACTGTTAGAGATCTGTTGAAATAAGAAGGCTCTCAAGTATAGGGTGAGACACAAAAGTCTACAACTTTTCTTTCTGTGATGTGATTCTAGAGTTACACAGCCTGAACGGCATGGCTTATTGGATTTATGTTACTCTGTTATGTCTTTAAATGTAGACTCTGCTATTGTTTATTCCCTCTTAACCCGGAGTTACCATAGGAACAGACAAACAGAGCCATCTATGTTTAATTATAGATTGCATCTGACCAGAAATGAAACCATCTCAGAACTGTAAATTATGTCTCTAGATACTGTTAATGGAAAACGTAGCTTTTAGAGCTTCCGTGCAGCTGGGAGTGAGTTGCAGAGAGAAAGCACATGTGGGTGCATGTATGTGTATGAATCTATGGATTAGACCCTAGTAATATATGTGAATCATAGAATGGTTTGGGTTTGAAGGGACCTTAAAGATCACCCTGCCATGGGCAGGGACATCTCCCACTAAACCAGGTTGCTCAAGGCCCCATCGAACCTGGTCTTGAACTCGTAATGGTGGAGCACCCAGAGCTTCCCTAGGCAACCTGTTCCAGTGTCTCACCACCCTCAGAGTGAAGAACTTCTTCCTAATTTTTTAGTTTGAAGGTAGTTAACTTCCTGGTTCAGAAATCAATAGACTTAGCCTTTCTAGTTAGGAGGTCAATATGTCAGAGATTTCAAGCATTTCAAACAAGCAATTTGGCCTTCTCAGTAAATAGCAAATTGCTTGGCTATAGGTTTTGTTGGTTTTGTGTTTTTTTTTTTTTAATAAAAAAATAATAATTGTTGTTAATCATAAGTTATATTAACCAAAAACCAAAATGACCAAGGTTCAGTGTGGTCCTAGTTAGTTAGCCCTCTTGTTGCAAAGAACAACACCTATCTCTGTTGCCTTTTGTAAATAGTATTAGGATCTCCTTCCAGGGTCCAAAAGAAGATGCTTTCCAGCTTGACCATCACATCAGGAAAGACACTCTGATGTGCTCTTTTGAGAGGCTGTGGAGATCCACAGCTCCTCACTGGCTTCTTTTGGCATTTCATGACTGCAGAGCAGGAATTTTTCCCAAGGGTGTATGTAACATGGGCACAGTGAACTGAGCTATGTCAGATAAAGGAACCCCCATCTATTGCCCAGGAAACATGAAAAAAAGTAATATTTCAGAAGGATAACAGTATAACTGAACTGTAAAATTAGTCATTCAGACTAAATATGCTTAATTTAAACAGAAAGCACTTTAAAGTACAGCTTCACAGAGACATTATCCCTCTTAAAAGAGCTGTGCTTTGTATACTGCGTTTACACAAGGCTGTTTGAGGACAAGTAGGATGTTCAGTGCTGTGTAGCCAGAGAACCATCTTAACAGTCTGGGGCAAACCTGACATCTATGTAACTAATACTTATTTGCTACCCTGAAGTATAACCAGCCCACAATGACCAGAATGCATCAGTTTTGGACTGGTGACTTTTTAAAAGGGTATGTGTGTGTTCATTCAGATTTCCATATAGAGAAGTAACTTTTAAAAACACAGTAGCTATTTCTTACCTTAAGATCATAAGGAGCTAAGCTGATGATAGTAACAAGAGTAATTCTCTGTATTTCCTTCCTTAGTTGGGCTGACATAATAATACAAAGAAGGAAAAAGTTATCTCGTATAAAGAGATGAGAGCTTGATCCAAATTTTCTGCTGTCTCAAGAACTTGAGCATTTTCATCCCTAGTCTGGATTTAGGATGACCCTGTCCCTGTAATGGAATGCATACAAAGTTCATCAGTGTGGATATATCGAAATGTTAGGAAAATCTTTTCTAACTGTCAGTAATGAATGTTATTACTATCTGTAGTAATGCTAGATACAAATCAAATAAGCAAGCTTCTGCCAAATTTTATGCATATAATGGTGGATGCTTTAAAAAATAAAATATGCAATATGGAGAAACTTTACACTTTGCATTTCATAGGTGTTCAATGAAAGATGCAAGTTTCATTTCCTCTGCACTGGCAGACATAAATTTCATTTCCAAGCACCTTTTCCCAAATACTGACTTCTGATTTTTTTTTTCTTATTTCTTTCTCCACTAATTATACTTTTTAAAAATTGTGTTTCTTTCTAGATGTGGGCAGAAGAAAAAGCTAGTGATTAACAATGGAAAAGGGGCAGTGGAGGACAAGAAGACAAGTGGATTAAATGGAGATGCCAGCAAATCACAAGAAATGGTGCACTTGGTTCATAAAGAACAGTCAAATGACCAAACAGGAGCATGTGACGAATTCCTGACCATTAATGAAACACAAAACCATCAGGAGTTTGATATGAAGAGTGGAGTGTAATGGTACCAAGTTGCCAAATAGATCAGAGCTGGGGAAATCAAAATCACATGGAACTTTGACAGGAATTCACAGATGCACTGTGCTACTGATGTCTTTTGAACATAATTAAACATAAGTTTTATTCATTTTTTATGATGTTAAAATGATATCTGAGTTACAAAATTGACATTTGTTTTCTGAAATAAGTCTCCCAGAGTTGTATAATGTTTTTGGTTCCCAGTTCCTCCACAGAGGATGCTCACTGTGTCCTGAGTGTTAGGAAGGATGCTAGTTTACGTTGTTGTTCCCCAGATGGAGGGCCTTCACTGTGTGGAGCTACAGAAGTATCCCGTCACTCCATCTTAGAAGCATTTAAGGTACTAACCTTGCCATGGTACAAGAGTAAGTGAGGAAGAAGAACAAATGTCAAGAGCAAAAATCAAGTTTAAACCAAAAAGGCCTAATGTCTAAATGTCTAAACCACCATAATCCTTCAGAAATGCCTTCCAGCCAGGAAGAGCAGTAGGTGCATTCAGAGTCTGCCAGAATAAACAAAAAGTGACATTTTTATAATGATTTATGGCTTGGTCTGTAATGAGGGAAACCCACATGGACAAAACTTATTTATCTCTATTTTTAAATGTCTATGGGCATACAGCAGGTCTTCTTGGGGGGGGGAATAAAGAGATTTAAACATGAGCAGATACACAATAAAATTCTGTACTCTATTATTCTAACAACCTGTACAGTTATCCTTGAGTTTTTCAGGTGTTCATTGCTCTTCCCCCTCCCTCCTTCTCTGGTCACAGTTTGTGCATGTTTTTAATGAGTCTGTTAGTTAAGATAATGAATAAAACAGAATGACCCCAGCTCTATCACACATGCACAAGTCAAGCAATTGGAGATCACTAAGGAAGACGACAGTATTTTATTCCTGAAGAATAGGTCTCTATCTTCTTTTACTCCATTTTACTTAGGAAGTGCTGAGCCTAGTAAAACTTGTTTCCCCTATAACTACTATGTTACACCAGTTTGCTGATATTTTAAAAGTGCCTTTCTATGACCTCGCTCACTTCCTCTGCATTCTATTTCATCCACATTTTCCCCTCTGTTTTTTAAAAATACCAAAAAAAACATTGATTGCTAAACGGTACCAGAAGTTCAAATTCTACAGAAAAGATCAAAGAAAATGAAAGGAAACTCTCCCAGTCATGTAATATAGTAAAGTAGTTGCAGCTGCATTGTTACATGCTTTTGTTTTGCCCTTATGTGTCTGTTATGTAAAGTATTTGTATTAAGCTATGATGCTGTGCATTATATTGATATGAATTGTCAGAAAGAAAATTATTTAGTACCAGTGATCTGTGGCATCTTTAAGAAAGCATGCTGAAATGGAGGGAGAATGATAACTTCTAATTTGGCTGCCTCAAGATAGTGCAAGTAAAAAACAATCTAAGGTAATTGCAACCAGTGATCTGTGTCAGTTGTGGGGTAGGGAATGTCCTGTAGCAGAGTTATTCAAGCAGTCCTGTTCACTGACCATAGTACCTGTCTTTGAAACTGTTCTGCTAAAGCACGTTATTTTATGTTCTCCATCTGAAGCAATTTGGAGGGTGAGCATTCAGCTGGCTAAATACTAACATTAGCCAGCCCTGATCTTTACTGGAACATAAAGCACAAGACTGTTGATTATATTTCTCAGTCACAGCCCTCCAGCAGTTTCTCATGAAGTCCAACCAGTTGCTCAGTGCCCTGGTGTCTGCAGGCAGATCTCCTCGGGGCAAATTTACACCTGGGCAAAAGGTCCCAAGACAAGGTGTAATCTTCAAGTACACATAGGATATTTTCTGGCTTTATGTAGGTCAGCATGTTTCATCTATGAACAGTCACACAGCTCCTGGTCCAAAGGTGTTCAAACAACCTGAAGCTAATGAGGTGAAGGTGATTTACATTATCAGTACTCGTGGTCTATGGTCAAACTTCTCAGTCATTGATTTTTGTTTAATTCCTGTAATGTTTCTAAGCAAGCTTTTTTATTTGTCATTATAAATCAAAATGATCTGTTAAAGGCTGTGTTTAAACTGGTGTTTATGGATATCCAGAGTAAGAATTATTCCTCTCTTTAAATCCTACTTGAATACAGGTCTCAATCACAAGGAGATACTTCATTGTCTTGAAGGCCAAGTTCTTCATCTCCTTATTCAGATGTTTAATGGAGACATCCACAAACTCCTTCCTAATTTATCTAATATTCAGTAGCTATAAATGCACAGACAGTACTGGTTGGTTTTGGTTTATATTTCTAAATAGGGAGAGCTCAAGATCTTTTTACAGAGGCAGTGCCAATATTTTATATATGCGGATTCTTTTTAGATTATGTCATGTGATTTATATGTAATTAAGTTCATTATAGTTTCAAAACTAGATGGCCATTTCATATGTGTACATATTTTTATTAATCTTAGTTTTATTATTTGAGGGGTTGTTTGTTGTGTGTATGTGTTTTTTATATAGAGCACTTGATATATTTGAATATTTATTTAACAGAATAATCAGAGTGAAAGAAGATATCATCTCTAAATTGTAACTAGAAATAGTATTGGTAAGAACACATTGAACTGTAAAATAAGCTTCCAAAAATAAACTTGATTTCACATTGAGGATAAAAACTAAGATCGGCATTATTAGTGGGAGAGAAGTATTCAGCAGGATAGTTGTGTTTAGTACTGGTGAGCCAGGGGTCCGTCTTTCTGCTGGCAAACTTGAAGCCAGGCTCAGCTGAATGCTGTGAGTCTGGTCTGCCAGCCTCCCATAGGCTCCCCAGATGCTGTGGGAGTTAAAGATTAACTAAGCTTTTCCCTAGAAGCAGACAACTTGGTCCAATTTACAGTCAAGCCAGTAAGATCTTGACCATATTCCTGTCTCACTGAACCAATGGAATTTGGGAAAGCACAGAGCCCAGCAAGACCCAGCCCTTCCTTCAGTGTGATGACAGACAAGATGGGTCTTGGTCTACCCTTGGTACCTGGGAAGAATGAGGATCTCTTCTAAAATTTCCGAGGAGATCAGGCTGGACATAGAACAGACCCCATGATCAGCTTGTATTCCTTTTACTTGAACAGTTTTAACTAAATGTAATCCAGACTACCTCTCTCAGGGAAATACTGTCTAAAGCAGTAAGCATATTTAGGAGAGGGATTGCATGTTTTTTTTGAAAATGTAATATTTTCATCAAACAATCCAGGGTGTTGCTTCACCGTGTATTTTCTTTAAGCTCTTACAAGAGATGTTTGATTAAAGCAGAGAAATGAGCTCAGGTTGTCATGTCTACCTGTGTGGATGCTTTAAACCCTTTCCACAACATCAGTTCCAAAATGATAATTTCGGCACGGTGTTTTTGATGTGATAGCGATGTTTTGTTTCCTTTGTCAACAACAGCAGCCTTTGTACTAAGCAGTTTGAAGCATGTTGCCTAGAATAGTATTAGGAGACAATTACCAAGTGTCTCTTTAGCACATAGAAGAAACGCTGGGCAGGGGCAGAGGTCAGTATATCATCCAGCCCTAAGGCTGGTCCTAATCAGTCTTTCTGTAGGTGAAGGAAAGAACTTAAATCCTCTGACAACTGTATTCTGCCTCAGCATACGCGTGTGCCAGGATATTTTGTAAGCCAGCAGTTAAAGGGTTTATTTTAGGCTATATTAGGCCATTAGCCAATAATTATTCCTTAGTCATATTAAGTAACTCAAGATTCTAATTTTGTTTGCGTGAGATTTGATTAGTCAAATACAAACCCTTTGGGTAACCAGAGGTGCTGACTAGTTTTCCTCTGCGGAGGGGAAAAGGACAAAAAGATGGCGGGAAAAGGGCACAAAGATGGCAGGAAAAGTGCTGGGCTGTTCCTTGGGGTGCAGTTCCATCTGTGTGGGAGTGGGTGAAAAAACTCTTGTTCCTTACAGGGGGCAAGCATTATGCAAAGGTGTTTTGAGAGTGGGAGCTCCAGCAAATTAGGGACAGAGGGAGGACACAGTCTCTGGGAGAAGAAGTAAAAGGAAGGTGAAATTTATGTCCTACTACTGGGAAAGTCCCTTCAACCACTCCCAGGACTTTGGCACTTGAACGGTTCACAACTCCTAGAGGGGAAAAAAGAATTGGCCTTTTCCTGTGAATCCCCCAGCTCACCTTCTACACTCCCCGCTGCATTTGCAAATGGGTATTGAACAATTTTCCCATGGTAGCTTGTTTCTCATTGTTACTCTGCAATACTGCATGTGGCATCCAACAACCGCCTGCTGAGAGCAAGCAGATGTGATAATGAGAAATGAGAGGCAAAGCACAAATTTAGCAAGAATGACTAATGGCATCTTTTGTACAGCCCAGAGAAACTGTGCTTTTTGCCTTCCCTGAGTTAGCAACGGCAAGATTTTGAGAACATTTCTCTTTCTGCTCGTCTTCCTGTTTTTAAAGTACCAAACTTACATGGATCTTCACATAGGTCAAATCTGCTGCACTGTTTTTTGAAAAGTTGAAATTGAAGAAACAAATCCACCATGAAAGAAACCCTCCTGACCTCGACGAAGCTGATTATTGTGAAAGTGCAAGTAAAGCACAGCAGTGAAAGCTTTACATATGCTTTAAACACAGCTGCCTTTCAACTTTGTCCGGATGGTTCCAGCAAGCATTAGAAAGGTTTTGTCTGAGTGACAGCTTCAAGGAGTCTCAAACTTTTTATTAAAACTTCTTACTCTACGGGCAAAAGGGTTTTGGATGAACCAGTGGATGGATGAAACCATTTTCACACACTCTCTGCCACCCAAAGCTGTGCGTTGAATGCTGATGTGAATATGGTTTTGTTTCCTTTCAGGAAAAAAACTCCAAACATTAAAAAAAGAAAACAATTAAAATGGTGGAGTTTTGGCTCAAAACAAGTCCACAAAGACTGGCAAATGAGAAGATGACTATTTTTTGTTTTCAGAAATAGACGTAGTTTTAACTAGTTTTCATATCCCAGATAGAAGATCTAGCTGTGCAAAATTGCTTTTTTTCACCATGCCTAATACAAAATACAGCTTTCTCTTTGTACTAAAATGTAATTCTTGTAAGTAATTTATTTCCCATTGGAAAAAATGTCTGTGTAAACTTACCGTAAAATAGAATTTGTCAAGTCAAATAGAATCTGACAGAAATATAAGGGCATCTACCAGAAAACTTTTTTAGAATACTGGGGACAAGTCTCACTGTGAAACACTCACCTCACTCACACTTTAGCTCAACAGCAGCTTTCTGCTGGTTCTGAAGCTAAGGCAAAAGGCTGCTTTGGAAACAAAGCCAAAGGCGCAGCTGAAGTTAAGGGTGTGTAGGCTGACAGTGGGAAACCAGCATACGGCTCATAGGCAGTGGAGGATCTGTACATCAAACAGGTTCCAGGGCTGCTGAGCTAGTCCTAAAGTCTTTCAGACTCCCAGAGCAACCCAGCACAGAGGAGGATGCGATAAGGCATTTTCCACTTCTCCAGAGACTGTAAGTTTTGTGCATTTATCTGAAAGCCTTGCCACCAGCAACTGTGTTGGGGTGGGGTCAGCTTTGACATCCACGTGCTAGTCTCATGTTGCAGTGTATAAATGGTTTGGTTTCAGCAGCGTTTTAGCTAATCTAAATTTACTTTCAGTCTTTGGTGTACATGTAGCTTCTGGCACCACATACTCAAAAAGGGTTGGTTTTCCCCTCCGGCTTAATCTGAAAAAACAAAACAAACAAACAAAAAACAACAACAACAAAACCCCCAAGTTTATATCATTTTTACCAAGTTTTCCTCACATGAATCGTGCTTCCATGCTTTCACTTTACCCCGAACAAACAGTAAATAACCTGGGTATGTTTTGCCTCGTGACTGGATGCTGAGTTTATTTTCACCACTTTTTGTCAGCCTACTCTTTTTAATAGCTAGCATCTGTTCCAGGGCTGCTGCTGCTGCAGATTGCTGGCAGCACCCTTACCATAGCTAGCTCAGAGAGACAGTTTTCAGCAGCTTTCAGCCTGAGCCTGTAGGATGAGTTTTTCTAAGATGAGCCCATCAAAGCTGAGCCCCGTATCCAAGACACAGTGATCTCAGCTAACAACAGCACAACTGGAGAGAGAAAAGTCTTCCTCCAAGTGCTCTGGACAACAACCATCAATAATACAAGTCTCTAGAAAATGTATGTTGGGTTCATTTTACTTTTCAGCCCTACAAATGATTCACTGTTTTGGATTTGTTCAAGAACTGGCAATGTGTGTCTCAATGTTGCCTGTCTATCGTGCCCTAGTGTGCGAGGACATGGGGTTTATTGTAAATTTTACTGTCATCCACTCGATTAAACATGCTTTGTTTTGCAGCAGTAGGTCATCAGGTTCACCAGTGGAGACAAGGTCATACTTATCGTGTATTTCCCTGCAGTTATTTTGTGGTTCATTTCTAGTTAATGTTTCTTCCATTCACCAAGAGAAAGCCAAAGCTTGTTTGTTCAGTTTGTGACTTAGGAAACGAACTTACTATTTATTCAAGAAGGGTGACTTCCTCCCCTGTGCACAGGACAGGTGTAAAGCCTACCCACTGGTTACATGGCAGTCAAAAATGGGAAGAAACAGAGTTCAGAGACAGTGAGAGGGTCAGCCTGCCGATGATTAACTGCAAAGGTGCAGGTCTTTCTCAGGGAGCCTTTTTTAGGGCAACCTTCATTCATATGGATTATTGCTTTCAAAAATAATTGCTAAAAAAAAAGCTAACAAAGCTTATTTGATCCTGGAAATTTAAGTAATACTAGTAAACTAGTGGAACAGTGGAATTAATTTTGAGTTAATTTCCTGGGCTGGTCCCTCTTCTTTCCTCTTCAGAGTTGGGAGCCAGCTGTCTTTTCTCACTTGTGCATCTCCACAGCAGCATTTCTCAAGTGCCATCCGTGAACCATGGGAGAGTGAGCAATGGAGCACCTTTGGGCAACCCAGTAAGAAAACAGCCAAATGGAGGTGGATAAGTCTTGCAAATGACGGGGAAAGGCAAGCGTGTTCTTTAGTTCAATCACAACTGAGAACGAATAGCACAATAGTGTGAAACACAGACCCTGGGTTGATTTTCTAAGTATTCATCCTTGTACTGCTGAAGCACCATAAACAGTGTGAGGCCTCGTTTTTCCGGCTCCCATCCCTACAAGTTTCACTGGGTGGCAGTCAGCTTTGTAATTTATCTGTCTACACAGACATGTTTTGCTTATCGCCGTGGAACCTGCCTACCTTGCCAGTGCCGCCACGACCGCAAGCCCTCATCTTGCATGCAATCTAGCTTCCTTCCTGTGCCTCTGCCGTAGCAGAAGAGCACTTTCATTGCACGCTGTCCACAAAAGACAGCAGCCAGCTGCCTGCTGAGGCTGTGGAGCCATCTCAGCTTTATGAGTCTGCACAGGGAGCTTTGGCAGTGCAGTGGCACTACATCCGGATGGGGCATTTGTACATTTTTGAAGCGTTGGTGCTTGCTGCTGTCTTCATGGGACCACGTGTTTCTTACCCATCCTTGTCCTGTTTACGTGTACTACCTAATACAAAGGAGAAGACTGTTGAAGGTTTAGTAGCCCTGAAGTGTTCTCATTTTATCTTTCATGCTTGAGAGTGGATATAGAAATATCTCTTAATATGGCTCAACAATCCATGACTCACTTTTATAGCACCTAACAGCAGATGCTTCTTGTACAGGGATGTATTCCAGCTACAAAGACACTTGGGAAATAATCTTTTTCTCTAAGTCTGAGGACATGGAGAAAGAGGGGCACACAAAAGCTTAGAGGATGCACATTTGGGGTACGTATTTTCAAAATGGATGAGTTATTATAACTGCAGAAATGGTTCCTGCATGGGCCGGTTTTTTTTAGGTCATTCTCACAGAAACAGCTCTTTGAAAAAAAGCAACAAACATAGGTCTCAGTGTTGAGCCCTTAGTTTCAAACTTTTTGGCATGACGTGTAACAAAAGAATAACCATCTTTTATAGTGGGAATTTGAACATACATAGTGCACATAAAATGTGTCAGTGATGGGAAACCCCGAGCACAACAAACTTCAGCGGGGAATTTCAGTTCAGCAGCGTGCATTTATTAACAATGCTTGTTGATGAGGTCAGATCAGGACGTTTCTGTCTCGGTACAGAAATGGTAGCAGACAGCTGGGACCTCAGACTCATCTTTTGCCCAAAGATCTTCCTAGCACCACGTTAGGACTTAGTTCGTTAGTGACTCAGAGGGCAGGTTGCCAGCTGAAGCGCTGCCAAAGCCACTTCCTGCCATGCCTGGATTTTCTTTGGAAACGTCTCAAGTGATGCTGGCCTTGGTTAGATTAGTAAGAAGTGAGCCCATGGTTGTGCAGACTGTTAAAATTCAAAACCTGTGTTTCAGTTATGTGCCCTGATTACACCATTTCCTTGACGTGTGCTACTCTGAGTGTAGATGTGAACTTTCTTTCCATACTTAGCAACAGCCAGTCCTCTGCACCTTGGTTCAGTCCACGAGCACCTCTTAACACTTTACATAGTGCTCCAGGGGTTCAGCCACATGCTTTGTTTATTTTATTATTTAGAAAGGTTATGAGGAAGAGATTTATTTTTTAGCAGCCAGGGAAGGGAAGTAGGTTTCTAAAGCAACTGCAGTCACTGCATTGTATCCTCCTACTCTTCTAACACCTCTTCCCACTTCGCTAGGCTTCATTGCGAAGAACTGCACATCCTGGCCTTCGTGGCAAAGTTGCTCAGTTGCGGTCGGCACCCTGGAATATGTGGAGGACACAGTGAGGTATGAGATTTCTAACACTCTGGCAAAGGCACGTCCAGCTCCTACCCTGCCTGCAGTTTTCAGACCAGGCAGCCTCTCTCGCATCAGACTGCTTTATCTAAACTCCTACCCAAAGCATTCCCATACTGAGCCCAGGCTGACATTAAAACTCACAGATATAAGCCATGAAAATTATGAATCAACGTTTATTGATGGTATGTACATAAGAGGTACAACACTTAGTGAAATATTATATTCATGACAATTTCCAGTATAGAAATAATGTCTAGTTTGTTTTACACATGAAAGTTACAGAAATCAGTTCACAGCATAAGAAAGCATTAAAAGCAAATGACTACCAATCATCATAAGGAAGAAATGGTCTGAACTACAAAAATAGACTCGGTCTATGAGGCATTCCAACTACAATGTACAAGAACAGAGCCCAGAGTTGGGAGAAATTTTATAAATCTGTATTCATTAGTTTTAAAACAAACTGTGCTGT
Organism: Actenoides hombroni; assembly: GCA_024336885.1. NCBI lineage: Eukaryota > Metazoa > Chordata > Aves > Coraciiformes > Alcedinidae > Actenoides > Actenoides hombroni. The sequence goes on along the minus strand of WUAM01000431.1, from coordinate 127,669,914 downwards.
ATATACTGTACAGTATGTCGTCTCAAAACCCGGGGAACTTTTTGAGTGTAAGGAAAAGACCAATGTTATCCCTCTTCCTTTTTATTCTTTCTATGTGAAATATTGAAAACCATGCCAGCTCGTGCCTGATCACTGGGGGGGGGGGGGGGGCGAGGGAGGATGGAGAGGGCAGGCCCGGGACTGCAGGGGGGAAATTATACAGAGGAAGGTGAAGGGGACCACTAAAGGCGAAAACTCTTCCGACTTTGGGGGGGCTGTTTTTTTTTC
>WUAM01000431.1:127640220-127669637 GCA_024336885.1 Actenoides hombroni | reverse complement strand
GTCATTAAATATAGTAAGAGAGGAAAAAAAGGAAAAGAAGGAGAGGGGGAAGGCTGAGGCGGCGGGGCCTCGGGCCCAAGTGGGGGAAGGGATGATGAATAGGCAATGCACGGTACTGCAGTGTGCAATTCATACTGAAGCAGCTTAATGGGACTCATCAAGCAGAATACTTCTCATGCTTTGGAGGCCTGATTTTGATCTCCACCCACTTACAGGAGATGATTATATTTATGAGATCCTGGCCCAGGTTATCTAGGATTAAACCAGCTTCTTCCTACTGTCCCAAGCTCTCTCAGAACTGCCTTCAGGTTTTGCCCCAGAAAGGTCTTATTTTCTCACAGGTCTGAACTGTAGCCCCGATTTCAGAAGATTTTTGCCACCGACTATACAGTTCATGTGTTTATGATCAGACATACTTTTTGTAAGTAACAGGCCTGTACAACAACCACAGTAGCTTGAGAAGCATTTAGCTTTGCATTTAATTTTTAATAGGTATTAATAACTTTTTTAACAATGAAATAAACGGTGCACCTTTGCCCATGGCTGTATTCATCTTTCTCAGAGACTGTTCCTGTCAAGGGGGATGAAGCAGAGTTCCTACTTTGAATTCTCGTGTGCTCTGGAGAGAAGTGGCAGCCCCCTGTGCCCTGCAGCCTTGCCAGGCAGGGCCATGTGACTGCGCTTGCTTTGCTGGCATCTGCAGTCAAGGAGGAACTGGAAGCGACTCAGGGGGCTCCTGTGATGCCACTACGTGACTAAGGGCTGAAAGATGCACAGTGCACAAACGGTCGAAAGCAGGCAGGTCATCCAGCGGGAAAGCAGTTAGATGGATTTCCCCTTATTTGTTGTGCCAATTTAAACAGTAACTTACTGAACTTCTGGTGATAGAGTCCCAACATTTCAAGCACACAAGAAGAAAACAAACCAGAAACTAATCATTCTAGGTGAACATTAATTCTCATTGTCATAGCAACTGCATTCACAAGACAGCAAATCTATGCTGGGATCACTTTCACTCACTGCCAGGGAACTACACGCATGCAGGTACTAACACATACCATGCTGGTCAGAGAGCTGAAAACTAAACAGAACATATTTACAGTAAGTTAGCCGCATACATGATTCTGAACGTTATCAGAACAGGATACTCCATTAATAGACAGATAAAGCAGGTACTAAGCTGCGGAACCTAATTAGTTGCATGGCCAAAAGGAAAGAAAGCCAGCGAAGAAGGAAATTTTTAAAAACAGTCTCATTTTCTGCTATGGCTTAATACACAGAAACCGATTAAATTAAAGCACTGCTACGCATGCTGTATACACCATTTCACTGAAATTACGTGTTGATAGCTACATTATCTACACTAAGTGCAGAGAGGCACTGGACATCATGCTTCAACAAAAAGTTAAAACCAGTATCATCAATAAGGTTGTACAGCTATTAGTAACTCAGCACTATTCTACCTGCGGTTCTTCATAAGATAATACCTGGTACATCTGATTTAAAATACAAGAAACAGATTAAAATACAAGGGTCTATCAACACGCTTCCTACATGAATATCTACTAGAAATTTAGTCTTCAACACCTCAGCAGAATAACATGGCCCCATAGATTTCTGAATAGGTGAAGATCTGCCCAGTATCAGTAACACTGGGACAGCAGTACTTGCTGTCCAATGTTTTCTTTGTTTTAAATCACAGTCAAAGAGCTAGCAGGCCATAAAAGACTTTTTTTGTGATATAATTATTATGAACATTTATATTAATTTGCTTTTATTCCTCTAAAAACAATTCCTTGTTAGTTAAACAGAAATTATTATAGCCACAGCCTTAATACCAACAGGTATTTGCCTAATGGGAACTGATGACCATAACAGAGAAGCAACTCTCACTTGTCCTGGTCAAAAATTATAGTGGTTGTTCTCTTTAAAACACATAAGAAAGCAGGAGGTATTTGTACATATGTTAACCAGTTACATTGGTCCCATGTTGGTTCTGTTGGTCCCTTTTCAAGAAGGCCAAGGTAGGTGGCCACATCATGAACTCTTTCCATAAGGTGAACTCATATACACTGTACTGTATGTATCAAGATGGACTGGGTACCTGACAACATATTTTTTGCCTCCCCAGATCTCCAGTTTTCTATAAACTGTATTCTGAGTCAGTCAATTATACATGGTCAGATCCTAAGAAAGAATTGAAGGATATGGCAAAATTAACACCAGGAAAAATGACAAAAATGAGGGACGATTTCCCAAGACAGTCAATCTAGACGATTGTTCAGATTATTATAACATTGTTCCATAATGAACTGCAGCATTTAAGGACATCTTGAAATTCCTATTTGCTTCTTGCATTTTGTGCTTTGTTTATAATTCTTCACTAAACATAACACAAAAATATTTCATTGATTCTAAATGTTATAAGAAAACTGGTTTTGTTTTAAGGTTCAGATCACCCTTAAAGGATTATCCCCCTACCTTATACAGTGATATAGAAAACATTGTAAGAAAATACTAGTGTGTCTGTAAATTACAGATACTAGGTAATTTAGTTCAGTCTACACTGTAGTTTCCAGAGAACAAGTACAAACCTCTAAAATCTACATTAATAACTAAATCAGTATTGAGCATATACTTAACAATATAAATACATATTTAGCTTTTTCTCATGCATCCTACAAGCTAGAGTTCACACCAGATCATAGAAAATGGGATATATTTAAGAAAGGAGCGGGATATCATACCACTGTATGATATGCTGGATGGAAGTGTATGCAATTGTCTTTAAGAAGGAAGGACAACCTGTAGTACACAAGAATTCACAAGCCCACTCAGAACACCAAAATGGAAATGCAATAATCTACAATACTGACTGCAAAATCAATTTGTAAACACAGTTTGCATACAGTCTTTGAAAAACTGCATGAAAAAGAAAAAATATACAAAAGAATGTTACAAAAATCCCTGCAAACCATATTACTTATGTACAAAGCAATATACAGCTACCAGACAATTCAGGTTGTGTGATGCTGCTTGTGACAGTTTCCCTCTGTTTAGTGGTGTGCATCACAGAACATCATTAAAAGCAACTGCAGGACTCCTGAATTTTGACTAGAGGAATTGGACACTCTGGCATTGATCAGCATTGGCTCTGCAGCAGAATGCAGTTAGAAGTGAAAGGTGATCAAAAGTTTGGTGGAGAAATCTCACAAGCCTTCTTGCCTCCCCAAATACTGCACAAGCCTGTTGGTTACTTCCATCCTGGACTAGCAGTCAGTGGCTCAGTCATATGCTCAAGGTTTTTTCAATGTTTGGAGCCTGGGGTTTCCATAAGACTCAGAGCTGCATCTGCACAATCACCTTATCCTATAGAATTTGTGTCAACCTGGGAGTGGTCACCAGGTTTCCCTGGAGCAGGGGAAGATGTCTCTGGGATGGTGGGCATATGTGAGGGATGGTTCATCAGAGCCTTATGCTAGGGAGCCCACTCATACAATAAGAAGAATTACCAGCACCTGGGCATCAGCAGCAGTTTGACTCATTCATACCAGCAGATCTCAATTTAACATCAGACTTGATCAGGAAGAAAAAATGAGGGAGGCACCCACTGTACAGTCTGTACCCAGGGACTGTTGCTGGGGACTTTACCAGGAGTCCTGCCATAGGTGTCCAGAACTGCAGAGTCTGTGCTTTGTCTGGGGACCAAGAAGAGACACAGCCTTGGTGTCTATTCAGGAAGAAAGATTGATGACTTTGGAAGAACTATGCACTAAATACATTGTTTCAGGTAAATTGTCAGCAAGAACATAACACTTTCAAAAAAACCATGAAGAATCTGAACCATTTGTTTACAGCTAGGCTGCCTTCTTTGACACTTCAGTATTCCAATTCCTTTTCTTTTTTTTTCTTTTATTTTTTTCTCTCTTCTTTTTTTTTTTTTTAAACTACTTTTTTTCTACATAGCTACACTCCATATATGTCGTTATTCAGAACAAGGAAATTGGGTAAATATTTTTCCTTCAAAGTCATCAATATGACTGAAGAGAAGAAAATAACTCCTCTTCCTGAGAATGCTCACTTCTGGGAACAGGAGCTTTGACAAAGTCTTATATGGTGAATTATAGCTGAGGTGAATTGTCCCAGTGGACTATACACCTATCATAATAACTAAGAGGAAAAAAAAAATCTTACTCATGGCCTTAGAAGTCACAGTAACAAAATCAAGGATAGTCTTCTGGCTCAAAACAGAATAATATTACAGTACATTTTTATAAAGTACCCTTATTTATCCTTCTGTAAATTAACTTCAATGCAGCAATAAAAACAGACAAATGGAACTTAACGAAGCGAGAAAGAGTTATACCTTTACATCTCCACAAAAGGATTCTTCTGAGCTTCATATTAAGCTCAGAGCCTTTTTAAAGATAATTACAGAAGTGAATGCCAGGGGTGAGGTTTAATATTGCCTATGGTTTGGGGGATTTGTGCGATTGCTGCTGTGTTGCTACAACAAGGCTGCAACAACATGAGTGAAGGCAAGGAAGCAAAGAAAATCCAGGCAGTTGCCAGAACAAATTTGTTCAAATGCTGTTGCTGCAGCTTCTCAGATGAACAGTCTGCTCTTCTCAGTATCTACTGCTGGAAAACTAATGACCCTAGGAGTGATGGAGAACAGCTGGAAAACTAATGACCCTAGGAGTGATGGAGAACAAATCAGAAATCTACTTTACTTGTACATTTTAAAATGGCACCAAGTTTGGAATTCCATGTGGTTTGAGAAAGAAATGGAGATCAGCTGTATCTTAGGGAAGAAATGGAAAAAAGAGTGATTATAGTGATTTTTTTTTTTTTTCTTTTTTTTGTGTGTGTGTGCTGAGTTTTAAATTCATCGCTGGACTTGTAGCATTGAAACAATTAGGCAAAAAAAGAAGCTTCTTGGCAGAAATATTTTGGATGTGACAATCAACGCCATTATCAAGAGCAGACAAAGACTATTCCCTAGGATGGGATTGTGAAATGTCTTATAACTTAATGGAGACAGGAAGGGAATCGACCTTTCCTGGAAGCCAATGACTTCCATAGGTTTCAGTGGGGCTTTAATGTAGTCAGAGCACTGCAGGCACAGTTTTTACTACAGCAATCACAAAGTCATATGGAGTTCATCACCAATTCAAATGGAAGGAGCACATCCCATAATATCATTCAAATGGATTATCCCCTGCCTATTTGAAGCACCTTTGTGTTTAAGACCCACATATGTTTCTTACAACGCTTGGTGTCACCTTTGCCTTCTAAGGGAAGCAACGAAGAAACAAATTCAGCAGCAAAGTGCTCCACCTCTTCTGTAGTTTTAACATACAGTGTGCTTTAGTTTCAATGAACTGATATTCAGAGAATGCCGACCTAGCTTCAGCAGTAAAAGCACAAAGCAAATGCATAAGCAGGTACTTAATTAAGCATGCAATTAACTGAGTCTTTGCCTGGTCTGGACTTTTCCATGTGCCAGTGTGCTGTCAGCAATCCAAAGGGCAAAGGATATTAAAGTTGCACAGACAAGGGTGTGGGGAACTGGGACAAGAGCAGCAAACAAGATGAATGCAGAAAGAAATGTTAATTTGTTTAGGAACTACACTGGAAACAAATCACTTTCTGCTATGCTTTTCCTTTACCTTTGCCACCCCAGCACTGCAAACAAATGCAAAAATTTGCCAGATGCAAATTAACGCATCAACGCTCCTAATGAAACTAAAAAGAGACTGGCCAGTAACCAGCACTGCCTGATGAAATGTGAACCTTGTATTAGCTGAAGTGGCTGGCCCCTGGATTATTTTCTATTTGTTTAGTTAAGTAGCAACCCAGCCTCATGTGGAATGAGCAAATCAAGAAGTGCAAGCCAAGAATGAGTTACATTTTCCCAGAGAAAAGGAAAGCTTTTTGATGGTTAAATCCAGTGCTGTGATGGAATAACACTACATTAAATTTTCAGCCAGGCTTAAAGCAGAGGAGTATACCAAAAACAACAGCTCTCCCACATCCACAGTTAAACAGAAATACCATTGTAATTATCTTTTGATACGTCCCTGAGTTACTGTATCTACAGAATTACTATTTTAAAATCACAGTCTGCTATTCTAGTCCTATCAAAAGACCCAGAATTATTCTGCTTCATGTGGGTGAGGTTTCTCTAGCATCCAATTCCTTCTTTCACTAGTCTCCATCCAAACCAGCTCTCTTCAAAGGACAGTACATCCCAAGTGGGTAAGTGTAAGCATATTCTAAGTGTTTCTCAATATGGAATTTTGTGGAGCTGCCTAGTCACATGTCGCTGGCATTGCTATTTGTTTCCAACTGCTAAACATTTTCAAATGACAGCTAAAAGTGTACAGACTACTTTTCTAAAACTACTTTCAACGCAAGCAATCAGTGTGGCTGCTCCTCAGAAACTGCTACAGGGAAGATGCTGGATATAAATGGGGGTAAACACTGCGTTATTTGTGGATAGAACTACCATCCAGGCACTTTTCTGGCACATAACCCAGTGGTAATAATGTCCTTGAATGCAAATTGGGAGGAGCAGCAGCAGCTAGCTATAGGTTAACTCTGGCTATGTTAATACCAATGACTGAAGAAGACAACCTGCCTATCACTTCTCTGAATATCTTACAATTCCTTCCCTCACAAAAAAAAAAAAAAAAAAATCCTTAAGATGCATCAGGAGGCCTCTGGAAAAGGTCTCCACCTCAAAGACTTGTTAGAGGTCTAGGGGATTCACAGTGGCTCAATATTTGTTCAAATACACAGGCCATTTTGCTTAGGATTGTAGCCATGGCATGCAAGTGAGGACAAAATTACAATGGCAAGAAAAATATTCCATGACAACAAATGCTAAAATGAGCGATACTCTGACAACAGACTTGATCCTGCACATCATTAATCATGCAAGACTTGGCTGGCTCAGGTTGATGTGCATTTTTGGAGATAACTTATATGAATGCAGATGAGCAGAAGCAGATTATATTTGTATATTAACAGCTCCTACAGAGCCAAACACTACTCTACAGTTAAAAACATTATTCCTATTTAAACCCATGACAGGTCTGAGTACAGACACTGGATGGTCTGTTTCCATAAATGTTTCAACTCTGTTTTCTGCCATTTTTAAGTTCACTGTATGCTCGTATTCTGATTCATTCAGAGAACCTCTGAAAGCTCCCCCCAAAATTGCACAAAGCTTGATCTGTGGGTGGAACCTCCCAAGGCCATGTGGCTCAGCTTTGCTACACAACATTGCTAATAGTATAATGGCACTCACCAGTGTCTTAAAATTGCTGAGTATTAACAAGCACCTTTAAAAACATTTCACAGGGCAATTACTGTGACTGTAATTTCTTCTGACAGGATGAGTCAGCCATAATATGTTGACAAAACACCATGTCGTTAATTCAGATGACATGTGCTCTAAAAAACACTTCTCTGACTTTAGAGTTATATGAACTGTTACTCTGCAAAAGAAAGAGAGAGAGATGAATGTACTGGTCTAAATCCTGAAATTCTGTTTTATTATTCATTCAGTTCTAACCACGATCAAAGTCTATTAACCTTACATGGAATTTGGATTAGCAATGAATTCAGGATTTAGCCATTCTCTGAAATATGACATATACTTGAAAGATGGCTTTCACTTTATACCAAATGCTACTGATGATCACATTCAAAAGCTCTCAATTTCTTAGAGTAATAGATTCAGACTTTGTTTACAGCTCATTCTCAAGTACCCAATCATGACATCTGTGATCAATCTTAGTAGTACCTTACTTGAGTAGTCCTGTCCACGTGAGGAGTCCCTCTGACATCAGTGGAACAGGGTGAATAGTGAGGTGCTACTTCGATTAAGAATGGCATAACTAAACCCATGGGAATCTGTATTTTGTACATCAGGCATAGATTTAGTGAAGGATCTACCACCGCTGCAATAATACTGCCTTGTATTATATGATGCATTGCAGTCACAAAGCAGCACAGCCCCATCATAAAATTAAGGTTGCACCTGCCCCAGGACTGCTGATAAAAACACATCACATGCACATACAAATCAAGGTCTTGTCTTGATTCTAAGTATTGGCTGTTCTCGTCTAACAACCTGTCTGGGATAATTTATTGACTTCTATGCATTAATCTTGCCCCTGGATCTAAGTTCAGTTTAAAGTACAGCTAGGCACAAAAATACAGTGCTTGTTATTATTAAAACAAATAGAAATCTTTATGGACATTTTCAAAAGATATTTTAGCCATACAGTGCTAAATAGATCAGGTATGCCACAAGAGTCACCAAAACACTTGACGGTTTATGTGGTGTTATGTTTCTCTTGTATTTGTGACCCTGAGTCCCTGTAGTGAACCATACTGGCACTTTGATCTTCCCATTTTGCAGCATTTACATTCTCTGTGTCTTGAATGAAAGGGGAGGTGGGCAAGAGCACATTGCACTGCATGGAATATTCTCCAGCTGCATCATCCAAACAGTAACACAAGGAAGACAGATGGTTATGGATCATTGCTTGGCAAAGACACTACAATGACTTGATGAGATCTTTGCTAAGTTTCAGTTTAGAAATTAAGTAAGCAGAAACTGTAGATGTTAAATAGAAAAAAGAGAAATCTTCTTTAATAGTGATATCTTTTGCCAGAAGATAGCTTCAGGGCTTATTAAAGATGGAGCTAGGAATCTCTTCCCTTAGTTTTCACGTTTCCAAGGCTCTTCTTCAACAACACCGAAGTCTGCAGATTTGCCATTGGTTGCCAGTGTTACCTGCAAGTAATTATCATCAACAACCGACTTAAAGGCCAAGGCACTTTGACAACAAAAGTTATGAGTTTTATACGGAATATAATGATATTTACAGGAATTGCATACACCATGTCTTATTATACATGTAAAATGTATTTATTCAGCATTCACAACACTCCCAAGTAGTGAGACTCCTCTTCATTTACTATACTGACTAGAAAACATTAGCAGTAGGAAAAAAGTTCCATATTTTCTTAGCCTTTGCTGTAGAGTTGGTTTTGTTGGGTTTTTTTATTAAATGTTTCAGATGCTACTCCTTTCTATCTTCTATTGATTTCTCTGGATTATTTGTAAAACATTATTTTTTTTAATATAGAAAGTCATATTCTTTTTAGTGTAATCTTTAGCAGAGCAGGATACTTGATCCAAGGACATGAAAAATATGCAAGGCCAGAATAATCACAGATCTATATAAAGTCACCTACAATTATATTGCCTTTGAAGAAATGGAGGAAAAAATACTCTGTGGAAGTACGTTTCATCACACCACCATTTCTAACAATGTAGTGAAAGATATTGACTATGGGTCAGACCAAAGATTCATAGTAATGCTATGTTTGTCTCACACAATGTAGAGCAAAACATCACCCTTCCCTCTAAAGATATGTGCTAAAATTTTTAGGTTTTAAGGGATTTTTAAGGATTGATCTACCAATGCACAGTAAATACTGGCCAGTATGTTGCATCCCACAAATCAGTAAAATAAAACCATGCTTCAGGTTCAGCCAAATGACAAAAAAAATTTGAAAAGGTAAAATGTCTCTAACTTTACAGAACTGACCTTGTTCTTTATAAATGTGAGAGAATCTTTCATATAATTCTAAATGTCTCACTCTTTCCTAACTTACCTTGTAAGTTAACATCCTCAGCTTCAAATGAAAACTTAAAGACAGAGCTGAAATTCCCCATGCTGGATAAACTGGATGCATGGAAGCATTGGGACATGGAAATATGACAAAATGCACTGATTTTTGAAACAAAGTCAAGCTTTTTCTTAGATAATTGAAAGGAGGAAACATGCAAATACAGGGATGAACAGCTTATTCAGCAATGAAATTCACAGAATCGTGTGCAATATAATAAAAAAAAAATACAAAAATATTGTGCAATAACAACCACTCTACCCTCATATAAATGTAAACTACTAATTAATAACATACATTGACCATGCAAAATTATAAGCTACTAGCATTATACATGGACTATATCACAGAAAGTAAATGGAAAGGGCATGCTAGTGGATCAGCTTTATCCAAATTCTGACCAGAGTTGCAGTGAGCTTTTCAACCCACAAGTGCATTTGACAGGATAAAGAGATGTCTCTTCAGATTTAACAGCTGGCTGTTTTGAACCCCCAAATTCTACACTCTGCTGCTTTTGCTACTCTAACACTTGGGAGTTGCAGACCACTTCAACATGATCCAGAATTTTTGTGAATGTCAGCATATATTCATAGCTTATGAAGTAGACCATAACATCACATCCTTATGGCAGCTTGAAGACAGATAAGCAGACAAGTGACCTACTCAAAATCAGCCTTGTGCTCAATCCAGCAAACCCTGACTTCTTTTCATGAGTTTGAAAGTGCAAAATGAGATCACAAGCAGAGCAAACCTAAAACAATGAAAAAGGACAAAACATTTCTAGCTTATAAATCACTGGTCCCAAATTTTAATCCAAGTGTGTGCTTAGGACATACCACATCATTAATCTATATTTTTGAGGTCGCCTATTGCCTCAGCTGAGAGAAGTGATAAGAGAAATGGAAGGAGGAAAAAAAAAGTGCAGCAAGTATTGCATCAATGGGCTACTGCTTTCTAGCTTGACTTGGATCTCTGTGCAAATCTGAGACTGGAAGGAGATAAAATTATCAGTATTCAGCTCCATGAACCAAATTGAGACTGATACATGGTAGCTGAATTTGTCTTAAACCCACTAAAATCAGCATATCCTATTTAATTGAAAAACAAAAAGTTCCAAAAGTTCCAAAAGAGTTTTCTGAAAGTTCCAAAAGAAGTTTGTATGTGTGTATGTGTGCTTATATTTAATGAAAAAAGTTTTTCATCAAATGAGATCTTTCTTCTCAGAGAGTTTCTTTTTTTCCTTCAAATTTTTATCTCTTCTGTATCCTTTCCATTTTTAAGAAATATAAATTAATGAGAATCTTTTCGCTTGTGTATGCGTGTATTCTCTTTCCATTTCTAATTTTTTTAAATTATTATTATTATATCATGGAAAAAGAGTTATTCAGAAGAGGAAGAAGAGAACAAAATATTTGTTTCATTTTAAAGAAAAATTTTATTAAAAACTTGGAAGATTCTGGGAAAACCTGATGATAAGATTAAAGTTTTCTCTATCCTGAATTTGGTATTACTTTGTCCTCTGGAAATTCAGATTTGGCATTAGAAAAAAATACATTCTAAAAAACATTTCCAGCGAGGCTGGAGACAGGTTAAAGTGATAGAATAGGACTTATATTTCTAATATAAACGGTGATCTGCTACAGGACTTAAGTGTAGGCATTGAGAGATAGATACTGGCTTCATTGTGGTAACTGGAAGATGCAAGAGAATCTGTCTGGATAAATGGTAGGCTCACTGGCAAATTCACTGTATCAAAGACAGTGTACAGGATGAGATCAAAGTATTAATAAATTTTTAAAAAGACTATGAAATTAAAAGGTCCAACTTGTTTCACTCTCTTTCTCCTTCTTTTCAAAAACTCTCCTTTGATTTTAAACTGCCCCACCCTAGTGGTGGATGCTGAGGAAACTTTTAACCCCTAACCTCCCCAACTGTTTTCTCATTCAGCTGGTGGGGTTTCTCAAGCTCACTTTGCTCTGATCAAGATGTTATTATTACTATTAATAATCCACGTTAGTTACAGAAAGGATTAGTGAGAGAATACGATGTTTGTGTATTAATGATGCAGGAACGATGATGGAAGCAAAGCTTAAGCATGCTGTATGAGTGCAGGAGCGTTCTGATGCTAAAGTGCATTCAAAATGTCCATCTCTGAACAGCATATCATGGAAGGTAGTCAGTAAATGACAACACCCGTATCTGAATTGCAGCTATCCTTCATCTGGGTTGGCAATTAAGTTTTCTGTTGCCTTAAAAAAATAAGTAAATGTCCATAGAAGGTGATGCCATATTCTCTGCGTCTTGGCATATTCCATAATACGCTGTATCTTGCTTTAAGATATGTAAACAATGTACATGATATTTTTCCCCCTCAAATGACAACTTTTATGAAGAGTACAAAAAAACCGTCTTTTGAACTGCTCAAACTCATTCCAAATGTCTGGGGTTCATGGACTTTGTTGTCACATTGTTATTTGCAGAACGATTTGAAAAATACATGCAGGTTAAAAAATAAGATAAAATAAAGCATGCAGTGCTATATACATGTCTCAATATCCATAAATGTGAAAGGTACCTTGCACTCATCTACTATGACTGAGTTGTGAGCTGCAAAAACACATTGGTTTGAGTTGTTTTCCCTGTGATTTTTCATGTCGTCATAGATTGACTGAGTCTTGGTCATTTCAATGTCTTCATGCCCTTTATGATGGGAATCAATGGTGTCAAGTTCTGCCTTGGAAAGGTGGTAGACAATGCCAGCACCAAAAGAATCCCCCACTACATTGACTGACGTTCTCATCCGGTCCCTACAAAAGAATGAAAAGGCAGAGGGTGAATGGCACGAGAGGAAGAAAAAGTAGGACATGGCAGCCCTGTTAACGTTACAGTTACCGCACTTAGCTCAGAAAATGCAGCGCATCTTTCAAACAGAAAGATGGGAGCTTTCAAGTGAAATTGAAAAAGCCTGCTTTCCCAGGGGACTTGTTCAGACAGGGAGGATGTGCAAACTCTCATGTCCCAGCTGTTCATACTCACGGATTTTGGCAAAGAGCCTGCACTAGAGACACAGCCAAACTGCAGAGCTGTGCTTGACTGAGATCTCCCCAGTGCCTCCTTCTGGCACTGGAGGTTTCAATGTCAGGGTGCCAGGCTCACATCATTGGCCTTTGTTTTAATCTGAATTTATCGGAGTACTGAAATTAATGCAGCCTGAGAAAAGGATTTTGGATCTGACGAAGTGTTCTCGTTTCTGGACAGATTAACAAACAGCCTCTCCCTTTATTCTCAGTGAGTGAACTGTTTGGGGCGGGGGGTGGGGGGAAAGGCCTGAAATATCTCCATAAGGTTCAGGCCATCAAAACTCCTCTCTTGGCACCATCTTTAGACATGGTCATCTGCTAGCATGGCAGCATGCCCACTCACTACTGTATGCCAGTGGCTGGCATAGGAGCCGACCAAATATAGGTCATGGCCTACAAAATTATGAGCCTGGGCCAGCATTTCAGTAACAAGTGCCCCTCAGCGTGTGAGGGTGCCAAAAGAGGTTTGCATGCTTCATTACAAAGAAATGTGTTTGTTGGCGCTTCCAGGACAGGATGCCATTGGATAGACATGCCACGTTTCTCCTGTTTTGTTTTTAGAGTGTAGCTCTATCTGTCAGCAGTGAAGTTATGGTTGTGTATTTTCCAGGATTTTAGAATTCTGCCCCCAAACTGCCCATAATTCTGCAACAATGGGAGATGGCCTTACAGAGCACTGCAGGACTATGGGCTTCTGCTCTCTTTCCTTCTGCAGGTAGGCTGTATTACACACACTGAGATAATTTACAATCTAATTTGCCTCTTCATAACTGAACTAAACGTAAGTCTCCTAAAAACCTTTTGACTGAGGGTTGCAATTTAAAGCTACTGCAGCAACCAAGTTCGGCTTTACCAAATAGGTCAGAGCAGTGATTACGCTGACTAATTCTCAGAGGTATACCCACAAAGACTCATTTACACAAAATGGGCAGGTTGAACAATGTGGACATTTGCCAAGTAATAGAAAAGCCAGCAAGCAAGATATCACTTCCCATGACAGTGACTAATTTGAAAAAACCCTCTCTAGTATTTCTGGTACTAGATTTTAGTGGCATCTTTTCCTGTAGAACACTGAGGAAAAAAACTACCCTAGTTATATAAACATCCATTACACATGCCTATTCATGGGCATACAAACTTTTGAGCCCTTTTTAACATTTTTGCTCTAAATATCTTTAAATTTGCATTTCCCAGCTGCAGAACTGTATTCCCTTTCAAGTTTCCCCTTTCCTTCTCTACGTTATTATTCTTACATACATGGAGTTTGTGGTATGATATCTTAGTTCAAGCAGTTTTTTGTTTGTTTTGTTGGGTTTTTTGGTCATCAGTAAAAAAACCAAACCTACAGTAATCCCTCTGAAAAACAAACAAACCAACAACCCCTAGGAGGAAGACATCATTCCGGTTTTACTCCACACAAATTCAATGTTTATACAGCTCTCACTTCATGCCTGTAAAGAGAAAACGCTCTAAAACCTGGTCAGCGTGGCAAAATAGGAAAATATTACCGAGTGTAATTTTTAATTAAGATCTTAAAATATACTGAACCCAGCAATATAGCTCCACAAAAAGCTACGAGTGGCATTAAATTTTGAAAGGATTCACTGATGCCAGATGATGGAGGATGCCAATAAATCAAGGTGGAGAGGATACATAAATATAATTGAGGCACAATTCAAATTCTGCAAGTGTCATTTGAGGAGATGCTCCAGCCCAATATGCATGTACTACCAGCCAAGAGATCCAGTCATACAACTTGCACACTGCTGCAGAACACGCTATGCTGTGTGAACCAAAGTTCCTTACAACAGAAAGGAGAGAATCTTGGCTGTCAGGAATCAACAGCAAAGTGCCACTGACCTCTTTTGGGCCCAAGAATGTCCTATGAAGAACAAAGAAGACTGTACTTACTCTTTTGTTAAAAATACCCGACCAATGAATTCCAGCTATGCTGGAATGATGCAAATAAAATCACTACAGGAAAATTGAAGTCTAGTAAATAACTTGCACCAACACAGCTACTTCTGCATAGTCCGTAGCAGCTTCTGAGAGGAATAATGGGACTGAAAGTCAAAGTTCTCTGTCAAAAGCCAACACAACATCTGGTGAGAATGGGCTTTGGAATAATTGGGAAGTAATTCTTTAAATCTTGATGAGGGTAATTTCCACAAAGTGGAATAAATCAGAAGAACTGGAAGCTTAATAATGTAGATGAAAGGAATAGAAATAAGAAGAACTGAATCAAGACCCCTTGTTATTAATGTCATAGTACTTACACAGCATGCTAGTATGCAAAAAAGTTACTCTTGTTCCCTGAAAGCTTGAAAACCTAGTATATCAACCTTACTAGATTTTAGAAAGACTAAAATCTTAGCACAGCTGTTTAGTCAAAGACCAGGTGACATGTTTAACTTGCCTCACCTTTCTGTCACTATAGAAAACAGGAGGTCTTCCCTATAATTTAATTCAATTTGTATAAGGCCCTGTTCATAAAATCCAGATGTCACCCGGCTCTGAATATCCAGAATTTAGATCTAAGTCAAGGAACAAGCTCAGAACTCAGGCAATCTCCTCCTGAATTACTGAATGACAGTTTAAATACTGGGTAAGCTGTCCAAGCCCATTTTCTCTAATTCCTCTCTCTTCACTATATTTGAGGTTGTGCTATAGTATTTGCTAAGCTTGTCAGTCTCACATCTGGGAAGTAGCCAGCTTCTGGCTACAGCAAAAGAAGCTGGTTTTAATCCAGCTGTTGGCATATAATTACTGTCCTATTAAATGTCACTGTTATGTTGTGCTTAGTTTTAAACTGAGAAACTATGAAAGCTGGGAAATCTTGGGAAACTTGCCTGGTGAAAAAGCTCACATTGTGTATGTTCGCGTGGGAGGGGGAAGCATTGAGCAACCTAATCTCTATATATTGGAGAGGCTTGAGAAAAAATCTATACAGAAAACATTTGGCTCTAATTTGAAGGGAAGAGTGCCAAGTATAAGGATAATCAAAAATAAGCTTTGTGTTACACCATGACCAAATCCTGCAAAACTGGCTTTGGTAAGATCACAGTTTCAGATTATGGTAGTATTGTAAAACCAATTGATGTTCTGATATTTTCTTTCATCAGAAACACTGGAAAAAAATCACAGAGTAGGGCATTTTTTAAAAGCTTGCATTGTCTGGAATTGAAATGTTATAAAGAGCTACACAAAATATTTCTACATGGCTGATTGCATTTACACACTGGTTGCAGTAAAGTGGCTGGAATTGGGTGTTAAATATTTCATTAACTTTCTCTTCTACATTCTGATAAGAAATACTGCTGTAACATTATTTGATGATGTAAAGAAATGGCAGAAGGCAATGTTTGTAAGTAAAGAAATTATCTTTTTATGACCTTTCATTTCAGATATTCTTTAGGTCTGGTTTGTGTGCCCAAAAACTTGCTCAAAAGTTGCCTTGTGTGCCTTTTCTTAACATCAGCAATGTTGGCAGCACTGTCTTCCACATCTCAGTAGATCATTGTGGCTACCACAACACTACAACTGTAGATGGAAAATAAAGCTATCAGATTTTGAACATACATTAATTAGCACATCACTGGCACCAACAAACTTTCTATTAACTTTGCAACACATGACACGGAGCTTTTCATCTCCTTTTTTATCTCTTTTCCCCCTAACTTTCAATTCTGAATCACACTGCAATTGCACTGCTGCTGGTTAGGCCAGAAGGATCCAAACCCAACTGTTTATGCTGAAAGGTCATTTTGCCTGTCTCCACAGTACAGACATTGTTATTTCCTAAACAGGGTTGGATGAACTAGCTGAAGCCGAGCCTCAAATGCAACACTTACTAGTGGATAAGACTGCTGGTAAACTTACAACTCTGAGGTTTGGTAGTACGGGCAGAGCTTCTCAGACCAGAAGAATATTTTTAAATGACATTTCCCTAAAGAACCAAATAAACCGCAGGCTCCTCTTGAACATCCTCCTGCCAGCTTCAGAAACCTACCTATTTGCCTTACTTTGAGAGCCAACAAAAACATATTTTAAATGAGTGTGCACCTCCATCTTGCTCTCCTCCTCCCAGTTGCAGATTCTTATGCCACTTTCCTGTTTACAATTGTGACCTCATACACACAGTAAACCCACAGAATACAAGACCAGCTGTACTCTGACAGCTGAACCCTGCCTCATTTCACCATTCTGAGTCACGTATCATGATATTCAGTTACATATAAAACATGTAAGTCATCTTTTCCCTTTGCCTTCCCAAGCTATAAATTCCTCTTTCTCTTCTGTGGAGCAGAAATCAGAGATACAAGCTATTCTTCACAACTCTTAGTGACAAGATAGGTAATAGAGTATAGCAGAGGATCCAAAATAGAGGTCAGAGGATTGACACAGTTCTTCCATTCGTCTCAAGAAGCCAAAGCATAATGACAGAAAATTAATTTTCTGTTTTATCTTCACATTCTCAACTCTGTTATTCCTTTTTGCTTAATTTTAGTAGTGTATCTGGGACTGAAATCTACCAGAAGCAGGCATCTGAGGCTGCTAGTGTAGGAGAAAATGCAGAAATAATACAGAGTGGTACTTATATCTCCCCTTCTGGGTACCATGCCTGGCACAACAGAAACGTACATCTTTACTACATTAAGGAATATTAGGGGAGAGATGGTTGTTGACCAGAACATACTGTGCTGCAGCAGTACAGGACAATATAAAAGTCTCTAGAGGCCAGTACAACTTAGAGGACTACTAAGTCACTGTCAGCTTTGCACAGGTGACAGAAAGATATACATGCTGTCAAATGACAACACAAGAAAGGATGTGGCTTGGTGTATGCTCTGTCTATATTTACAGCTTCTGTATCCAAATGTTGAAGAACAAAAGCCTTGCAAAACCATAGTTGCTATTTCTTGTTGGAGGACCTGCAATGGCACCGAAGGACTTTGATCTCAAGTTCTGGAAAATTAGTGTCTGTCTTTCCAGTTTGAGGGATCTGTCAGTAAAAAGGAATTACCTTCTCTCTTTTAGTTTGATTTCTTATTTGTCTTTGGTTTATATCCTGCTCTACAGCAGTTTCTTGCTCAGGAGTATTTTACTTTCTTATGTACAAAAAGAAATAAGACTTTCCCCACTATAAGCATAAAACATTTGATAGTACAGAAGCCCAAATCACCCTGTAACTTGCTGATAACATCCTGATGGAACTTGCATTTTCACCATTCATCCTTAATTTTAGACCAGATCTATAAGAAACAGAAACAGGAAAGCAAAGATCAGAAAAGTGCTCTTGAGCTATGTCTGTGATGGAGAGGCATCATTAGGAAGAAGAAAATATATAAGCCTGACCCCAAGGGTCTTACAAAATCCTTGCCTCATAGAGACTGACTTCAATAGCTCTGTAACAATTTGTACGACCTGAGAAGCTGCTTTCAGAGTCTCCTCCTTCATCAAATAGCCTATTTCCTCCCTTGTTTCATCTGCAGAGGAGAGTCTTACAGTTCTTTAAGATCAATGGCTGAAAGGCATAACAGACAAGCATTACATCACTACTTTTTCTGCACTCCACAGTGGAGTCAGCACAACTTACAAAAGCCAGTCAACAGCAACGAGCAAACTGATGTCCTGGGTAGGGAGACCCACTGCAGTGAGGATCAGAAGCATAGTGACAAGTCCCGCGCTGGGAATACTGGCAGCTCCAACACTTGCAAGGGTGGCGGTCAAACTGCAAAAACAAAATTGAAATGGGTGTAATGTCAAGAGGAACACACATTTTCATCGTGTACTCATGTGATCATTAGGAAAGTCTTATTTTTTAATGAGTTCTTCCCAGAAAACTGATGACTATATGATAAATCGCGGTAAGCTCAGGCTGTAGTTTTCATGCTCCAGTTTCTCCAGAACTATTTATTAGCAGAGGCCTGACCTATGGGGTTTGTTCTGCGAGTTCTAAGACAGTTGTCTGAGAGTTTCAATTTCAGTAAGTTGGTTATGACACTGAAATCTTTGGCCTGGTGTTCTGAGCTCTGCCACACATCCAGGGTGTTGAATCCCAAGTTTTGATCACCCAGTCATGCTGATGTTTAGTGGCTACAGGTATAATTTTCAGGGTAGTTCATTTCTGCTTATTTATGGTACTTGAAGATCAAATTGTGAGGCAGTGGCTAGAAGAAAGTGGTTATTATCAAGTTACAGAAGAGTGAAAGTCTTAGTATACAAAACTTCCACAGTACAAGCCAGTGGTGTACCAAGCCTAGATACAAATCACCCTAAAAGAAAAAG
The DNA here is from genome assembly GCA_024336885.1 of Actenoides hombroni. Taxonomy (NCBI): domain Eukaryota; kingdom Metazoa; phylum Chordata; class Aves; order Coraciiformes; family Alcedinidae; genus Actenoides; species Actenoides hombroni. The sequence continues at coordinate 127,650,555 of WUAM01000431.1, read as the reverse complement.
GAAAATTCACCTGATTATTTCATAAATCCAAACCTGTCTTTGTTTATTTCTCATTTATTTTTTGACGAAAACCAGTAGAGTGCATGTCTATACTCAAAATGTTTGTAGAAAGTACCACCGTAACAAATAACATCATTGTTCATTCATATGAAGAATGGAAAATTTGACAGAGAACAAGCCAAGGGGAGAAAAATAGGGAAGAGAAGGAAAGGGAAAGAAAAAAGGAGAAAAGAATAAAGAAAAAGGAAAAAAGAAAAGTTATTTGTTTGAAACACCAAGATGAGTAACATGGTTGTACTTTTGTTGGTGTACCCAACAAATCTGAAAGTGCTCCCATCACAGAAGTAGGGGAAAAAGGTTTCTGTGGGAGAAATTGTCCACTGCTAGCCACAGAACTAATCTGTGAGGAAGTTAACCTGGTTTAGAGTTGGCAGGTGGCTGGGTCTGATCCAGACAATCCAGGTTGCAGTGTGTCTCTCAGGTGTCTGGGTTAGAGTGCAAGCTGGCCTACTAAACACCCAGATAGGTCCAGCAGATATGCAGGCAGGATGTTCTGCTCTACTGTCAGGCTCTGCGCATGGTGTCAGCTCCTCAGGCACTTCCAACTTGAACTGGTAAGGGAGTTTCCTCCCTTGATTTCCTCAAGCACCTGTGAGTAAATGCTCCTGCCAACCTTCCCACAGCAGTGCTTAGAGACCTGGAGGGAAATGAAGCTAGCACTGTACAGGCCTAACCAGAGTCTGTCTTAGCTACCATTTCCAAGATTACCCTCTCCCAAAGAAGACAGGAAATCAGAGGTTCTACATGACCAATATGAAGTAACTAAGGCTGGTTAAAGGCTAATTTTTATCTCTGTGAGTTTATTTCTGGGTCATTTGTATATCTCCATTATCACAAACTGGATTTATGGACAAAACTCAAAACCTTTCATTCATTTGTATTGCCACCTCAAGAGATAGTTCTTGACATGCTGTTGTAGCACAAATGCTATACTGCATCAAGAGGAGAATCAATGCGTTTCTTATAGATAGCCCAAGGTTGCCATCTGTTTAGTAAATATGAGTCATAAAGCTGGCTAGACCAGCCTTGAAATGGTGAGATCAGGAGGTCAGTCCCACAAAGGAGGGGAACAGGAGTAACTCAGGTTCAGGCCTAGCAAATCTTTTGGACAACAGCTGATTCCTGACTTGAATTTCTCTGGTCTCAATTTAATTTAATATGTGGCATCTCTGAAATGACTGTTTTCAGTCTTAGCCACAAGTATGCATCGTGCAGGTCTAGCATCTGCCTTCATTAGAAGCAGCCCTGAACCTTTTACAAACCTTGGCTTTACTATTTCAGGGGTTGGGACGGGAAGTAAAGAAATGGAAAATGTAAAACTAGTATAACTGGGCAGGAAACACAGAATTAGACATCCCTTTGCAGGAGTTTCTTTAGTGTTCAAAGGCTTTAATAAAAGAAAGGTAGGTGGGTGGGTGAAAACTACAGGAAGAAGGCAAACTTGGCAGCCTTCACTTGTGGTTTCCATTTTAACTATTCAAAATGTTAGGCCTGGTGTCCATCAAGGTTTCCATTGTAAAGCAACTTTTAGCTGCAGCAGTCATAACTTTGCTAGTGTTTTTTATTAGTCAGCCTACCTAATAGGTCTTAAAATTCCATTACAGTAAACAGACTTCAATCACTCTTATCCGGTTTTACTGTGTGTATTCTTCCAGATATTCAGCTTAGTCCTATATATGACAACTTGATATAAAAAGACTAAAGCTAGTGTTTGCTGGGTTAGAGATTAAAAGTCTGGGAGTATCCAGACCATGCTGCAGGCAATCTCACCCTCCGGCTGGGCCATTCTCAGTCCACTTTGCTTGCTCTTAACCAAAGTCATAGAAAAAGTACAGGCAAGCATAAATACATGGATATGTATTTTGGTATAATTTTTTCTTCCATTGTATATAAGCAAATACATTCTAGAACCTTAATGCCCCATATATCACTTGTAGCACCCCTCTATACTAAAAAAAGGCATTGCATTAGACAGAGAATGTTGTATTGCCAACTGCAAAACTGTGTACAACACTACCTGCATGCACTAAGGCTGCAAATGATGGAGAAAGCAGGGAACAGAATGTATGTATATGACATTCCTTTGCAAATCATTATTAGAAACCCATGGATTTCCCAGTGAATCCCATAGCTACTAAGATCATACACAACCCAAAGCTTCACAATTTACAGTATGTAGAAACATAGCCTACACGTATTTTGAACTAACCTCACAGTAACTATCTGGCCTCCATCCAGATCAATTCCATTCATTTGTGCTATGAAGATGGCAGCCACAGCTTCATAAAGGGCAGTTCCATCCATGTTAATAGTTGCTCCGACAGGAAGAACAAACCTTGTTACACGCTTATCAATGCCTAGATTTTCTTCAAGACACCGGAATGTGACAGGTAATGTTCCAGCACTGAAGGAGAGAAAGCAAAAAAGTACTGAAAACATAATTATAATATAATCTATACACAAAAGGGACCAAAATCGGAAATTCTGCTATCATTTCCATTTTCTACCTCCACTTTCTGTTGTGGTTCAAGCCCTTTTTAGCCAATTTTTACCTTAAGCCTACGTTTAGCAGGAGGTGGGTCTGAGGTCAAGATATGAACATGACCTGAAGTAGGGTGAGAACTTGAGAGAGTGTAGATTAATTTTTCAGATTCACTTATTAAGTATTTCTGGAATTTTGTTCAATAAGACAATTTCCCAATGGTTTCTGATGGACAGAACTATGAGCAGAGGGACAGAGCCTAAATTTATTTGTGGATTTGCTCTGAACGGAGAAATCAGTATTGAATTAAGGAATGAAAAAGAGAGGCAAAAAGTTAGGACCCATGGAGTTCCCAGACACTGGAGGATCAGAAAGGATATGAAACTCAGCTGGAAAAGATGTGAGAGAGTCTGGAAGCATGGAACAGCTCCTTGGAATCTGCATTATCTTGCTTTTGTGGGAATAGTTCAGGCTATTACATTCACTTGCTCACAATAAAACACCTCAATCAAAAAATATTGCTGAAAACAGAACATACTCTTTTTGCCTATAGATGTGAATATCTACTACTTCTTCCATTTCCTAGCAAGCTTCAGACAAAGGACTTGCTGCAACAAGCAGGAAAGCCAGCACAGAAATGTGTTTGGTTCCTTACTGTTCTATATTATCTCTGAGTTCAAGTCCACCACTAAATAAAATTGGTTGTTGCCTGCGAAGCTGTTCTGAAAAGAAAGGTGACCTGGGAAAATTCCTTTTAACTGGTGTTTCATACAGAAGTAGCTGGAGCACATCTGTTGTGGTTTATTTACTTTCCTTCAGCTGAGTTGGCAGAATTTCTCAAAGGTCTTCACTATTGTACACCACCCACTCTGGTGTCATTCTCCCTACAAGAAGACTAATTTGCTCATAGAAGAGTAAAGGTCTAGACTCACCAAATTTTCTGAGATAAATGCTCGCAGCATATTGTTGCTAGTGCCTTGCAACTTCAGGGTATCTCCAACTTATTCATTCATTCATCCACTACCCTAGAGATGCTATTGGGTACAAAAAACGTAATCTTTCCATTTTAAAGTAATTAAACCATGGAAAAGGGAGATTAAGGAATGATCGAGATACTTAACTATAAAAATGTAGTGTCATAATAAACGTCCTAGGTTATCTGGAACAAGCACATGAGGCTGACCTATCTCTCATGGGATCTATGGAAAACCCAAACCCTTCTGGACTGGCAGATGCCTGAGTCTCTTCATATATGACTCCTCTTGTCCCACATCTACGGAAACACGAGTTAGAAGACATGAGCTTCTAGATCTCCACCTTGTGCTCAAATGACCAGACTATTCTTTGTTCAGAGATGATTTTTTTTAACAGATCTCAATAAGCCAGATAACATGGTACCAATCATTTGTGTTCTAGCATATTTACAAATATATTTGCAATTATTTCTTTTACTGTGTTCTTAATCAAAAGTAATCAAACATTCTATAAGTTTAGCCAAATTAGAAAGAATTCATACTTTCTAAAAACAATGTAGTATATTTGCTCATAAATTACTCTAGCAGCTCTATGTATAGCAGAAAATTCCTAGTGAGTCATTAACGAATAACTACTAGACAGTTTTCAATTCAGATCCAGGATCACTTTTCCTTCTACAGCAAAGATATTCCTATATCCTATTAACAGAAAAATAGAATAGAAAGTGTAGTTCACTGACACACATTGAAATTCAATCAGATAAGGTTCTTTTTCTTCAGAAATACACGTCCCACCTTACCTTTGTTGTTACAAATCAGATCATCAGCATAATATACATACCAGTCATGGCCTGCCATTGCTGCCACGAACACCTGCAGGCTCACCAAGCAGGGACAAGGCAAATATCTTCCCCTCCAGTTCTCCCACCATGAGCAAGGAGAGGTGAGCAGGCCATGGAGACAAGCTTTCTTTATAAGACAACAATACACAGATGCCTTCCATGGTTCCTCAGCCTGGCCAAAGGGCTTTAATAGGTCCCTGAATAGAAAGCATTTGCAATTTCCAGAGGTACCAGGTTAGACCTTATGACAGTGATTGTTGTCATATGGTCACTCGTTTGTGGTGCTACAAACTAGTCCACTTCTGTTTAGCCAGTAATTCAGATGAGGTGGTAAAGCTAGTATCCAGGTAAATCCATATTCTGGAATCACTTAGCATACCCTACACTTTTCCACTTTGGTACTCCAGAAGAAAAGCATCAGATCACGATAAAGAAAACCCACATAGGTTGTGTATGGACACTGTAAATTTTGCAGTGAAAAATCTAAGGGGAAACTTGAATTCTTCAATGAGTAAAAGCTTCAGAAAAATTGTTGTTTAGAGAAACTCCTGGCCAGACTGTATTTCCTATAATCCCACACTGTTTATCGCAATATAATCAGAATTGTTGAGGTTGGAAGGCACCTCTGGAGGTCACCTATGCCAACCACCTTGCTCAAGGCAGGAGCAGTTAGGGCAGGTTGCCCAGGACCATGCTCAGCCAGGTTTTGTTTATCTCCAGGGATGGAGATACCAGAGTAGTTTGGACTCACCCAAAGAGGGAGATGAATTACAGTTTTTTCAAGACATTCCCAAAATCAAGACTACTTAGTTTTCTGATGGTTGGTTTTGAATTAAGGGGTCTTTTTTTCCCCCACCTTTTTTTAATTAAAAGGGAAGATTAAATTTTCTTCAGAAATAAAACAGTTCTTAAAGAACACTTTAAAAATATGGTATTTATCTGAAAAAATATTTCCAACACAAGATTCACTGACTACCCCAATGCAAGGCATCAATTTATTACTTGAGAGCTGAGTTGCCATCACGCTTTGTTGCATCTGTTCTGCGAATCAGCAACACGTGTAAAATGCTCAGCTCTTCATTGAAGTCCCCTTTCTCTGCCAAAATGGATGAAAGAATAAAATGAGAGTGTTTTTCATTTTTTTCTTAAAACCTAGCACTGTTTATTTCTTTTCCCCCAATGCAACAAAACTGGTCTTAGTATGCTTCCAAAATAAATAATATTATCACTGTTTCCTAGTTGAGGAAACAGAGGTAACAAAATTTGCACAAGTCTTTTGGCCAATGCCAGAAAAGAAAACAAGAAGTGGGTCACCCAAATCTTTGCAGTTGGCTGTAGAACCTCTCTAAAAATATCACAAAGGTTATGTGGTTATTTTTAATTTTTTAACATGGCTGGATTAAAAATAGTTTTTATTCAATGGCATAAAATGATGTTGCAGTGAAGGTCAGAACAGCAGATGTATTATCTCTGAGCAGCAGCTAATAATCTGCTATAAAATAAAGCAAGCTGTTATTTCTCAAATATACCTGGAAGCTGTGCCTAGTGCTGTGATCCATGCCTGGAAAATCCCAGCAAAGAATGAAAATGGGTTTTTCCTCGTTATCACAAAGTAGAGCAGAGGCAGGAATATCCCTCCATGGATGAGAAGACCCACAATCACAGTGACCATGTACATGCCAAGTTGTCTAGCAACTACTTCTAAGTCCTTTATTGCAATGATTTTTCCACAGATGAGGCAAGCAATGCCCAAAGGGGAGTACCTGGAGAAAGAAAACAAGCACAGACAGAAATAGTCTTTGCAGTGTAGTCATAAAAATTATGCTCAACAGACTATAGACTGGAGAAAGAGTGAGGGGGCTCTCAGGCTCAACAGTGGGATGCAGATGAGGAATTGATGGAAATTCAGTGGATAGCTTTCACATCTTTTTTTTAAAAATGGCCATCTCCAGTGAACTCCCCATCTACTTCATTTTATTCCATCCCATAAAATGGAACATGCATTCCCTGAATAGTCTTTCATCCTGGAATAGCATCACACAAGGATACTATAATGTTACACAGGCTTTGATCATTATGAAGACTGGTGTAGTATTTGTTCTTAATACATACCTTTAACAATCCTTTGCTTATCTAGTTTCAGGGAGTGGCATTATTTGCTTCATTTAAACTATTTGTTGAAATTAATTGCTTTTATCTTGAAGGCTGCAAATACTTCCATTATGTTCTTTCAATAATTTGGACAAATGCTTTTTAGTTTATGGATTATTCATTAACTATATGCTTTTCTTACTTAGGGTTTTGTAACCTCTGTCATGTGATTCCTCGATGGCATAAATGGAACTTTTAAATCGGATGATAACGATATCACAGTTTGGTAATAAAAAAAAATTTGAAATAAATGGATATTATTTTTAAAATCCAATAATGAGCTACAGTGACAAATGCCTGAAAGTGCGTGGATAGAAGACAATATTTATAACTGCACTGGTAAAGGGTAGTATATTATATCATTTTAAATGACATTCACTTTATCTTTTTTAAAAATTAAGTTGGGAGAAAGTAATGTGTATAATATATGAAGAAACAGTAAAGAAAACGCCTCCCTGAAAATAAATGGCAATGTATATTTTCACAAGTGATTAGTGACTTGGATGCTTAATTAAAGACAATACAGAGGAAACCAGCTTTCAGAATAAATGTTCTTCATGTTTACTGTAAGAAACATCTCATGGTCTTTCAAGCCACATGCCCAAAACCTGGAAAGCCCTCAGTGATTTGAAATGCAAGGCCAGCTGTTATACTAGGTACCATAAAAGGACATGTTTCAACCAACTTGATGAAGCATATTTCTTATATAGAATTACGTGGTGTCAGAACCAGATGTCTGATTTGGTTTATGTTTGTGTAGCAATGCCATGCTCCTGAGAGCCTGGAGTTGCCAGAGGAGTTACAGCTCTCTGTGCAGAGAAATCATAAACCAAACAAAATGTTACTCTATAGAAAGAGGTATATTTGTCTTTATAAACATACATAAAAATCCCCCTGCTTCTGGCCACAATTTTTAAAAAATTCTAGACTGGGACGAACACCACCAATCTTTTTTCTTGAAAAGCACATCAGTAAAAAATAAGTATTTATAGTGAATTTCTTGAAACTTGAATGATTTCCTGCCATTGCAATACTGACTACCAGAGAAAATTTATACTGTCTTGGGTGTTACAGCCAGTGCTAAGTAAAATAAATTCTGAAAGAGTATATTCTAGCTCTTGGAGTGTTCTGAGACAATAGTATCTCTCTACAAAGTTGAGAGCAGCAGGTTACAACAACTATTAACAGCAGTAGGGCTTTGCAAGTAAGAACAACTGTGCTTTCATGAAGGAAGATCATCCACAGAAAAGCAGCATAACAGGAAGGCAAAGGCATTGCTTCAAGTTCTTTCTTTTGTTCTACGCATTTCTGTATCTCTGTGACTATCTGCGTCACTCTTGCAAAACAGTCTCCCTGTGAGACCCTGATGATGCTGAAGACTCACACTTAGGGCCCCCAGCTCCCTTTTCTGTAAACTGTGTCCATCTAGAGCCTCAGAGAAGAGTCACACTGCAACCTTGTAACTCAAGAAATCATTTCAGGGAACAACGAGGAGCAATGAGCCATGACATTTGTGGTGCATTGGAGTGACTGTTCCTCCTCTCAAAGACCTAGGAGATTGAAAACACAGTAGTGCAGTGCCAAATGTAGCAATGTGGGTTTATGTTCTGAAAAACTGGGTCTGTGTTCTATGGCCACACTTGGCACTGCATACAAATAGCTCTGGGGAAGCCCTCAAAAGAAATATCTAAAAAAAAAAAAAGAAAAAAAAAGAAAAGAAAAAAAGAAAAAAAAGGAAAAGAAAAGAAAAAAAAAAGAAAAAAAAAAAAGAAGAAAGAAAAAAAAAAAAGAGAAACCCCTTCCAGAAACATAAACAAGAGCTCAGTCTGAACTGGGTAAAGTCACTTGAAGGCAAACCATGCCTTATTATTATGAATGAGTATACTTCAAAAACAGGACAGATACCTTCCAATGACCCCACCGTGGCAAGATTGTAAGACACAGATTCTGCAGAAACTATGGGTGGAGGGACAACACATCACTGAAAACCACTGGAATTTTATGTGGTGGTATTTTTACTACAGAAGACAGTGAGTAAGGTGCATCTACTTATTCTTTGCAATTCTACCTCCAAGATAATACCCTGGGACTATGCTAACCTCCCAGGAAGATGTGGATGTTCTTATGTGGTACATTCATGCTTGCTCAGGTGTCCTTCTATGTACTGAACTTCCATAATCAATGTGGCATTTGAAGACCTTTGCTGGTACCTGCATGTCTTGGATTTCAGTAAACAAAGAACAAAATGCCTTCAGAAATATTTCAAATCGGGCCCTAAATAATCCTCACCAAATAGAGATAATGCTGCTGGGGTTCTAACATACCTGTCAAAGCTTTAACGTGTTTAAAACATTGTTTACTAAAAGACCGTGGTCACTATATGCTATATTAGTGTTTCATGGGGTTTGCTGAATTCTTTTTTTGTTCTGTAAGTTAGAACTTCAAACTTACCACATGATCATAGTTACTAACTTCATTACAATCTCATTCAAGATGTTGAAGAAATCCACCATCATCTTGGCCTGGTCTCCCATTTTCCCCATAGCAATGCCAAAAGCAATAAAGAATCCTATCAAACCTATTGGGAAAAAAATTGCAAGACAAAAAAGAGCAAGTGAAAACATGGCTTTTTAGGAAGTTTTTGCACCTAGTCAATGTCTTGATACTACCTGCTAATCCAGTTTTCAGAACTATAGCGTATTACACATCTCTTGGGACTTTTTAATATGGAGTCAGTCTCAAATTTCATGATCATATTCAGAGCATCTTTTATTCTTCAATATTTTACTAAATTCCAATTTCACATCCCAACTGGGTTTTTTAATTTTTTCCTGAATTGATCCAATAATAAAAAAAAAATTTACTTATACCATAATATTTTCAATGCCATGCAACTGTTGGAAACCTCATGGCCCCTGGCAAAGGGGAGAGGCAACATAGTGCCATATCATGACTTTCCTTTGTTGCTAAAACAGTCACTAGAGATCAAGAGCATTTTTCCTCAAGCTTTACAAGAGTCCTGTGGCAGATTTAACCTGCAGACTAGTCAGTTCCGAGTACAGAGGTAGACAAAAGCAGGCCCAGAACATAACTTGAATACTCCTGGCCTGTGAAAGTTAAGTGAAGATGGTAACGGTGAGAGGAGAAGGTGGGTATTGCACTGTAAGATAGACAACAGAACTGCCATTAAACAGATTAACCTCAGTGAAACTGGCTATCAATGTATACATAACAATAGAATACAATATGATTAACATTTGGCTCCTAAATTTAAATGCTAAGGTGTGAAAGTCTAGTTTTGGACTATCAGTGTGAAAAACCAACTGAGAGCATCTGTCACATACTACTTTAGAGCTGTCTCTAATTCTACCTTTACCATCCAGCAATTTTCAGTGTCCAGAGTGGGATTATTAACCGCTATAGATGGTTTGAACCTTCAGACACTCTTTGAGGCTAAACTTCCAGGTATGATATGAGTTCAGTATATTAAAAAAAAGTGTGAACTCAGCTGGGAAATTCCTATGGAAAAACAGGACACAAAAGCATTTCAGAGAAGGGAATTTCAGCTACTAAACTCTGGGAAAAGAAAGGCTCTCCCATAACCTCACACTGGGTTTGGACTTTTCTTTTTTTTCCTTAATTCAATCTCCTGGATATTAAGTCATTCTTTAGCACCAAGATATCTTTGTTGAGTCACTCAAGTAGGAAAGTGAAGTGTAAGTTTGTGTGCTGCAGAGCATAGAGCAATGATGTCATGGTTTAGGGTCAGGGCAGCCCCTTAGACCTATAACAGATGCTCTCTGTTAACCCCCCTCCCTCCCCAAAG